>VZQC01000690.1:649558-662120 GCA_009823505.1 Rhizomys pruinosus | reverse complement strand
CAGAGAAACCCAATGGAAAGAAATCTGATTACAATACAAAGATCCATTAGTACTTAGCATCCTACCTATAGGGTTAATGAGAATCCTATTCAGTCAAGTCTTTAACTGCCAAACATCCAAGTAACAACATGAAGGAAACAGACCCAGACAGGCTTGAGGAGAAGAGGAGCACCCTGAAGGAAACAGACCCAGACAGGCTTGAGGAGAAGAGGAGCACCCCTGAAGGAAACAGACCCAGACAGGCTTGAGGAGAAGAGGAGCACCCCTGAAGGAAACAGACCCAGATAGGCTTGAGAAGAAGAGGAACACCCTGAAGGAAACAGACCCAGACAGGCTTGAGGAGAAGAGGAGCACCCCTGAAGGAATAGACCCAGACAGGCTTGAGGAGAAGAGGAGCACCCTGAAGGAAACAGACCCAAACAGGCTTGAGGAGAAGAGGAACACCCCTGAAGGAAATAGACCCAGACAGACTTGAGGAGAAGAGGAGCACCCCTGAAGGAAACAGACCCAGACAGGCTTGAGGAGAAGAGGAACACCCCTGAAGGAAACAGACCCAGACAGGCTTGAGAAGAAGAGGAGCACCCCTGAAGGAAATAGACCCAGACAGGCTTGAGGAGAAGAGGAGCACCCCTGAAGGAATTAGACCCAGACAGGCTTGAGGAGAAGAAGAGCACCCCTGAAGGAAACAGACCCAGACAGGCTTGAGGAGAAGAGGAGCACCCCTGAACTGGGGAGAAGGGAACGGTGCAGAAGACTTCCTTGGAAACTGGATCAAAAAAAAAAAAAAATTGGTCTTTTGTGAGATAGGGTATCCCTGTAGCTCCAGCTTGAACTTGTCCTTGAACTTACGGAAATCCACCTGCCTCTGCCTCCAGGTTCTGGGAGTAAAAAGGCATGTGCCACCATACCCAGCCTTTTCCATTTCTGAACAGGACTATAAACTGATTTGTGATAGGACAGCAGATGGACTAGACAACCAACCGAAGTAGCAATCTGAGATACTTAAATGTATTTTCTTCACTCCTCAAGTAATTTAAATATGTCCTACCTTGGTCCTTAAATTCAAAACTTTATCTATGATTCTAATGGTATTATTATTATTATTATTATTATTATTATTGCTGCAGCTAAAAATGAGTGCTTACTGTGTGCTAGAAACAGTCCACAATGCTTCACATGGATTAATATAATTTAGTATGCCATCCAGATTTACAGCATAAGTATTTTCATCAGCCTTTTCTTTCAGAGGAAGAAAATTTTCCAAAATCAGATAGGGAAGGAGGGAAATCCAGCTCCAGAATCTACCCTTCAACCACATCTTTGTGGGTGGAATTATGAGGGGCAAGGTTTATATCTTCTGGTCCTTTGGAGTATCTATTAATACTCCTGTCTGTATGAGGATAAGGATTGCTATGAATGCAGCCAACACAAAATTGTACCTTACAACATTATGACATGTTTTGACTATTAAATTTTTTTTTTTTGAGACAAGCCTGTCTCACTGTGTAATCCTGGCTGGCCTGGAACTCACTATGTAGACCAGGTCACTACGTAGACCTGAACTATAGATCTCTGCCTGCCTGTCTCTGCCTCCCAAGTGCTGGGATTAAAGGCATGCCAAGCTTTTTTCACTTTTTTTTAAACTCAATTGAATCATTTGAGTATGAACTTCCTTGCAATGTCAAAGGGTTGGAGCTAAGCAGATGGCTCAGTCAGTGAAGTACTTGCTGCACAAGCACAAGGACCCAAGTTTGGCTTCACAGCACTCATAAAAGCTGGGCAGAGCCAGGCATGGTAGTACACGCCTTTAATACCACCACTCAGGAGGCAGAGGCAGGCAGATCTCGTGAGTTCAAGCGGCCAGCCTGGTCTACACAGCAAACTCCAAGCCAGCTGGGGCTACAGGGAGAACCTGTCTGAAAAAACAACAACAACAAAAAAAAAAACCAAAAAACAGAAACAAAAAAACACCAGGTGTAATGGCACAAGCCTTTAATCCTAGCACTCAGGAGGCACAGGCAGGCAGATCTCTATGGGTTCAACGCCAGCCTGGTATACACAGCAAACTCCAAGCCAGCTGGGGCTACAGGGAGAACCTGTCTGAAAAAACAACAACAACAAAAAAAAAAACCAAAAAACAGAAACAAAAACAAAAACAAAACAAAAAAGCTGGGCAGAATAGCACACTCTTATAATCCCAGAGCTGGGGAGGTTGGCCAGCCAGCCTAGTTGATTCTGTGAGCTCCAGGTTCTATGAGACCCTGTCACAAAAAATAAGGTGGGAAGTGTCAGAAGACAGCTGATGTTGACCTGTGCCTGCCACACATATATACACCTGCAAAATGGGATGTGCATACACACACCTGGATACCTAGTTGATACACAACAAATCCAGCTTCTTAGCTGATGCACAATAAGGGAGACAGCCTGGATATCTATAAAAAGAATGTCAATTCTCATGGTAATTTAAAATTCACTCAATTTGTTTATATTAAAAATGTTTGTGAAGGCAAGATGGTGGCTCCTGGGGGCAGCAGCGGGTGAGTTCTGACCAGCTAAGGCAAAGTAGGGGAGAGGGGGAGTTAGGGCCCCCTCAAGAGCATTGGGAAGAACCAGAAGTGGTCTGAGGGCACTTAGATCCTTCATGACTGCAATTGAGGGACTACAGATGGCACCCCAGGGCATTTGGAGACAGCAGGGATAACCCCGATGTCAGCTGAGCCTCCCTCCATCCCACTGGACCCAGGTACAGACCCTGATGGACCAGGCCCCGAGGGACAAGCCTGGGGTAGACCCAGGCTTGTGGTGGTTCTGTGAGTATGTTTTATGGGGTGGGCACTTGGGGTTCACCCCACTCTGGCTGCACAGCAGCAGAGGTGTGATCTTCCAGCCCATAGGACCAGGAGGCCTGGGGCCTTTGGAGTGTGGGGTTCTGCAGGCCTGGGGGGGGATTTGGGCTGGCTTGGGTCTTGAGTAGCTTCAGCCATTGGACAAACTATTTGGAGGTTGGGTGAGGGGTGCTGGTTTGTCTAATGCTAGGATAGAGGTGAGACTTTGGAGCCTAAAGTATCCACACCTGTACACTCATTAAGAAGTCAACAAAAGGCTGGGCATAGTGGTTCATGCCTTTAATACAAGCACTTGGGAGGCAGAGGCAGGTGGAGCTCTGTGAATTCAAGGCCAGTCTGGTCTACAAAGCAAGTTCCAGGACAGCTGGGGCTACAGGGAGACCCTGTCTCAAAAATACCTTTAAAAAAAAAGTCAGGGCTGGAGAGATAGCCTAGCGGTTAAGAGCACTGATTGCTCTTGCAGAGGACCCGGGTTCGATCCCCAGCACCCACATGGTGGCTAAGAACTGTCTATAACTCCAATTTCAGGAGAACTCCAGTTCCAGGGGAATCCAACACCCTCTTTTGACCTCCATGGCATTGCATGACACGGGTGCACAAACCTACATGCAGACAGTACGTTCATACACATACAAAATAAATAAAAAATTTTTTAAAAAGTCAATAAAAACACCTGAAGAACACAACCAAAATCAGTTTTAAGCTCAACAAAGAAACACCTAAGCTTCACATTAGAACCACACCAACAAAAGCAACCCAAATGGCTAAAGCCCAATGGAAAAAAAACCCCTAAAAACTCAAACGGATCTCTGCCAAATACTAATAGCCCTATTCAAGAACCTATATATAGTGAAGACTTCTTAGATATAATTCAGGACTCAGATCTTAAAAGAACAATGATAAAAAAAAAAGAAACCATAAGCTGAAGATGCTAAAAGATATATGTGGCATGCATATATACATATTTTGGAGTGATGCAGATTGGAAGGAACAACAACAACAAAAAAAGACTGGGTCAAAAAACTGACTGAAATGGTAAACTTCTGCTCAAAACAGTAAACTTCTGCATTGAAAATTTTTTAAGAGACTGAAAAAAGATGAAAAACATGTTTGGCAGAATGCATGAGCTCTGGTGGGGTGGGGGTGGGGGGGGCAAGGAAGGGGGAAATGGGTCTAGACTTGATTGGAAATTTTGTATGAAATGCACAAAGCTTCAATAAAAATTGGCTTTAAAAAAAATTAAAATTTCCCTAGGAATCTCATGCTGTCAGGGAGGGCAAGGGTAAAACCGCCCAGGAAGAGAGGTCACACAGTCCTTTAAAAAATTTATTATTTTTCATAGTATTTAAGATTGAACCAAGGGTTGCACACATGACAAACAACCACTGTATTACTAAGTTCAGTGTTATAGTTTGTGGGGCTGTTGATCACGCAGTTGGACAGAGACTGAAGAGAGCATACGTGGAGGGCTGATGGTCCTGCAGCCAAACATGCAGCTATGGAACTGATAGTTCCACTGATAAACACACAGTTGTGGAGCTGCTGGCTCCCTTGACCAAATGAGCTGAAGAGCCAGTTGTAGGGTTGATAGCCCCACAACCAAGCATGCAGCCAGTAACAGCCTGGGGACCACATCAGGTGGTGCAAATTCATGAAAATCCATTTATTCTATGTAATAGGCAGCTTATAAAAGTTTGGAGTGAGCAGCCACTACATCGCATGACATTACCACCTAGAGGCCAATCTTAGACCTCCATACATCACTCATCATCCCAGCTCATGGGGCGTATTCAGAAGAGGGGTGTGCTGAAGAGCAAGCCAACTCAGGAATTCTGAGTGCATACTAGCTGAAAAGAGAGGGTGCCCTGCATCCTTTGCTCCACCTAGTGTGCTAAAGAAAAATAAAAAAAGAGAAGCTGGGTGTGGTGGCGCACACCTTTAATCCTAGCACTTGGGAGGCAGAGGCAGGTGGATCTTTGTGAGTTCAAGGCCAGCCTGGTCTACAGAGTGAGTTCCAGGACAGCTGGGGCTACAGGGAGACCCTGTCTGGAAGAAAAAAAAAAAAAAAAAAGAATAAAAAAAGAACAGTGATAAACATAGGGATAGAAGAGGAAGAAGATTCACAGGATAATGGTACTGCTCAGATTTTCAACAGAACTTAGAGGAAACTTTTCCCAAATTAAAGAGATACCTATACAACATAAGAAGCATATGGAATACCAAGTAGACAGAACCAGAAAAAAATAAATTCCCCACACCATATCATAGTAAAAACATTAGATGTTCAAAGCAAAGAGAAGATACTTAGGGCGGCAAAAGAAAAACAAGTTACTTAGAACAGAAAAACCTATCAGAATTACAGCTCATTTTTCTTTCTTTTTTTTAATTTAAATTAAAAATTTTTTTTATTTTATTTATTTCTGTATGTGTATGAATGTATTGTCTGCATGCAAGTTTGTGCACCCATGACATTCTATGACATAAATAGGTTGAAAGAATTCTTACGGGGGTGGTGGCTCACAGCTTTGATCCCAGCACTTGGGAGGCAGAGGCAGGCGGATCTCTGTGAGTTCAAGGCCAGCCAGGTCTTCATAGTGAGTTCCAGGACAGCTGGGTCTACAGGAAGACCCTGTCTCAAAATAAATAAATATATAAACAAACAAATAAATAAACAGAAAGAACACAAATATGACTTAATACTACAACTCAAAACACTTGAAACACAACAACAAATGACTCACAAACCTAAAAGACAAGAAGAAATAAAAATCAAAGCAGAGATTAATGGAAGAGAAACAAACAAAAAACCCAACAATACAAAGAATCAATGAATCTAAGTGCTGGTTCTTTGAAAGGATAAACAAAATAGACAGACCCCTAGCTCAGCTAACTAAAAGAAAGAACGAACTACTATAAAAAGATCCAGAACTAGCCAGGCGTGGTGGCGCACGCCTTTAATCCCAGCACTCGGGAGGCAGAGATAGGTGGATCTCTGTGGGTTCAAGGCAGGCCTGATCTACAGAGCAAGCTCCAGGACACCTGGTACTAAAAGGGAGGCCCTGTCTCAAAAATACAAAAAAAAAAAAAAAAGATCTAGAACTTTATAAAGGAATATTTTAAAAATTTATATTCTGCTAAATTTGTTAACTTAAAAATAAAATGGATGAATACCTGAAATCATGGGACTTGCCAAAGTTCAACCAAGAAGAAGTTAACTATTTAAACAGATAAAGAAACTGAATCAGTAATACAAAGCCTCCAACTAAAAAAAGCCCAGGCTGGGATGGATTTACAGCAGAATTTTAGCAGACATTTAAAGAAGACCTACAACCAATATTACATGTTATTTAAAAGGACAGAAGCAGAGGGTAGCCTCCCAAATTCTTTCTACAAAGCCAGCATCACTTTAATACCAAAAACCAGGAAAAAAATGCAAGTAAAGAAAAACTAGGAGCTGGAGAGATGGCCTAGTGGTTGAGAGCACCAAGTGCTCTTGCAGAGGACCCGGGTTTGATCCCCAACACCCACATGGCGGCTGAGAACCATCTGTAACTCCAATTACAGGAGAACTCCAGTTCCAGGGGAAACCGACACCCTCTTCTGACCTCCGCAGCATTGCACAATACGAGTGCACACACCTACATGCAGACAGTACATTCATACACATAAATAAAAATTTAAAAAAAGATTAAAAAAAAGAATATTGAATATATAAACATAAAACAAGCCAACACAAAATGAACTCATACAGAAAAAGGGGGAAAGATAGGGAGAACCCCCACCTGTCTGCAGGCACTTCTGCAGAAGGCTGATGCACTCTTTCCTTTCTTCCATTTACTATTACAACCAATAAAGCCTGATTATGGCATTTAAAATAAAACAAAAAATCAGTGATAATCACAAATTCAAGGCAAGCCTAGTATAAATAGCAAGTTCCAGGCCAGCAAGGGTTGACACCACCTCTCGAATGGGAATTACAGGTATGTACAAAAGCCAGATACATGCATGAGTAACTTCATCCTTTCCATGTACAATCTGTTAGGATGGATTCAATGTTTTCTTATAATTACTCCAAGAAATTTTTTAAAGGCAGTGCTGAGGATTAGACCTAGGGCTTTGGGCCTGCTAAGCAAGCAAGTACCCTAGCACTAAACAGCCCAAAATATTCACACACATGCACCCTTTTTTTCCTTAAATCTCTGTATGGGGGCTGCATCTGTTCAGGTGCACATGTCTGTAAAAGGCCAGAGGCCACACAGCTTCGGATATTATTCCTCAATATGTTTCACCTTATTTTTGAGATAGTGTCTCTAACTGGCCTAGAACTTGCCAAGTAGGCTAGGCTGGGAACAATCCCTAGGAATATACCTACCTCAACTCCTCATGGCCAGCAGACAAACTCATGCCACCACCCTAGCCTATTTTCATGGGTTCTGGGAATCAAACTCAGGTCAAATGGAAAGAAAACACTTTACCAACTGGGCTATCGCCTAATCTCCCAACCCTAAATCTTGAAAATTACATTTATATATACTATATATATTGTACAGTGTACAATGTGTGTGTGTAGGTGCACATGCCACCGCATACCTGTAGAGATCAGAGGACAACTTGCAGGAATTAGTTCTCTCCTTCCACCATATGGGTCTTGGGGACTGAACTGAGGCAGTCAGGCTTGGTGATAAAAGCCTTAATATTTTTAGTTAGTATATACAGAAATGCGTTTTACTATGATATTTGCACACACATACATCATTATTCTTCGTTTTTACTTTTACCCCCATACTGCTCTCCCCACCCCTGTCCTCTTGCTGGTCTCCTTTCTACTCCTAAACACAGTGCTCCCTTCTGGTTTCATGACAGATTTATCTCATTACCTCTCTCCTTCCTCCCTTTAGAGATCTTCCCATCACAGAACTTCTTTCACAGTGTGTGTTTGTAGATATATCATTTGAGAAAAAAATGTATTTATCTTTTCAGTTCAATCCAATTTCTTACAAATGTCACAATTTCACTCATCTATTGTGAGCATTCTTAAAGAGAGTCAGCAAGCAGCCTCTAAGCCTCGACCCCTGCTGTTATCCTGCCAAACCTGTGAGGCCTGGACACCGGACTGTCTTTGATCCCTTAGGGAAAAGCTTTGATCTGGAAAAAATGGCTTGGGGTCCTGCTTGTCCCAACTGCCTCTCCCAACCCCCAATTCTGTGCACCCCACCCCCTCCCCTGCAAGGATTTGTATAAAAAGCCTTGAGTTACAAAAATAAAATTGAGTCTTTCCTCCGGACTGTTTCCTTTTCTCTCCCCCTCCCTGCCTGAGCTCAAACTAGGATTGTCAGCTCAATGAGCTGGCAGGGGACAATTCCAAGGTTTGCAGCTTCCCAGAGTTGCGAACCTGGTCCTGGGAGGAAGAACATCTCATGGATTGTGGCACACACATAATGAGCATTTAAAGGACCACCAGATGAATATATTTTAGTTGACAATCTATATTGCTGAATAAAATTTTGTTTTGAGGGGAAGGAGAGATGGCTCAGCAGTTAAGAGCATTGGCTGCTCTGAGACCTAAGTTTGGTTCCCAGCACCCACATGGAGGCTAACAACCATTCGTAATGCCAGTTTCCAAGGGATCTGACACCCTCTTCTGGTCTCTATGGGCATTACATGACATGGGTACACTTACATACATGTAGGCAAGACACACTCATACAGATATTTTAAATTTTATTTTCAATACACACTACACCTTTTTTTTTGTTGGTCTTTTTTTGAAGACAGGTCTTCTATAAGCCCCAGCTGTCCGTGGAAAAACCGCAATCTGTAGACCAGGCTGGCCTTTGAACTCACAAAGATCCGCACCTGCCCTCTGCCTCCCAAGTGCTAGGATAAAGGTGTTGACACCACACCAGCAACCCAGTCAACACTACAATTGTTTTTATCTAGCTATTTTCATATCTTGGTATATTTAGTATACAGCAATAAACATGAATTACAACATTCATATTAGGCATCTGAACATTAGATCCTCAAAGTATTATCCAATTCGAAGAGTGGTTATGCTGAATCAACTAGTGGCTGCTGTTTAGTTTTTTTTTTGAGGAAGCCGCCATATACTAATCTCCATAGTGGCTACACAACTTTATGTTCCTACCTCTTATAAGAGTTCATCTTTTGCCATATCCGTGTCAGTATTTGTGTGAAACAGAGTCTCACTGAATAGCCAATGCTGGCCTCAAACTCACAGTAATCCTCCTGCTTATCCTCTCCACGTGGGAGAATTATCGATGTGAGTTGCCACACCAGGCTCCTGGCACTTGTTTTCCTGATGATAGCCATTCTGACTGGGGTGAGATGGAATCTCAGGGCAGTTCTAATTTTTTTCATTTTTTCTGAATTGGATCAGGCTGTTATTCCCACTTTTTTTTTAGTGTTACAAAATCGTTTTACACAACAGATCCCGTGTTATTTTGTGTGGGGGGGGTTCGCACTTTTGGACCAGTCTCCGCTCTGTGGGCTCCCAGTGGCCTGAGACCTCACTAATGTCGAGACCCAGGCTGGCCTTGAAACTCAAAGAGATCTGCCCTCTTAAATCCCTGCCTCTAAAGTGCCTGGGATTAAAGGTCCAAAAGTCATTTGATTTTTTTTTCCCCCCATTTTTTTTAGAATATACGCAATGTCATTAGCCCCATTATGCCCTCAATAATTTTTTTTTTTTGTTTTTTTTATTTTTTTTTTTATTTTTTGTCTTTTCAGAAGACAGGGTCTCCCTGTCAAGTCAAGGCCCTGGTCACGGAACTTCACTCTGTAGAACCCAGGCTGGGCCTTGAACGTTCAGCACAGATCGCACCTCACCGCTCATCTTTGACACTCCCACCACCTGACTCGGCAACCTTACACATTTTCCTAACGGCGTGCCCTGCCCCCCCCGCCTGGGCCTTTACTCCCCTATATATTTGGATTGCCACTTAGCCTATTTTTTCTAGTTCTTTCTGGAGTTTTTTTTTTTTTTTTTTTTTTTTTTTTTATGTGTGTGGATGTTTTTGTGTGTGTAGATGTGTGTCTCTGTGTAAGTTGTCTCTTCACTCTGCTTATGGTTTCCTTTGCTTTGTAACATTTTCCAATTTCACACAATCCTATCTGTTATTCTTGGGATTATTTCCCATGCTCTTAGAATCTTTTGTAGAAACTCCATGCGCATACATTGCTTATGTTTTCCTGTAGCAGTTTCAGGGTATAATATCTTTTTTTTTTTTAATTTCTGTATGTGTATGAATGTACTGTCCGCATGCAGGTTTGTGTACCCGTGTCGTGCAATGCCGCGGAGGTCAGAAGAGGGTCTCGGATTCCCCTGGAACTGGAGCCTCAGACGGTTCTTGGCCGCCATGTGGGTGCTAGGGATCGAACCCGGGTCCTCTGTAAGAGCGGTTGGCGCTCTTAACCGCTAGGCCATCTCTCCAGCCCCCAGGGTATAATATCTTACCTCAAGGTCTCTGATCCATTTTGAATTGAAACAATCTAGTTTCATTCATTTAATGTGAATACCTAGTTTTCTCAGCAACATGTTTTAAAACCACTGCCTTTTTCCTATGTATCTTCTGCACACCTTTGGCAAAGATTAGGTGGCTGTAACTATACATTTTTTTGTTTGTTTGTTTTGTTTGAGACCAGGTCTCATGCAGCACAGGTTGGGTTTGAACTTCCAATCCTCCTGCCTCTACCACTAGAGGATTGAATGACAGGTAACCACCACTATGGCTGAGTTTCTGTGTTTAAGATAGTGTCTCATACCGTAACTCACTTTGTAACCTAGGCTGTCCTCAAACTCAGCAATCCTCTGAGTTAGCCTCCTGAATTCTAGATTACAGGCTTACACTATGCCTAGCCTGGATCCCCCATCATATTCTACTGGTCTAGACATCTGTTTGTGTGCCAGTACCATGCTGTAATTCTTACTATGATTCTATAATACAGTTTGGGATAAGACAGAGTGATGCCTGTATCATTCCTTTCTGTTTAGAATAGCTTTGGCTCTTCAGGGTCTTTTGTGCTCATATGAATTTTAGGACTGTTTTTTCTAGATCTTGGAGGAATGTCATTGGATGGAAAATGCATTGAATCTATAGATGACCTTTATAGCCATTTTCACAACATTAAGCCCATTGATCTATGAGCAGTCTCTTCAATGTCTTTTTAAGATCACTACTATGGGGTTGGAGTACCATAGCATGAATTTAAGTCAGACAAGTTTGTGGAATGGGTTTTTACCTTCTGCCTTTACATGTATTCTGGAGACTGGTGGCCTGGAACTTGCTGTGTAGACCAGGCTGGCCTTGAACTCATAGAGATCCATTGCCTGTCTCCTGAGTGCTGAGATTAAAGGCTGAACCACTATGACAGGCCTCATTAGAGAACTGGTTTATCCCCTTGTTTAGGTTTATTCCTGGGCATTTTAGGTTGGTTTGTTTTATTCTGTAATTCTGTTTTTGTTTTATTGAGACAGGGTCTCACTGTCTGTCTGGCCTAGAACTCAATGTGTGAACCAGGCCTGCCTAGTACTCACAAAGACCCATCTGCCCTTTGCCCACCCCCAATGCTAGGATTAAAGGCACAGGCTACCACAAAATAGCCCTGTTTTAAGGTTTTGTTTTGTTTTGTTTTGTTTTTTTGAGACAGGGTCTTCCTTTAGTCCTAGCTGACCTGGAGCTTGCTCTGTAGGCCAGGCTGGCCTTGAACTCACAGAGATCCACCTGCCTCTGCCTCCTGAGTGCTGGAATTAAAGCCTTGAGCCATCATGCCCAGCTATTTTAAGGTTTTAAAGCTATTGTGAACAGGATTTTTTTCTTGACTTTTCCCTCAGCAAGTTTGTTGAAAAAATTATGTAGAAAAGCTGCTGAATGTCAATTTTTTTTTTTTTTTTTTGTCTTTTTGAGACAGGGTCTCCCTGTAGCTCTGGCTGTCCTGGAACTCACTCTGTAGACAGACCAGGCTGGCCTCGAACTCACCGAGATCCGCGTGCCTCTGCCTCCAAAGTGCTAGGAAAAGGCATGCGCCACCACGCCCGCATTATTTATTTCATGTATGTGTATCAATGTACTTCTGCATGCAGTTTGTACACCCGTGTCGTACCGCAATGGCCGCGGAGGTCAGACACGAATGGTTGTGAGATTCCCACTGGACTGGAGTTCTCCTGGATTAGAGTTTCAGACGGTTCTCAGCCGCCATGTGGGTGTGCTGGGGAATAGAACCTGGGTCTCTGCAAGGAGCGGTCAGTGCTCTTAACCGCTAGGCCATACTCCCGCCACCTGATGTCAATTTTTTAAAATTTAAATTATTTTTATGTTAATGAGATGTACTGCCTGCAGGTAGTTGGTGCACCCTTGTGCATGCAATGCCACATGAGGTCAGAAGAGGGCACAATTACCTGGAACTGGAATTGAAAGACGGTTCTTAGTCACCATGGGGTGCGGGAATTGAAACCAGGGTCCTCGCAGAGCCAGTCAGTCTCTAACCCTGCTGGGCGGCCATGTCTCCAGCACCTAATCGTCAATTTTTATCTTGGAGTTTTTTGAAGGTGTTTATAGCTCTTGAGAGTTTTCTGGTGGAGTCTCATGATCATGAGTTGCTCGTAATAATATCAATAAAAATCTTTAAAAAATTTTTTAAATTTTATTATTTATGTGTATAATGTAAACTGTCGTAGCATGTAGGTTTGTGCA
>VZQC01000690.1:623443-649218 GCA_009823505.1 Rhizomys pruinosus | reverse complement strand
TGGGAAGCAGAGGCAGGCAGATCTTTGTGAGTTCCAGGCCAGCCTAGTCTACAGAGTGAGTTCCAGGACAGCGGGGGCTTCAGGGAGACCCTGTCTCGAAAAGACCAAAAAAAAAAAAAAAAGAGGTAATTACATATAAGGTATACACACACACACACACACACATACTTTTCTTCTTCTTCTTTTTTTTTTTTTTGCAGGCTCTCACTATATATCCTGAGCTGAACTCACTATGTTGGGCCTCACACTGCCCCTGAAGTGCTGGGATTAAAGATGTGTGCCATACCACCTGCCAGTTTTTTGTAGTTGTTGTTGTTGTTTTTTCAGTGCTAGGATTCAAACCAGCATTTTGAATAAGCTACTGCTGTATCACTGAGCTACATCTCCAACCCTTAAATTATCTGAGTTGTTCTTTGTTGAGTTATAACTGGTATCATGAGATATTTACAGGTCTATTTTGAAATTTAAAATGTTTTCCAGATTAGGCTCTGAAATTTAATTGCAAATGTTATGAATACTATGAACAGGAAGTCTAGGCAACACTGCTTACATAAGTGGAGCAAGCAAACAGGAAGCCCACAGGGAACAGGAGGAAATGTTTTGATTTCCTACATCTTTACTGATAGGAAGAAAATCAGCTCCTTTATTTGAAATATATTCATAACACAAGGAATTTATTAAAAATGCAATCATCAGTCAAGCCAATGTCCAACTTATTTAAATACGATGTTTGCTGGGCGTGGTGGTGCATGCCTTTAATCCTAGCACTCTGAGGCAGAGGCAGGTGGATCTTTGTGAGTTCAAGGCCAGCCTGGTCTACAGAGTGAGTTCCAGGACAGCTGGGGCTACAGGGAGACCCTGTCTCAAAAGGACAAATAAATAAATAAATAAATAATTCGATATCAACCTTTTTAGATCAGGTTGGCCATTGTATTTTTTCAGGAAAAAAAAAAAGAATAAATAAGGGTACAAATAATAAAGAGTATTCTCACAAAGATACTGAATTTTGCTTTTTGCATGCTTGTGTTCTATTAAAGTAGTAATATACAGTACATATTATATACATATCACACTTAAGTACTTAAAGCAAAAAGTACCACCTTCAACCTGGAGGTCCTGGCTCCACCACCCTGGTCAAGTTTCATAAAGCTTCTTGAATCTCAGTTTACCCTATCTGTAAAATGAGAAGGTCAAAAACCAGCTTCCCCTACATTTAGCAGTCTTACTTTCTGTTGCTTTCTTGGAGAAGCCCACACCCATGCTTTTAGAAGTGTCTTATTTTCTGAGGCTCGCTCTCTCTCTTTCTCTCTCTCTCTCTCTCCCTCCCAACCTCCCTCCCTCCCTCCCCCCCTTGTACTAAATACTATATCAAAATATCTTTATTAAACCCCAAACTCTGCATCATAAAAAAGGAAAAGAAATCTCGTAGGCCCTTTACTATGTCTGTGTACAGCATCTACCCAAGTATTTCAAACATGAGTATGTTAAAGATCATGTATCTCTCCAATTGCTATTTTTTCATGTTTAATTATCCATTATTTACAACATGTTCCTATTAAAACTATTTTAAACAATTCCTAAATCTGCTCAGATTTAGAAGGAACAGCATTGGGTTGTATCTTTAAAATGTTTGAAATTTCACAGAAAGTCATTTTGGTCTGTGAATCTCAGAAAATCTCTTCGTTATTATATTACACTAAGAAGTTATTTTCTGAGAAGTGTGGTAAATGCCTTTAATCCCAGGACTTGGGAGGCAGAGGCAGGGGGACCTGTGAGTTCAAAGCCAGCTTGGTCTACATAGTAAGACCCTGTCAATAAATAAATAAATAAATAAATAAATAAATAAATAAATAAACAAACACTTTTTAAAAAACATTTTCTGAGCTGGGTGTGGTGATGCACACCAGTGATTCCACCACTCAGGATGTAGAATCAGAGGATTATCAAGTTTAAGGCCAGCCTCAGCTACAAAGCAAATTCAAGACTAGCCTGGGGTACGTGAGACCCTGTCTCAAGAAACAAAACAGGACTGGTGAGATGGCTCAGTGAGCAAAGTGCTTGCCATAAAATCATGAAGACCTCAGCTCAGTCCCCCAACACCCAGGTAAAAGCCAGGCATAGAAGCACATGCTTGTGTGGCTGGAGAGATAGCCTAGCGGTTAAGAGCACCAACTGCTCTTGCAGAGGACCCGGGTTCAATCCCCAGCACCCACGGCGGCTAAGAACCACCTGTAATGCCAGTTCCAGGGGAATCTGAGATCCTCTTCTGACCTCCACAGCATTGCACAACACGGGTGCACAAACCTACATGCAGACAGTACACTCATACACATACAAAAATAAATAAAATTAAAAAAAAAAAAAGAAGCACATGCTTGTAACTCCAGCATTGCAGGCCCTCCAGCCTGTAATCCTACTACTTAGGAGGCCAAGACAGGGAATTTCGTAGCATGTGAGGCCAGCCTGGACTATAAAGTGAGTTCCAGGCAGCCAAAGCTAGGAAACAAGGAAACAAAAGCAAACAATTTTTCTAAACTTATATTCACTCAGTAAACAAGAATAACAACAATGTGCTCTTCAATTTTTGGAAAATTCCATTTGGAACTCTAGCAAAGCTGGCTCTCTTCCTATTCTCCCACAAATACAAATACATCATGTGCTCAGAGTCCTCTCTGCACTTCCTCTCAGCTGAGCCTCTCCCTGAGGAGCTCCCATCAGCAAAGCATAAAAAGCAGGGAGAAGAGGAGAGGCAGCCACACAGGCTTCTGCCCATACACATGCCAATGTCCTTTCACCTTTTATCTTCTCATTCAGCACATGGCAGCTCTCTGTTCTAACACAAATATAGGCAAAACCTTCTGAAATGTTTTAAAGATATAGAAGGTGGCATAATCTCAAGTTCCAAGTTTCTTAGTGTATTGACCATGCCCAAGATATTTAATAGTCAACTTCTCAGGCAGTTCTTTGGTTATCTTGTTATTTTTTTTGTTATTTTTTAATATAGCACAGGATAAAACCCAGTGCTTCCTAAACATGTCTTCTATCCCAGTTTCCCCCTCCTTTTTTTTTTTTTTTTTGGTCTTTTTCAAGACAGGGTCTCCCTGTGGCCCCAGCTGTCCTGGAACTCGCTCTGTAAACCAGGTTGGCCTTGAACTCACAAAGATCCGCTGGCCTCTGCCTCCAGAGTGCTAGGATTAAAGGCGTGCGCCTCCACGCCGGGCTTTTTTGGTCTTTTTGAGACAGTCTCCTGTAGTCCCAGTTAAGCTGGCCTGAACTCACAGAGATCATCCTGCCTCTGCCTCCTGAATGCTGGGATTAAAGGTATATGCCACCTTGCCTGGGTCCCGCTCCTCTTTTTAAGGTATTAAAATTTCAAGTCTTCATGGAGCTGGATGTGGTAGTGTATACCTTTAATCCCAGCACTTGAGAGGAGGTGGCAGACCCATTTCTATGAGATTGAGGCCAGTTACAGGCCAGCTGGGGCTACAGGGAGACACTGCCTTGAAAAAAAAAATTTTTTTTTTAAGTCTTCAAACCACCCAGGTTTTATCTAGGACTCTTCAATTAATAACTTTCTTAGTGTTTTGATAAAGAAGGATGTGGATATCTATTCACCTCACAATTTCTAACATTAATCACAATTTGAAAGATCTCAGAAAAATAAAGAGCTGGGGAGATGGCTCAGCAGTTTAACAGTGTACACCGCCCTCTAAGAGGACAGAGTATGGGTGCCAGCACCTACATCCAGCAGCTAGTTCACAACTGCCTGTAACTAGCACCAGGAGATTTCATGCCTCTGGCCGCTGAAGGCACTTACACTCATGAATACACACCCACATACAGACACACACACAAATAATTTTTTTCTTTTCTTTTTGCTTAAAACACTGAAGAGATGGCCCTCAATTGTGGGTGCTGGGAACCGAACTCTTATATTTTTGGTTGTCAGCCCGAGCCTTTAAAGGCTGAGCTATCCCTCCAGCCCATAATTTAAAACATTTTTAAATGCCATTGCAAGCTTTTAAATGCAAGGCATGATAGCACATACCTGTAATTCTAGGCCAAGAAGCTGAGGGAGGACTGCTAAGAGCTCAGGTATAGCCTGGGCTACAGAGCAAGAAAAAAAAAACACAACGAAAACCATAACAACAGAAAGCCAGGTATGGGGGGAGAGCAGCAGGAGGCAGAGGGCCATGGAGAATTGACCGCTAGCCTCAACACATAGCAAACCCTGCCTCAAAAAAAATCCATTCAATATAAACTCATATTTTAAGACTCTAACATGCAAAAAGAGAGGGGGTTTTATTTGTTTGACACATAGTCTCACTGTGTAGCCCCCAGAGGCCTGGAACTTGTTATGCAGACCAGGCAAAGGTAAGATGGGCGGAGCTGGAGAGAAGGCTCAGCAGTTGAGAATAATGGCTGCTCTTACAGAATACCCACATGGTAGCTAACAACTTTATCTGTAACTCCAGTTCCAAGGGCTTCAACACCCTCTTCTGCCCTCCATGGACACTGTACAACATGGATGCATTACATACATGTAAGCAAAATGCTCACAGACATAAAACAAAAATAATTTTTTTTTTGTCGTTTTCAGACAGGGTCTCCCTGTAGCCCCAGCTGTCCTGGAACTCACTTTGTAGACCAAGCTGGCCTTGAACTCACAGAGATCCACCTGCCTCTGCCTCCCAAACTTTTAAAATATATTTTATTTATTATTTAATTTTATTTTGTATGTATGAGTGTATTGCCTAAATGTATGTAAGTGCACCTGTTTTGTGCATTGCGTACAGAGGTCAGAAGAGGATGTCAGATCCCCTGGGAAAATTGTAAGCTGCCATGTACATGCTACAAATCAAACCCAGGTCCCCTGCAAGAGCTCCCAACCACTGAGCCATCTCTCCAGCCCCTAAAGATCTCTTTTTTAAAAAATTAATTTGCTGGGCGTGGTGGCACCTGCCTTTAATCCCAGCACTCAGGAGGTAGAAGCAGATGGATCTCTGTGAGTTCAAGGCCAGCCTGGTCTACAAAGTGAGTTCCAGGACAGCTGGGGCTACAGGGAGACCCTGTCTGAAAACGACAAAAAAAAAATTATTTTTGTTTTATGTCTGTGAGCATTTTGCTTACATGTATGTAATGCATCCATGTTGTACAGTGTCCATGGAGGGCAGAAGAGGGTGTTGAAGCCCTTGGAACTGGAGTTACAGATAAAGTTGTTAGCTACCATGTGGGTATTCTGTAAGAGCAGCCATTATTCTCAACTGCTGAGCCTTCTCTCCAGCTCCGCCCATCTTACCTTTGCCTGGTCTGCATAACAAGTTCCAGGCCTCTGGGGGCTACACAGTGAGACTATGTGTCAAACAAATAAAACCCCCTCTCTTTTTGCATGTTAGAGTCTTAAAATATGAGTTTATATTGAATGGATTTTTTTTGAGGCAGGGTTTGCTATGTGTTGAGGCTAGCGGTCAATTCTCCATGGCCCTCTGCCTCCTGCTGCTCTCCCCCCATACCTGGCTTTCTGTTGTTATGGTTTTCGTTGTGTTTTTTTTTTCTTGCTCTGTAGCCCAGGCTATACCTGAGCTCTTAGCAGTCCTCCCTCAGCTTCTTGGCCTAGAATTACAGGTATGTGCTATCATGCCTTGCATTTAAAAGCTTGCAATGGCATTTAAAAATGTTTTAAATTATGGGCTGGAGGGATAGCTCAGCCTTTAAAGGCTCGGGCTGACAACCAAAAATATAAGAGTTCGGTTCCCAGCACCCACAATTGAGGGCCATCTCTTCAGTGTTTTAAGCAAAAAGAAAAGAAAAAAATTATTTGTGTGTGTGTCTGTATGTGGGTGTGTATTCATGAGTGTAAGTGCCTTCAGCGGCCAGAGGCCAGCTGGGGCTGCAGGGAGACTGTCTCAAAAAGAGTGTGTGAGTGTGTGTGTATGTGTGTATGTATGTGTGTGTGTGTGTGTGTGTAGATCTTTATTTTTTTTTAGAAATACTTTTTTTATTATTTTATTTATTTTTGTATGTGTATGAATGTACTGTCTGCATGTAGGTTTGTGCACCCGTGTCGAGCAATGCCGCAGAGGTCAGAAGAGGGTGTCGGATTCCCCTGGAACTGAAGTTCTCCTGGAATTGGAGTTACAGACGGTTCTCAGCCGCCATATGAGTGCTGGGGATCGAACTCGGGTCCTCTGCAAGAACAGTCGGTGCTCTTAACCATCTCTCCAGCCCATGTGTAGATCTTTAAAATACAGCAATAAACTTGAAGCAAGCAAGCAACCACCAGGACCACTCATATGAACTTTACAAGTCAGCCACTATACTAGGCTTTGTAGGATTCATAAAATAGTCATTTTAATGGTCATTATCTCTGTTTTACAGGTGAAGAAATTGGAGACAAAGGAGTTAACAATGTGGCCTGAGGTTTAAATAGCTTGTAATAGGTAAAATCAGATCTGCCTGACTCTAGACGCCACTGCTATGATTAATTGCTGCATCGGCAGGCTTCACATGCGTGCTTGGAAGAGACCTGCTGGAAGCAAAAGGACTCTGTCCCCTAGGGCGCACTCCTCCATTTGTGCACTGGAGCAACTTCACTCTACTTGCTAGTTCTCCCCGCCCTACTTTCTGCCTGGAAAAAAGATTATAAAGTCAAAAGGAATAAAGTGGAGACACTTGGTAGTGATATATTCTAAACTGATGCCAGACATCCTGGTTTTGAACATTAATTTGACTTTAAATTGGTTTACTTGGACCAATTATGGAGGCACCAGTATCCTTCTCTAAGAATCAACATAAAAGAGGAAAATTTACCAAGTCAGGTAATAATCCTATAAAAAAACACCACTGCTAAAGCAACTGCACACTCACAATGTAAAAAGCAAAAACCCAAGCTACTATTAGCTTTAGAAAAAAGCTGCCTGATACAAACCTGTCTTCACACAAAGCCAGAAGCACTTTCAGCAGCATTCCTCATTTTCTGTAGGAAAACCAAAAATGTAATAGACAAAAATCCTACTGTTTTGCATGAAAAGGTGAAGATGAAACAGCAATAATTATTTGAACACTAAAGAAAAATATATTGGCTATTTTAGTGGAAAGGACACACTTTCAAAACTAACTTTATTTTGGAAGTACTAGACAAGAAGTAGATCTTGCTGATTAATAAGAGTTCCTTCTCCTGCCTACTACTCTCTTATGTTCTATAACACTTGAGCAATTTGGTTTTAGAAAAGGCCAAAATTTAGTTGTGTCCAGGTTCCAGTCCTAAAGCAGACATATTGATTCTTAGTAGGCTAGGGAGATAGCTCAGTTAGCAAAGTACTTGTCTTACACACACAAGGACTTGAGTTTGGGGGGTGTGGGAGAAGGAGGCAGGAATGGTGTGCCTTTAATCCCAGTACTCACGATGCCAAGGTAGACAGATCTATGTGAGATCGAGGCCACTCTGGTTTACACAGAGAGTTCCAGAACAGCTCTAGCTACAAGGAGACCTTGCATTTAAAAAAAAAAAAAAGCCAAGCGATGGGAGTGCCCACTTATAATACAGTACCCTGTGTCTGCCCACCAACCAGCCTAATCTACGTAGTTATTCAGTTAGCTAGCTCCAGGCAAGAGACATCTGAAAAATGGTGGGCAATGCCTGAGGAATGATACCCAAGGTTATCTTCTGGCCTCCACATGCATGTACACTCATATACATGCACAATTCCCAACACATGAACATGCACCCAGACACACACACACACACAAACAAACACACACACACACACACACACACTCACAAAAAAAAAAAACACACNGAGTTACAGACGGTTTCAGCCGCCATATGAGTGGATGGGGAGCGAACTCGGGTCCTGTGCAATGACAGCCAGTGCTCTTAACCAAAACCTATCTCTCAGCCCATGTGTAGATCTTTTAAAATACACGCAAATAGAACTTGAAGCGAAGCAGCAACAACCAGACCACAACATATGAAATTGTGAGGGAAAAGGACTTTACAAGTCAGCCACTATACTAGGCTTTGTAGGATTCATAAAATAGTCATTTTAATGGTCATTATCTCTGTTGTAAACAAGGTGAAGAAATTGGAGAACAAAGAAGTTAACAAGTGGCCTGAGTTTAAATAGCTTATAATAGTAAAACAATCTGCCGACTCTAGACGCCACTGCTATGATTAATTGCTGCATCGGCAGGCTTCACATGCGTGCTTGGAAGAGACCTGCTGGAAGCAAAAGGACTCTGTCCCCTAGGGCGCACTCCTCCATTTGTGCACTGGAGCAACTTCACTCTACTTGCTAGTTCTCCCCGCCCTACTTTCTGCCTGGAAAAAAGATTATAAAGTCAAAAGGAATAAAGTGGAGACACTTGGTAGTGATATATTCTAAACTGATGCCAGACATCCTGGTTTTGAACATTAATTTGACTTTAAATTGGTTTACTTGGACCAATTATGGAGGCACCAGTATCCTTCTCTAAGAATCAACATAAAAGAGGAAAATTTACCAAGTCAGGTAATAATCCTATAAAAAAACACCACTGCTAAAGCAACTGCACACTCACAATGTAAAAAGCAAAAACCCAAGCTACTATTAGCGTTAGAAAAAAGCTGCCTGATACAAACCCGTCTTCACACAAAGCCAGAAGCACTTTCAGCAGCATTCCTCATTTTCTGTAGGAAAACCAAAAATGTAATAGACAAAAATCCTACTGTTTTGCATGAAAAGGTGAAGATGAAACAGCAATAATTATTTGAACGCTAAAGAAAAATATATTGGCTATTTTAGTGGAAAGGACACACTTTCAAAACTAACTTTATTTTGGAAGTACTAGACAAGAAGTAGATCTTGCTGATTAATAAGAGTTCCTTCTCCTGCCTACTACTCTCTTATGTTCTATAACACTTGAGCAATTTGGTTTTAGAAAAGGCCAAAATTTAGTTGTGTCCAGGTTCCAGTCCTAAAGCAGACATATTTGAATTCTTATAGGGCTAGGGAGAGGGCTCAGTTAGCAAAGTACTTGTCTTACACACACAAGGACTTGAGTTTGGGGGGTGTGGGAGAAGGAAGGCAGAATGGGGTTGGCGCTTTAATTCCCAGTAACATCACGGGCCAAGGTAAGACAGATATATGTGAGATCGAGGCACTCTGGTTTTTACACACAGATTCCAGAACAGCTCAAGCTACAAAGGAGACCTTGCAATTTAAAATAAAAAAAAAAAAAAAGCCAAGCGATGGGAGTGCCCACTTATAATACAGTACCCTGTGTCTGCCCACCAACCAGCCTAATCTACGTAGTTATTCAGTTAGCTAGCTCCAGGCAAGAGACATCTGAAAAATGGTGGGCAATGCCTGAGGAAATGATACCCAAGGTTTATCTTCTGGCCCATCCTACAATGCATTGTACACTCATATACATGCACAATTCCCAACACATGAACATGCACCCAACAACACACGACACACACAAACAACATCACACACACACACACACAAAACAACAACAAAAAAAAAAAAAGAGTAAAAATGATTAAATTTAGTTCTGGCTTGACACTAATTGCTTTCACTTTGTTTGCCTATCCTACATGTTTATAGGGTAACTGCTAGTCCCTACTTGTTTTCCACCACTCATTATCCTATCCTTCAATCCTAAACTTTGTTTTCTGCCTCCAGATGACATTAGCAGTGTTGCTTCTCAGGGTTAAGTAGAACTGGGAGTCATGCACTAAAACAGCATAAAATGGGAAGGAAAGTGTCCCACAAATAGTGCTGACAAGTGAGAATGCACACCTTTGCATCTCTCTTTCCCATCAAGTGAAGAGAGCTGAGAATATAGTTATCTGGAGAAGAAACTCAGGTTTTGGTGACCCAGGTACTGAAAGAAGGATCTAAGACTGTTTTTAAGATGCAGTGAATGGTGGTTTTGTGTGGAGTTTAGAAAGAGGGTAAGAAAGCAGGAATTTGAGTCCCTACACATCATCTACCCCACTTTTAAACAGAACAGGGTCTCACTATGTAGCCCAGGCCGGTGCAACTTGCTGTCCTCCTGCCTTAGCCTCCCAAGAGCTATATTACAGGAACATAACAAAACACCTGCCACCAGTCTCATTTCTCTTTAAATTTTATTTGCTAGTTTCTTCTCTTCCCTTTCTTCCTTCCATAAAATACAGTTCAACCTCAATGTAGTCCCATCTAATGACCAACAACAGTGAATTAGTAAAGTTTTAGTAATCTTTTAACATTATCTCAATTATTTCTATATAAAAGTTTAGGGAGGTCCTTTCCACATAAGCAATGGGAAAAAAAAAGTTGAGGGAGGTAGGCATAGTGGCACACACCTTTAATTCCAGCACTAGGGAGGCAAAAGCAGGAGGATCTTAATCTTAAATTCAAGGCCAGCCTGGTCTCCATAGCAAGCTCTAGGCCATGTGGGATGTCAGGGAGACCCTGTCTCAAAAAGACCCCCCCCAAAAAAAAGTTGAGGGAAAGGAAAAACAGACCCATAATGAGACCCTGTCTCAAAAACACCCCCCCCAAAAAAAAAAGTTTGAGGTGAAAGGAAAAACAGACCCATAATAGGACAAGAACCTGGGACAATAAACTGTAACAGAGAGAAAAGAAGAAGAGTTAAAAAATTCATAGAAAGCCACAACAAGAACTTGTAACCCTTTATAGAGAAAACCCCCTTGTGGATTAGCATACCCTCCAAGCCTCTGTGTCTATGCTCACAGCGTAGCTTGACACAATAAGTGGAAATGCTTAAATGCCTGTACAGCCCACCAAATGTAGGCTTGTGCTTTGTTAGTAGGACTGAAAAGGGTATCACTGTGAAAGCTGTCAAACCGATGATAGAGAAACAAACCTGAAAAGACGGAGTCCAAAATGACACTCCAAAGATATTAGACGTGTTTTCTTCTCACCCACTTTTGCCCTTTCCAAAGCCTAGGGAAAAACTGCAGAAGAGAGGCGTGGTAGATTTAAGGGCTGTGGAGAGTAGGGGTGAATCATGAAGACTAGAGGAATCATAGTCTGGACTCCTCTGATTGATCAACATGCCTGTGCATACAAGCTTCTCCAACTGGACTATGGGAACCTTGGGTTGTTCAAAATTTGGACATAGATACTTGCAAAATGCACCAATTACTTAATTGTATGACATACTGAGTAACATCATTGTTATCTGCAAACAACTGTGTCATTGTATTGTAGAATCCCTTAAAAATAAAAAATTAAAAAAATTAAAAAAAAATTCATAGATATTGCTGGGCACTGGGGCACATGCCTGTAATGCCAGCCTTAGGAGGGCCGAGGCAGGAATATGGAGACTTGTAAGTCAGCACTATGTAGTGAGCTTACTGGCCTGAACTACACAGTGAGACCCTGTCTCAAAGAACAAGATTTAGGGGAATGGGTATTATAGAGCTATATGTGATGATGGCACACACAGGTAACCCCAGTATGGGGGGGGGGAATCTCAAGTCCCAGGGCAACCTGGACTGTACAGTGAGACCCTGGTCTATAAATAAATAAATAAATAAATAAATAAATAAAGACTGTATTCGCACATATGTTACATACATGTTGCTAGATGAGCTAGGCTCAATAATACAAAAGGGAAAAAAACATTATAACTTCAAATGTAACAAAGTGTACAAATCCCTTATGTACTAGGGAAGATTATGGTCATTTCAAGCTAACCCTGAGAAAGAATTGATAGTAAGCAATGCAAGGGTCAAACTCTGGCTGTTCTTATTGTTTATTCTGATGACCAACTGGATTCTTCAACCTTGGGAAGCACTCACAGAAACATGTGAATACTGATACACTCCCCTGTCTCCTATCCTCGTTCAACTATCTGTAGTTCACCAATATTTGATGGAAATATCATCAAAACAGCCCATCTGATACACATTACAGAAAAATATCACTTACAGAAACATACTGAGGGGCTGGAGAGATGGCTCAGCGGTCAAAAGCGCCAACTGCTCTTGCAGAGGACATGGGTTCAATTCCCAGCACCCACATGGTGACTAAGAACTGTCTTTAACTCCGGTTCCAGGAGAATCCAACACCCTCTTTTGACTTCCACAGCATTTCACGACACGGGTGCACCAACCTACATGCAGACAGTACACTCGTTTGCATAAAAATAATAATAAGGGGCTGGAGAGATAGCCTAGTGGTTAAGAGCACCGACTGCTCTTGCAGAGGACCCGGGTTCGATCCCCAACACCCACATGGCAGCTAAGAAACGTCTGTAACTCCAATTCCAGGAGAACTCCAGTTCCAGGGGAATCCGAGACCCTCTTCTGACCTCCGTGGCATTGCATGACACGGGTGCACAGACCTACATGCAGACAGTACATTCATACACATACAAAAATAAATAAAATTAAAAAAAAATAATAAAAATAATAAATTAAAAAAAAGAAACATACTGAAAGCAGTCATTAAGATTACCTAATTATGGGGCTGGAAAAATGGCTCAGCAATTAAGAGTACTGGCTGCTCTTGCAGAGGACCCAAGTTCAGTTCCCAGCACCCACGTGGCAGATAACAACCATCTGAACTCCAGTTCCAGGGGATCTGATGTCTTCTGGCCTTTTTAGGCATTGCACTACATTGGTGCATTTCCATACATGCAGGTGAAATACTCATATACATTAATTAATTAAGTAATATCACCTAATCATGAACAAGTTAGATGGCATAGTGTGTAAAATGCTTGCTATCTAAGTCATGTAAAGGTAGGAGAGAACCAACTCCGTAAAGTTTTCCACTGACCTCCATACATGGGCTGTGGAACATGCATGCTAACACTTCCCACATAATACAAATATAATAAAAAGATTTTTTTGAAGATTACATAAACCACCTCCTTTTTGAAGAGCTGATAAAGTTTATCCAAAAAAATTAAACAATGTACAAAATAAAAATCTCTTAAAAGTAGAAAATTGAAGAAAAACAAAATTAAAGATAATCAAAACCTCTTAAAAAGAAAATTTCTTTTTGTTCCATTTTCTAGAAAGAAAGTCACAAATTCTACCCAATCCCTCTTATAGAGGGCAACTTACATCATGTCAAATTAGGTCAGGTCTCAGATATACACTAACTGCTTCAGGCAGACAATACTACCATACTGTTCTTTTTTTTTTTAAACATTTTTTTATTAATTTTATTTATTTCCATATGTGTATGAATGTACTGTCTGCATGCATACTGTTCTTTTATATTCAACTTTAGATTCCATCACCTAACTAAAGTCTAGTCACAATTACTGATGAGTCTCAACCAATTAAACATGTTTATTAATTCTTCTCTCAGCAAAAAAAAAATTTCTATGTAGCATAATTTAAATGTAAAGTGTCCTTTCTTTTAGAAATTAGAAAGGGCAGCTGAGAGATGGATCAGCAGCTAAGAGCCCTGGCTAGTTTTGAAGAGAACCTGGTTTCTATTCCCAGCACCCACATAGTGGCTAGCAAATGCCCACAGCTCTAGTTCCAAAGGATCTCACTATCCTCATCTGGCTTCCATAGCCAATGCACACGGGGGGCACAAATTTTAAAGTTTTTTCAAAAAAGAAATAAAAAAATGAGAGGCATATATACTTTGGAATTTGTGTTAGCCTTAAGACTCTCCAAAGATACTAGCTAAAGTGAAAACATGTGCAGCATGGATCAGGTCTTGTAACACTGAGCCATCACCAATGATTTTCAGCAGTGCTTTGCAGCAAGCACAGTATACATGTCAGACCCAAGGAAATGTTGAATACATATTTCAGAAATAATCTAAAATTTGCCTTAAGAAACTGATGGCATTTCAGAATCTCTACTCAAGAAGAAAGGGGGATACCACACACACCTATATTTACTCAATATGTCCCTGTGGAAAGCAAGAACTGGCCTGTGTATTTGGGAGGATAAAGAGGGACAATGTGGCATCACTCGTAGACAAGAAAAGAAATCCTCAATTCTAGGATATTCAATGGCTTGCCCAGGCCTTGTGACAACATTTTTTTCTAGATTCTTCTGCAAAGTTATTTGGTCTACAGATGCTAGAAAGACAGCTGAAACTAGCCAGATATGTTTTCCGGTGTTTTTGTTCTGTGCTTTTTTTGTATTTTGAGACAAGGTGTGGCAATCAGAGTGTACTCTGCTCTACTGTTCCATATCGTGAAATGGTAGCTTTCAGGCTGTGCCTTGCTTGGGGTAGCTTCATTTTACAAGCAGCATTCAGCTCCATTCTATGTGTAGGCACAGAAGCAGGATGATGCTGTATCTCCTTGTATACACAGACACCATATCTGTCCAGTACCCATGAGGCACAGACTAAGAACTTAGTCCCCAAAGTAAAAAGGTATCACTTATAAACAAATCAAAGTATATGGGAACATCTGAGCATATGGGCATAGTAAAACAGTACCAGGAAACCAGGCCCAAGAATCTATGGCAAGTACCAGACCAAGGAAGAGTGCAACACCCTCATCCGGACTCCACTTGACACTGCAATGGCAATGGCCCCACTGCCCTGTCACCTAAATACACAGGTGTGCATCAAGGGACCGCAAGCTGGGAAATCCTGGCTGTCCCTGGGGTTGCAGATCAGCTAGGCTCCTGCTGATGTAGCATACTCAAACCACTTGTCCATCAGACCCTGTCCTATGCTCCACTTCTATATCCTTGATGGTCACCTCTGTGGCCCTGCTCAACCCAAAGACCCTGCCGCTTAGCTCTATGTGCCTCCAGCAGCTCTCTGAGTTCCTTCTAAGATACCTAACCACCATACTGAACCTACCTGTATCAGCTCTCTGGAAAGGACTCTGAACTCTAAACTCTGCTGCAGCCTCATGAATGCTTTTCTAATCCACATATACATATGTTTGTAAAATATTTACTGTGTAAAATGTGTGGTGTGAGAGTTAATAGTAAGTTCAGAATAAAATAATCTATGGTTACCAACAGCCAGTTATCAAGGGAAATCAGAGCTAGTTGGCATACTACAACCAACAAAACTTATGACCCTTGTAAATTTATCATTATTCAATAAATTCTATCTAACACTGTGCAAAGATACAAACATGTACATTTACATTTGAAGCACAGTGCTCTGATGATAGCATCAAGTACCTCAGGCTGGCCTCAAAATCTTTACATAGTGAGGGTGATCTAGTGAGGTATGTGTGTCACCACGTCTGACTCTTCCCTTCTTTAACCAACCTAATGACATTCTGTTTAATAACTTTTTGTTGCTCTAGAACATAATCTAATGATTATACTAACAAAACCCATATTTGGCTAAAGTTGTTGACACCTAGAACATGCAAATTTCACTAGAAACATCCATGGGATATTAACCCACAGGGAGAAAATTCTGAGTTACAGATTAAGTAGCTAATTTATTCATTCACACTTTCTACCCTATTCCCTCTCTCACCCCTTACCTCCTCCTTTCACTATTTCACCCTTATGGTATCAAGCAAGAGCTGGAAATACCTTCTGTTAATGGTTTAAGGCTTTATTTGCAAAAGCAGACATTAGGCTTCACAGAGTTGTGTTCTACCAATGCAGCAATTTTCAAAGTTTTGAGAATGTGAGAATCACCTATGGAACTTGTTAATGCAAAAATTTCTGAAATCCATCCTTAAAGTTTTTCATTCAGTAGGTCTATAGGAGAGCCTGAGATTTGCATTTTTGGTAAGTTCTCAAGCAATGCTGATGCAAAAACCATAGTTCAAGAATTGCTGGTATAGAATAGTGGTCTAGACCACACTCAGTGAAAGACTAAAACATAATAAAAAATTAATTAAGAAAAGTAGAAAATATCCATTGCAAACCTGACTGCTACTTTTATAGAACATTTCATGTGAAGACTTACTGTTAAGTGCCATAATATTATCTGTTCCTGGATGATGGAAATTTATTCCCATGCGTCCTAGAAAACAAAAAAAAAAAAAATATTTTAAGCACAAAGAAAACACATTCAATAAAATCATTTAAAACATTCTTCAAAATATAAACAATACAAAAAGCTAGAACAGATTAATCTATAGCAGTGCTATCAAAGGCCAAAGCACTTACGACTTTTAAATCAAGTCATAAAACACAGACACAACAAGTCTTAAAATAAAGCCAAAGTCTCAACACAAAATATAACCAAGCAACAAAAAGCTTCCATTGTAACAGCCTGAAATTTGTACATCTCCCATATTCAAATTTAGACATGCCAATTTGGGGGGGGTAAGCATTTTAAATAATCATTTAACTGCCCTTCAAAGAGGCATCAACAAAAGAAAGTCAGGGAAGTATATTAACTTGTAGTTTAGAAGAATAAAAAGATACAGGTCTAATAATGGCTCAAAAACTCAACATAATTACCAGAACAGCAAATTGAAAATGGTAAAATTTATGTTACATATATTGTAGAGGAAATGACTGGGCTGGAAATTTGGAGTTCTTATGGTGCCTCCACCACAAACTACTACAGCCTTGTAAAAAGTATGAATTTCTAGGCCTTTATCCCTATGAATATTATATAAATTGAAACTTCTCACATTGGCTGGCGTCTGGATTTTATATAGCTCTAAGTATATATAATTTTTGAAAGTTTCTAAAACCGAACAAAAACAAAGCTTTACGTCTAGTAAAGCCTAAAATATTTACTACATAATCCTTCACAGTGTAGCAACATCTGATTTATAAAATAATAAACTAAGCCGGGCGTGGTGGCGCACGCCTTTAATCCTAGCACTTGGGAGGCAGAGGCAGGCGGATCTTCGTGAGTTCAAGGCCAGCCTGGTCTATAGAGTGAGTTCCAGGACAGCTGGGGCTACAGGGAGACCCTGTCTCAAAAAGACCAAAATAAATAAATAAATAAATAAATAAATAATAAAATAAATAAATAAATAAGAAAGAATCTGATGTTTCAAATAATGGCCCCCAGGGGTAAGAAATAAAAGTACAGGCATGTGCTGGGGTTTTCCCCCCACTAATTATTAGAGACAAAGAAAGTGGATAAGTCTATGAAAAAAGTAAACCAAGAGAATCTAGTATGGGGAAAAATGTACTTTACAAAATTTCTTGAAAGTTCATTCTTCAATGAAATAGTTACTGAAGCCAGGTATGTGCTCACCCCTGAAATCCTATAACTTGGGAGGCAAAAGGATTGCTGCCTTAGCTACAGAGTAATAAAAAAAAAAAAAAAAAAAAAAAAAACCAACAACAACAGGTATTGAAATAGTAACTAGGGTATAAAGCTAATATCCATAAACTTGGCTCTATAAAGGCTTCATGTGCATTTATGGGAAGAGTTATCATTAAATTTTCAAAAAAAAAAAAAATACCAGTTTTATTCCATAGCCACTACTTAAATAAATTTCAGGTACTTGTGTGTGAGGAAAGAATGATATAGAAAAATTGAATATAAAAATATTTGGCTTCAGGGGTGGTGGCATGCCTTTAATCCCAGAGGCAGGTGAATTTCTGTGAATCCAAGGGCAGACTGGTCTACATAGCAAGTTCCACACCAGCTGTGGAAACAGAGAGACTCCGTCTCAAAAAGACAAAAAAAGTGTTTGGCTTCTGCAACAAATATAGTTTTATATAAGTATATATACTTATTTATCTATTAATTTATTTACATAATCACAAAAGGCATGGCAACCATTTGGAATTAAACTTTGTCACTGAGAATTAGAGGCAAACTGTACTATTACCAATTCTGTCCCCAAAGAAAAACATAGCAGTAGACAAAAAGAGCAACTGACTCAAATAAGAAACAAAAATTATGAATTCACAAATAAATCACATCTTTTGTGAAGACTAATAATGTCATAATAATTAATGAAAGACTGTTTTACATTAATAGGTAGCGAAGGCTCTGAGGGTATAGATCAATGATAGAGATCTTGCAGAGCATATAAGAGGCCCTGGGTTTGATCCTCAGCACCAAGGAAAAACAAAACAACTTAGTAAAAAAAACACCATCCTCATTCAACCTTATCTCTGTGTGTGTGTGTGTGTGTGTGTGTGTGTGTGTGTGTGTGTGTAAGAATGGGGAAACCACCACCAGTTGATAGATTTTTGTTGTTTTTGTTGTTGTTATTTTGAGACAGGGTCTCTCTGTAGCCCCACCTGGCCTGGAACTCACTATATAGACCAGGCTTGCCTTGAACTCACATCAACCTACCTGCTTCTGCCTCCTAAGTACTGGAATTAAAGGCTTGCACTATCACCAGTTGATGGATTCTAATGAAAATGATCTAATTTTACCATTAAGCATTAGAAGAATTTTCACTTAAAAACATGTTTAAATCTTATTAGGATAATCATCATCTATCTCTGGTTTTATGGAGACCATTTTATTAGCATTTGTAATCTATTAAAATTCTTCGGGGACCTAAAAATGCCCCAAACTCACTATGCACTTGTGTGAAACTATCAAAAGAATTTAAGGAAATTTTCCTTTAAAGAATATAGCATTTTCTATAGAAAAACAGTACTTGTTTTATTTCTATAGATATCAGAGCTAGAAGCTAATTATTAGGAATTTCAAAAAATATCCTATTATTCAAGATAGATTTAATACATCTCTATGTAATTGATCCATATGCCTTATGATCTTCTAATTTCTAGACTATTTTAGAGCCCTGAAAGTTGCAGTCTATATCCTGTGTAATGAATACTATCCTAGTTACATTCTATACCCTGTATTATCCTCTGCCACTACCTTGATCAAAAGCTACTATACAAAAACATGTCACCAAAGTAAGGCTTTGACTTTGGGAGAACTGGCTCCTGGCTTCAGTTAGTTAAATCAATATCCTTTCCATGAAATGCTAACATCTACGAAAATAAGACATGAGATACTCTAATCTACCTTCACTATATTCTAGAGTATTCAAATTTAACAACATCTAGTTTACTTAACAACCCATGAAGACTACGAAATCACTACCAATTAGAACATAAGGTTATTAAATGATCAGAGGCAGACAGATCACTGTGATATCTAGGCCAGCCTAGTCCACATAGCAAGTTCCAGGCCAGGTGGGGCTCTGCTACAGGGAAACCTTGTCTCAAAAACAAAACAAAATAAAACAAAACAAAATCTATGAAAACCCAGATCTCTTCAATCTGTCACCAAGGAATTCAAAGGAAGTTAGAGTTCCTGAAAAGGTTGGAATGGTTCTTAATGTCACTACAATAGAAAGTTATCAAGGAAATAAAGAAAACCAGATTTAGTTAAACCTCATTCAACTTCTATTTCCTATGTAATAATAAAGAATTGTCCTTTACAGACACTCCATCAAGTAAGTTCTCTTTGTTTCTGGAAGCACTCATCTCCGCGCTTATCCTCCAGAACTTAACACAGCTACATGGATCCTTTTCGCTCTTTCATGAGGTGCTAGAATCTTTGGCTTCAGCAAGGTAAACCTGAGAGGAAGCCAGACTGCTTGCTAATTGTCCCTCTACTGATTCTCTCTGATTCCACGCCCCCCCCCCCAGCCCAAGGGACTGGATTACAGGAGTGTGCCACACCTGGCCTAAGACAGTTCTTAGTCGCCATGTGGATGCTGGGAATTGAACCCAGGTCCTCTGCAAGAGCAGTCAGCGCTCCCAACCACTAAGCCATCTCTCCAGCCCCCATCTTTCTTAAGAAGTAGAACAAACATCTTGGGCAGCATTTTGCAGATGAAGGCATCACAAACTGCAAAAAAGCCAAGCACTGTCCCCCTTTCTCCGTAGTCTCCCTAATTTTGTCTTCAATGGCTCTCTAGATAAAACTTAAAATCTTTTTTTTTTTTTTTTTGGTCTTTTCAAGACAGGGTCTCTCTGTAGCCCCAGCTGTCCTGGAACTCACTATGTAGACCAGGCTGGCCTTGAACTCACAAAGATCCACCTGCCTCTGCCTCCCGAGTGCTAGTATTAAAGACGTGCGCCACCATGCCCGGCTAAAACTTAAAATCTTGTAAAAAACTCAAGGTCAATGGCAGGCTCACAGAATCAATAATCTAAATATAATCTAATTTTCCTTCCAATGAAATACAAAGTTTTTGGTAAAATTATGTATGACTTTTAATGTTTAGACTATAAAATGTGATCTATTTTCATTGAATAAAAAGCACAAAATATGGAAAAATCAAAAATAATATCACCAAAGAAAAGCACAGTTAGCATTTTGATTATCCTTTTTTTAGTTTGGAAAGCAGGTATGAAGGTTTCTTTCCTAAGATTATAGTTATTTTATAATTTTTCCTTAATGTTTTGTGCATGTAAAGTTTTATATGTATTAAAGGATTTTGAAAAAGAGAGAAAATATGTAACATCAAAAGAAAACCCTGATTCCAAATTCAGATGAGCCTATTTCTTTTCTTCCTCTCATTGTCCAACAAACATTGCTGTTTAATCAGCTGTGAAAACAGAACCAAGTGTGTCACATCTGGTGATTTTTCCTAATGCAATCTGGTGCTACCAGCGTGATGTTTTGTCACCTGTCCATGGGTCTGCTATTTTTAAATTGTTCTTGTCAGCTAGCTATCTTTTAAGTATAGTGTAAAATATAAGGTTTCAAAAACTGGAAGCCATCCTTGTTTTACAGAGTTAAGTGATGCTGTATAAATCTGAGACTGTCCCACTTTGCCCACCACACAGCACATGACAGACTAAAGGCAGGAGACATGGAGACAGGGGTGGGAGAATGGAGTGACATTTGATTTTTCGGAATGGGGAAAAAAGATCACAACTTTATAAACTCAATTTGTATCCCTATTTTAAATCTAGGTATAAATCCTACCTTATTGTTAAAGTTTCACAATTCAACTAAATAAATAATTTCATGTGTCTAAAATAAAAACTGGAATTTTTGTTAATTCAAAATCAACTATGAGGGGGCTGGAGAGATGGCCTAGCGGTTAAGAGTGCCGACCGCTCTTGCAGAGGACCCGGGTTCAATCCCCAGCACCCACATGGCGGCCGAGAACCGTCTGAAACTCCAATTCCAGGAGAACTCCAGTTCCAGGGGAATCCGAGACCCTCTTCTGACCTCCGCGGCATTGCACGACACGGATGCACAAACCTGCATGCAGACAGTACATTCATACACATACAAAATAAATAAATAAATAAATAAATAAATAAATAAATAAATAAAAAAAAATTAAAATGTTTAAAAAAAATCAACTATGAAAGCCATTTCTTCACTTCTGCAACATGTTATAAGAATGGAACAACTGCTATACTTTTCTCTAATCACACCCCTTTACCCTAAAAAAATCAGGTATTCCAGAGAGCCTCATCTAACAGAACATTGATGCTATGTTCCAGAAAGGGTTATAAGGTAAAATGGATATTTTACTGTATTTTCCATCTATTTATCTATAAAGTTAGAGAGATACATTCCTGTAGAAAAAAATACCAGAAGATATAAAAGTAAAATACATAAAAACAACAGTATGATTGGGTGTGGTGGCTGAGGCAGGAGGATCACAAGTTCCAAAGCGACCTGCGCTATCTTAACAAGATCCTGTGTCAAAAAGATGGGGCGGGGGTCGGATTGTGACACTGGACTCCACAGGAAGATTCTGTCTCAAAACAATACAGGGAGAAGAAAAAAGAAGCTTGGGGCTGGTGAGATAGCCTGAGTTTGAGCTTCAGATTCCATCTGGTAAAAGCAGAGAACAGATTCCCACAGATTGTACATACTTACGAATAAATATGTTTTAAAAAGCTAAACAAACATTTCTTTTAAAGAAATAAAATTTTGGAACTATAATATTCTAAATCTATTTGAGATAACCAATAACCAAAGCTGTGAGCTTAGTACTGAAAATCAACCTACAATTTAGGGCAAATTATTTTTTTTCCCTTGGGAAGGTCAGGGTGTTCTGTGGGCTCTAGTCACACCCTTCCCTGTAGCTGGAACCACTGGCATGCCTTCATCCATAACCTTCATAAATTCTTTTTTTTTTTGTATTTTTGAGACAGGGCCTCCCTTTAGTCCCAGCTGGCCTGGAGCCAGGCTGGCCTTGCACTCACAGAGATCCACCTGCCTGGGATTAAAGGCGTGCACCACCACGCCTGGCGACCTCCATGAATTCTTAAATCCTTTGTGCCTCTGTTTCTTCAGGTAAGGCTGCAATTCATTTAAATTAGAATGTTAGAAGCCGGGCTGGAGAGATAGCCTAGCGGTTAAGAGCACCGACTGCTCTTGCAGAGGACCGGGGGGTTCGATCCCCAGCACCCACATGGCGGCTGAGAACCGTCTGTAACTCCAATTCCAGGAGAACTCCAGTTCCAGGGGAATCCGAGACCCTCTTCTGACCTCCGCAGCATTGCACGACACGGGTGCACAGACCTACATGCAGACAGTACATTCATACACATACAAAAATAAATAAAAAAATTTAAAAAAAAAAAAAAGAATGTTAGAAGCCAGAATCCAGCACAATCCTTTTCTTTTATAAATGTCAGATGATTAAAATGTTGTTTAAATCTGACTAGGTATTATGCACTTTTAATCCCAGCTACTCTGGAAGCTGAGACAAGGAGGCTGTCATAAGTCCATGGGTTCTAGGCCAGCTGGAACAGCCAAGAGAAACTATGTCTCAAGGAGGAAAAAAGGTTGAAAATATATATACAGAAGAACAACTTCTTGGTAACTCAGAATCTGTCCCCTAGCAGTTTGTAGCATCTTTTTTTCTACTTCTTTTTAGGTGCCTGGGAATCAAACTGAGGGTCTCAAGCATGCTAAACAAACTCTTATCATGGAGCTACATCCCCAGCTCAGAATCTGCTCTTTTGTAAAAGACAAACTGATAGAGGCTCAAAGAAGGTAACATTGAAATAAAATTAGGCAATGATGTAAACTACAAAATAAACAAATAGCAAGATCAAGTAAACAAACTATAATGAACATATATTTTTTTTCTAAAACAAGGGAAACTAAAATTTCCCATAAAGGGAACCAATTTTGTACAGCCTCTGCCATACTAAATTTAAATTATGATGAATATAGAAAAATATCTCTATAACAACAAAGGGGTGACATTCATCCCTTCCAAGTTTCTGTCAATTTAACTGTGTAAAAGCATGATTACCAGAAGATGGGCTATTTTTTCCTCCAACTTTTTCGGTATGTCTTTGAAAAGCAAATCCTTCAATATCAGTTCTCAACATCTGCTCTTTTCAGTTTTCAAATCTCAGTTCCATGAATAATGAGGGAAGAGAAATTCAAATATATAAAAACATGAGGTACTATTTTGTCAGTCAGACTTCTTCCACTGTTGTAAGTGGAAGATAGCAGATGAAGGAACACTGACCCTTCCCTGTTGCTTAGCTGCCTGTTATATGGTGATTCCCCAGTCAGAAAATGGAAGTCTTCCTTTCCAGCAACCACTGGCTCTGTCTCAGTACATATAGTTGGTGTTCCATATTTATTATCATAGGGAAGAGTATGAACAATCAGGCCTAATGATCTCCGGTGTTTCAAGTCAGGAGACAGCCTCATACAAGGAGAGTACAGAGATGAATCATCTTCCTTTCTCTTCTCCTGCTTCTTCCAACACAAGAACCCCACCCCCACCCCTTAGCCTTCATAGTTATAAGGAGAGTTGAATTTGCCTTTCATCTACTACAAATGGGAACAGAGGCCAATTCCTCCCATAATTCCCAAGGATTAGCTAACCCAAGGACTTCTGTACTTAGTTTTCATAACTTAAACTGATTATTCTCATAGACTACTGCATCTCCAAACTCCTGGCAGAGAAAGTTTTTCTTTGAGCAGATGACACACAGACACACATAACTGGCCAATGTGCAGCAAATGAGAGATTATGAAGTGCTCGGCTCTAGAAGGGACAGCTACATCTTACCCTTTCCCAAGGAAGGAGGGAACATGGAGTGTTTCCAGACACTGCACAGCAGGTGCCCTAATGGATCATCTTTCTCCTAAAGCTCAACCCACCTTGACGCTTGTTATCTTTTGACCCAAAGACCCTCACTATGAATGTGCCTTAAGGAAGACCTATGTGTAAGAACTCACATACCGTAAGAGTGACTTATTATCTACAATAAGGAAAAACTGGAAACAGGTCTTAAATTGGACTTCTTCAGCTACCAATAAATTATAAAAATCAGAGAGAAACATGAGTACTCTTATTATGGAGTACTGCTTATTATTTATAGTTATCATTGGGTGTGTGCATACACATGTTCACATGTGTAAAATGTATATGAGGGTATCTACATACATGCATACCAGAGGACTTGAGGATCATTTCTCTGGTGGTGTCTACATTAAAAATTTTTTACATACTTATTTTATGTGTATGAGTATTTTGTTGCAAGAATATGTAATTACACCTATGTCATGTCAATGTCCACAGAGACAGAACAAGGTGTCGAATCCCCTGGAAGTGGAGTTATGGATGGTTGTTAGCTGCTACTGGCTCCTCTGCAACAGGAGCCAATGCTCTTAACCTCTGAGCCATCTCTCTAGCCCTATTTTTTTTTTTTTTTTTTGTCTTTTTGAGACAGGGTCTCCCCTTAGTCCTAGCTGGCCTGGAGTAGACCAGGCTGGCTTTGAACTCAGAGATCCGCCTGCCTCCACCTCCCAAGTGCTGGGATTAAAAGCATGCGCTACCACGCCCAGCTAGCCCTACTTTTTTTTTTTTTTAAAGAGGGTCTTCCACTGGCCTGGAACTTGCCAGCTAGGCTAGGCTGGCTACCCAGTGAACTACATCTGTCTCTGCTTCCTAGCATGGACCACCTGCCAAGTGGGTTTCTTTTTTTTTTTTCTTTTAAAGACAGGGTCTCCCTTTAGTCCCAGCTGGCCTGGAGCTCACTCTGTTTACGAGGTTGGCCTTGAACTCACAGAGCTCTGCCAGGCTCTGGCAGGGACTAAAGGCATGGACCACCACACCTTGCCCGCCTACCAGGTTTTTTGACTAGGTTCTAGAGACTGAACTCAGGCCATCATGCTTGCAAGGCAAGTATTTACCTGACAGCTGTTTTCCCAGCCTGGTTGTTTTTTTTTTTTAGTTACCTTTTTATTCTGACAATTTTCTTTATTTATTGAAGCTAAAAGAAACTTAAAACATTTTTCTTTTGTTGTTAGCAATTTTTGGAGACAAGGTATCACTATTCGGCTCTGGGGAACTTGGAACTTGCTATATATGTAGCCCAGGCTGGCCCTGAGCTTCTATCAATCTTCTTGCCTCCGCTTCCCAAGTACTGAGATTATGAGCATGTACCACCACACCAAATGTAAAAACTTCTTTTCTTTTTTTTAAGGCAAGGTCCAGGCTAGCCTGGAGCTCACTATATAGACCAGATTGGCCTCAAACTCAGAGATCCACCTGCCTCTGCTTTCCAAATTCGAAGATTAAAAGTGTGCACCACCACTTTCTTTAGAATGCAAGTGATGTCACTGACCTAGGGGAAGTAGTCCATTTACAAAAATCACTGTGGCACAGTGATGAGTTGGGAAGCTGCAAACAAACTCAGGCTATAAAAAAGCACACACTAGGGGCTGGAGAGATGGCCTAGCGGTTAAGAGCGCCGACCGCTCTTGCAGAGGACCCGGGTTCGATCCCCAGCACTCACATGGCGGCCGAGAGCCGTCTGAAACTCCAGTTCCAGGAGAACTCCAACTCCAGGGGAATCCGACGCCCACTTCTGACCTCCGCGGCATTGCACGACACGGGTGCACAGACTTGCATGCAGACAGTACATTCGTACACATACAGAAATAAATAAAATTAATTAAAAAAAAAAAAAAAAGAAC
>VZQC01000690.1:589211-613981 GCA_009823505.1 Rhizomys pruinosus | reverse complement strand
AGAGCAAAAAAAATAAGCTTAAGACAACTGGTTTAAGAAAGGTTGGAGAAGGCGCCGGCAAGATGGGAAGCGCAAGGCCTGCATTCAATCCTGGGAAACCACATGGTGGATGGAAAGAACTGACTCCTACAAGTTAGACTTTAACTTCCATGTTCATGCTGTGGTGAGCACGTGCACACCACACGCACACACACACACACACACACACACACACACATATAAATAAATAATAGTAAAGGACACAAAAAAAAGTCGGAAATAAGAAACCATGGTGGTAAGAAAAAGGACAACCTTTTCTGGCACTGTCAAGTACAGAATGAATACCTGATAACATGTTATAGTATCTGTACTTTTAAGTAGACCCTATAGACATGAGACCTCTCCAGAGCAGGCTGATAGGAATAAACAGTAATAAAAAGCTATTTAGACTGTCTGACAGTGTGGTGATATATACCTGTAATCCCAGCAATTAGATGGATAAGGCAGGAGAATGAAGAGCTCAAGTAGCCTGGGTAACACAGCAAGACCCTGGCCATCTTCTCTTGCCCTCAAAAGAAAAGATTATCTGGCATTAAAGAATCTTTCCACCAGGCGTGGTGACACACACCTTTAATCCCAGCACTCAATAGGCAGAGGCAGGCTGATCTCTGTGAGTTCAAGGCCAGCCTGGTCTACTGAGTGAGCTCCAGGCCAGCTAGGACTAAAGGGAGACCCTATCTCCAAAAGACAAAAAAAATTGTACATATAAGCCCCTCCAGCTGGACAATGGGGGCCTCGTGATGTATAAGTTTGGGCATAGCTGCTTGCAAATCGGTTTTACATGAAGGATGCTTGTATTCATTACTTATTACCTATTATTTAAAAAATAATTTAAAAATTCATATTAACATATAAAAAAAGACAAAAAAAAAAAAAGATTAGAATTCACATCTAAACTCAAAGCCAATACCCCAGGAAGTTTAAAAATCTGTCCAAAGCCAGGTGTGGGCACATGTCTTTAATCCTAGCACTTGGGAGGCAGAGGCAGGCAGATCTTTGTGAGTTCAAGGCAGCCTGGTCTACAGAGTGAGTTCCAGGACAGCTGGGGCTACAGGGAGACCCTGTCTCGAAAAAGACAGAAAAAAAAAAATCTGTCCAAAGAAGTCAACCCAATCCGTATGGAGTAGTAAACAAAGACTCCTATACAGCATAATAGTGCATCTAACTACTGATAAAATGACTTCCCGGGCAAGGTGGTACTGAGTTTCTGTTGCCAAGAGGATGAGAAATGAGATGACTATCAAGAAAATTAGGGACACTGTTGGAAGGGCATTTCATGTATTATCAAATTATCAAAACCACATGTAGTAATAGTTAAAAACAGTAGACAACTTTCACTCACACACAAGTTCCTGGAGTCCAGTTCAAACCCAATCAATTATTTTTTTTAATGGGCCAGTTAGATGGCTCAGTGGTAAATAAAGGTGCTTGCTGCCAAACCTTATGACCTGAGTTCAATCCTTGAGACCTACATGATGGAAGGAAGAGAACTGAGTACTGCAGATTGTCCTCTGACCTATACATACTAAGACATGCATGTGCATGCATGCACACTCCCACACCCACCACAAATTAAAAAAAAAAAAGTGTTCTAAATAATTCTTGTGACTGACAGCCAAACTGGATGAGCCTTCAAATTATGTCTTTATATCCACAGCTAGTAGCTCAGCCCATAGAACACCTGAAGCATACCATTTACACTCTTGGTTTTAATATACAAATGGTGTTAGGGGAGGTGTCTAGTTTCCTCTGGTCTCAATCCCAGCAGCAGTCACAGTTTGCTGTCAAGAGAGAACTCAGAAAGCACAGATAGATCAAGCAGACTGAAGTCTACTCAGAGCAAGCAAGATGTAAGAACACACTTCAGGACAAGAGTGGGCAGGGTGTGGTTGAGCTGCTGAAGCTGGTCCTGGCAGGCACCAGGCTTATATTTCTCCCTCCTTTCTGCTTCCCTCAGTGTGAGCACTTTCAAGAAAGAGGTGTGCCTTCTTCAGAAGTCCACTTGACCCAGAATTCAGTCTGTTACAAGTTGATGTATGAGAAGCATACATGATGTAAGAGAAGAATATGCATAGGGGTTTAAGTGCTCCTAATGTTAAGTTTACTAGAGGAAAGAACAGCTAGCAGGGATTGCTACCAGTCACTGTCCCTTATACATTGGTTTCTGGAGCCCATAATCTAAGCACTCAGGAGGCTGAGGAAGGAAGAATTCCAGGCCGGACTGAGCTAGTATCAGACCAGGTCTCAAAAGAAAGGGTGTTGGGGTCAAGATGGCTCAGCAGGTAAAAGCATTTGCTATCCAACCCTGACATCCTGAGTTCAATCCAGGAACCCATGGAAAGAACTGACTCCTGAAGATTGTCTTCTAACTTTGACATATGCAATGTGGCACCCATGCACCTATATTCACATGCACATCATACACACACACACACACACACACACACACACACACAAACTAATAAAAATGTTTAAGCCAACCAAATTAAAAAAATAACAACTATAGCTGGGCTGTAGGGTGGTGACACACACCTTTAATTCCAGCATTTGGGAAGCAGAGGCAGGCAGATCTCTCTGAGATAGAAACCAGCCTGATCTACCTAGTGAGGTCTAGGCTACCTAGAACAGTCTAAAAAAGAAAGAAAGAAAAAAAAAAGGTGGAGAGATAGCTCTGTGGTTAAGAGCACTGGCTGCTCTTGCAGAGGATCTGGGTTTAATTCCCAGAATCCACATGGTGGCCAACAACCATCCATAACCCCAGTTCCAGGGGATCTGATGCCCTCTTCTGACCTGTACAACATGGGTGCACTAAATATATGCAGGCAATATAATCATACACATAAAAAAAAATAATAAAATATTTTAAGGGGCTAGAGAGATGGCTCAGTAGGTTGCTCTTGCAGAGGACCTGAGTTCTATTCCCACACCCACATGGCAGCTAACAACTATCCATGACTCAAGTTCCAGGGGAATCCAATGCCTTCTTCTGACTTCTGTGGGCAGTGCACAAGACACACTCTTGCAGGCAATACACTCATACACATAAAATAAAATAAAATAAAATAAAAAATAAAATAAAATAAAATAAAATAATAAATGATCTATTTTAAATATATATTTTAAAAGACAAAAACTTACCCATAAAGTCCCTTTTCTTAGTTTTGTTCCCCCATAAGAGAAAAACAAGATTCTTTTTGTTTGCCTTTAACAAGCAAGCACTGCAGGAAGCATCAGAACTCCTGCAAGTAACCTCATATTGGCTTTCTTTATTTTTATTTTTTTTTTATTTTATTTATTTTTGTATGTGTATGAATGTACTATCTGCATGTAGGTTTGTGCACCCGTGTCGTGCAATGCCTCGGAGGTCAGAAGAGGGTCTCGGATTCCCCTGGAACTGGAGTTCTCCTGGAATTGGAGTTACAGACGGTTCTTAGCCGCCATGTGGGTGCTGGGGATTGAATCCGGGTCCTCTGCAAGAGCAGTCTGTGCTCTTAACCGCTAGGCTATCTCTCCAGCCCCATATTGGCTTTCTTTAAAGACAACCAATGATCATCATGAGACATCATATACCATAGCAGATTACCCCCCACTGCCCCCTACATAAACCTTGACTTTTTTTTTCTTCTGCTTGAACTTAATATTAATACATTTACCAAGTACTTAAAATTACCTCACCACTCTATGAAGGGGAGTTTGAAGGTAGCCTGGGCTGTGTAATGAGACAATCAAGAAAACAAAGTCTCAGCCAGGCGTGGTGGCACACACCTTTAATCCCAGCACTCGAGAGGCAGGTGGAGGATCGTTGTGAGTTCAAGACCAGCCTTGTCTACAGAGTGAGTTCCAGGACTGCTGGGGCTACAGAGAGACCCTGTCTCGAAACGACCAAAAAAAAAACCACAAAAACAAAGTCTCCAGGAAAGACATATGTTTGTCCCTCTCTCATAAGTTAAGCAGGTAAATCTTGGACAGATTAAGTAAACAGCAAGATTATGGTGGTAATATCAGGGTTCAAATTCAATCACTCCAGATGACTTCCTCCTGTTCTCCCTCTTCAGCCTTAAGTCTCCTTTACAAACATCTCCCCACCCTCTTTAAGTAACCCCTGAGACAATCCAGAGATGCCTCCTTGACCTTGCTTTGCTACACATGGAGTCTGATTCACTCAATAGCCCGAGGCCAATTATCCTCATTTAAATGACAACTAATTAATAGCAAGAACTTTGATTACTCTCCAGCACATCTGTGGCTCCTCCTCTCTTGGGCCTATGTCATTTATCAGCTTCCTTTTCTAGCTTTTTGATACATAGGGCATTTCTTTTTCCCAGAAACACAAAGTAGAAGACTGTAAGGGCCAACAGTATCTGAGAACCAAAAGACAAAAATAACCATGGCAGGTCAGAAAGATGGCTCAGTGGGTAAAGATGCTTACCACCAAGCTTCCTGAACAAAACTCTAGGACACACAGGACCCACATGATAGAAAGAACTGACTCCTACAAGTTGTTCTCGAACACACATACTTGCATTCAAATAAGTAAATAAATAAGTGTAATTCCACAACAGTAAAATAACTTCTAACATGCAAGGCACTGGACTAAGTGCACCTCTGCTACCTGAGTACACCTCTGCATCACAGAGAGGAAAACTGAATCTCCTAGAGTTTATGTCCCGCCAGGATGCAAACCTACCATTGTTTGTCACACCCATTCCAATAAAGCTCCAATGCTTCCATACTGACAACCTATAGCATGTCCCGTGATCACTAGGCCTTAGTAAGAAACAAAGGGACAGAAAAGGCAGGTAGACACAAAAGTTAGACCAAAAGGCAGGTAGATATTAGAAAAGGCTAAAAAGGTTAAATGTGATCATAAAATAAATATAGAAAAACTAACGGGGATTCTTTTTTGGGGGGCTGGGGGGTTTCAGTTCCAGCTGCCCTGGAACTGGCTCTGTAGACCAGGCTAGCTTGAACTCAGAGATCCGCAGGCCTCTGCCTCCCAAGTGCTAGGATCAAAGGCGTGCCTAAAAGGGATTCTTGAAGAAAGGTTTTTTTTTTATCTGTTTTGACTTCAACATATGTAGATGAAGTATTTCAAAGTTAAAGGAATCCAACACATATCAATACTGCCTTCTGCTCTTTTTCAGACCATTATAAACATCTGGCATATAGTTTTGCAAATGTTTAAAAATACAAAGTTAGCCGGGCATAGTGGTGGGTGCACACCTTTAATCCCAGTACTCATCAGGCAGAAGTAGGTAGATCTCTGTAAGTTCAAGGCCAGCCTGGTCTACACAGTAAGTTTCAGGCCAGCTGGGGCTACCGGGAGACCCTGTCTCATAAACAAATAAATAAAAAAACAAACAAAGTTGATCTTTCATGTTTATGGATTTGTAGATTCAAACCACACAGCAAAAACATTTGGGGGGGGGAGGCATCTACACTGTAACATGTACAACCTTTTTTTTTTCCCTAATTTCCTTAACAATATAACAACTATTTTAAAAGTATTAGCATTATACTGGGTACTGTAAGCAACTCAAAGATGATTTAAAGTTTCAAGGCATAGCCAGATGGTCCAGCTGCTAATGAAGCTTGACACAAAGGCTGAAAACCTGAGTTAGATTCCCTGAACTCACATGGTCAAAAGAGAGAAGCAGTTCCTGCAGGTTGTCCTCTGACTGACACATGTATACTCCTCCCACACAAATAAGACTATTTCAAAAGTTTTAGGAGGCTGTATAAATAATAGGTTATACAAACATGCACCATTTTATAACTGAATTTGGGTATCTGCACAGGAGAGGCTGAAAGCAATCTGCCACAGACATTGAAGACTATTTCTATATAAGTGTGCTGTTATAAAAGATATACTATTCTTTACTTTTTTCTAAACATGAAGGTGTGCATATTATGCATTTGCTTTCTTTGACCAGTACTAGGCTCCCTTTTAACAGATTATGGTCTTGCCTTTCCCTCCTCCATCCAGTCATAAATACATCCTTCCTACAAAGTAAAACGTAGTAACAAGCCATCACCTTGGCGTACTGTCTACGAAATCACTTCTCATTTTGAGGTTTCATCCCATCTCCCAAATTTTCTCAAAATTTCTGTTCTGGTCCTTTGACTTCATCTCTTCCATGCTTGCTCTAGTCTAGCACAACTGTTCCCTAACTCATGGTTTCTATTGAGAACATCACTAATACTTAAATACAAAGATCCCTGGACCTTCCCAGTCCCAGGTATAAACCAGAGAGACAATGCATAAAACCTCAGCATGAAGTAACTTCAAGCACAAAGTCCAACTAAGAATATCACAAAGCGGGGCTGGAGAGATGGCCTAGCAGTTAGGAGTGCCGACTGCTCTTGCAGAGGACCCGGGTTCGATCCTCAGCACCCACATGGCGGGTGAGAACTGTCTGTAACTCCAATTCCAGGAGAACTCCAGTTCCAGGGGAATCCGATGCCCTCTTCTGACCTCCGAGGTATTGCTCGACACGGGTGCACAGACCTACATGCAGACAGTACATTCATACACATACATAAAATAAAANGAAATGCACAAAAGCAGGGCTGGAGAGATGTTTTTTTCCCTCCAAAGTTTTCCTAGCATGTTAGGAGTCGACTGCTCTTGCAGAGGACCCGGTTCGGTCACCAGCACCCACATGGCGGGTAAAACTGTCCTGAAACTCCAATTCAGGGATACAGTTCCAGGGGAACATCCGATGCCCCTCTATACATGACGCTCCGAGGTATTGACCGACCACGGGCTGCACAGACCCATACCCATGACAGACAACAGTAACTATTCATACACCTTATAAATGAAAATGAGAATAAAAATAAAATGAAAATAATAGTAAAGTAGAATTAAAATAAATATAAATATAATAAGAATAAAATAAAATAAAAATATAAATAGATATTAGAAATAAGAAAATAACGATCACAAAGAACATCTAGGACCTGTCATGTGGCTATTCACTAAGACCAGAAAGAGAAAAGTACAACAGCCAGGCATGCTGGAGCAAGCACATCTTTAATCATGGCACTTGGGAAGCATGTGAGCAGAGTGGCATCTTCTTGAATGAGAATGATCTTGACAAGCGTGATGATTCAGGATGCATAAGCTGAGCTGGGCAAAGGGAGACTCCTCTGTCTCGGAAAAAGAGAACCACAAACAAGTAACAATAAAAACAATAAAAACTCACAATTCTCCATGGCTCTGACGCGAAAATGAGAAGTACGAGGCACTATACTCGTTTTTAATTTCAAAGGCTATTGCTTTTCTAGGCTAGCTGGCGTTCCGCTGCCACGCCATGTTATCTCTCAGCAGCTTGGGAGGCAGAGGCTAGGCAGATCTCTGTGAGGTCCAAGCCAGCCTGGTTCTACAGAGTGAGTTCCAGGGAGCAGCCAGAAGCGTAGCAGGGAGCACCTGTGCTCGAAAAAAAAAAAAAGAAGGTTTATCAATAAAAAAAGAGGACGGAGGATACAAAAAAAAGACTCTGTCTTTTTAATAAGTTTGATTGAGCGTAGGAGTTCTTTTTATTATTTTCGTGTAAAGCGGCAAGTTCCTGCCATTTCTTAAAAAAGCCTAGTCAGAACATGAGGCTTTCTTCAAGTTGAAGTGGCCTGAAGGTTTATACATTTTGCTCAAATATTTTTTTTTAAACATTTTTTTTTTATTGATGCATTTGTGCATCCTCTCATATCATTCTTTTTCCAATTCAGTAATCAGGCCACTTTTCCCTTTCTCCTTCTCCTCTCCCCTCCACCCCTCATAACCCCACCTGCCAGATCCATGCCTATCCTTGCGCGTGCACACCTGTCGCCCCTAGCCTCTTTTCTCTGCTAGGTGTTTTTTCTTCCATTTCCTTCTAACCCTCAAATAGGTTGATATATGTCGCACTGAGTACCAAAGACGGATGCGCGGTTCACCATGTAAAACGATTTAGACAGGTGTATGTGCTTCTAGAAGCGCGCGACACACCAGCCCCACCAAGTTCTCTAGACAGGGAGTGAGGGGTGGTTTACTGTTCAATTCAAGTGTGAGCCTCTCATACGGTGAGTGGTTCCAGACATAACATTGCTTGTTTAGTATAATCTCTCATTTTGCTATCTCACTTCGCAGCCTATACATGATCTACACACAGCCACCCTCTTCCACAGATGTTCCCTAGGCTTAGAAAAAGGGCACAGGTTGATGAGAAGCAGAACTCTGTCACTCTCATACTGGAGCTGTTGTCTTGGACTCTGATCCAATTCTGGCTGATTCCATTCTTAATGGAGCTTAGGGGGCCCAAGTAAATTTGTCAGGAACCTTTTCGTTGTATCCTACTAATGATCAGCCACAAGCAACAGATAATAGGTATCTTAACCACTCTTTATGCTTCACTAATATTGTTATGGGCTAGGTGTTGAACTTTGGTGATAGGTACACATATGTTTATGGATTGATTGGTTAAATAACCATTGATATACATTTTTCCTAGAGTTAGTAATTATTGATCAGTGAGTCTTATAAACTTGTGAAGTGGTCCATAACCATCCTTCAACTAATCGGTAGATAGGTATTGTTTAAGCATTGTCCGTGAAAGGCATTCAGTTCCTATAGTGTGTTATTCCTTCTCCCAAGCCGCAAAGAAGACCAATGTATGCTAATTAGATTTGGGACCTTTATAATTACAAGGCAATTTTTATGTGAGCTGCGGCTCTGTCTTTGTGTCGGGGCGAGTGAAGTAAAAAACCTCTTAGGAACAAAGGAACTCTGACTTTATAGGGAAGGGGAAAAAAGCTTTATCAAATACAGGAATTCTTTTCTTGGGTATGAGAAAGGGGGCCACCGCTGCCCATCGAGCATATTTCTATACCCTTTTCCTACTAAGTTACTATCTGTTATCGCTGTAGCCCCACATTAGGTGTACAAAATTGAAAATCCATAGCATCATCTTACCTATATTACATTTCAATAGCAAAAGTTTATAATTGTTACTAGTTTGTTTTATTAATTACTAAATTACTCTTTTTATAATTTTTATAAACTTTTTTTATCTCCTGTTTGCTTTGTGTCTCTGAAAAAGAGGAGATGGATCAATAATCATGTTCATGAATAAGTTTATATTCTTTAAAAATGTTAAAACAAAATACCTGCAACAACAACTATTGAACAATCTAATATAGTCCATTTTTAAATATAGACTTTAGAAGTCCTATCATTTAGGAGAGATTGAGTGGGAGTGGTGTCCCATCATTTTTCTTCTTGAGAAGTGACTTGAATTCTATAGTGGTACTCTTTATATCTCTTCTTATCACACTTCATGGTTTCTCTGCTTATAGACTATAGAGCATAACCAATATTATGTTAAGTTTTCTTAGAAGTTACTTCTCTTCTTGACTATATATTATCTTTCTTTGTTGCTCCCATAATTTTTGCGAATATTTGGAGACAGGGGTAATCCCTGGGTGGGCAGTTACCGTCCAGCTGGACCTGGAGGGGCCGCATTCTTCGTTTATGTTTTGGGGACCCAGGCTTAGGCCTATGAAACTCACAGAGAATTCCATCCTGGATCTTTTTTCATTTTCCCTCACTTACGTGGAGGGGGTGGGCCGTGCGGGCGTGAGTTTGCCTGGTGTTTTATTTCCTTCCAACAGAGTATGACACCACTCTTATTTTTTTCTATCTCCAGGGGAATTGGGATTTTGGAGGGGGGAGGAGGTTGGGGGGCAGGGCGGGACTGGGTTTTTGAAAGCAAAAAAGGAATGATAATTTCCCAACCCAGCAAAAAGTGTGTGGTGTGCTTTCCTCCGCCCTGAGTAACATCAGCGCTACTCAATATTACCTTAATGCTTATTTGATCCCCAAAGACCACATCGGGCTATATATTTATAATTTTGTGATGTTGTTTGGCAGTTTCGGATTGTGTGGTACTCTTCTCACCAAAAAAATACTTAAGAATAATTTTGGTGGAGGCCTCATATTTTATTGGCTTAGTGCGCATGCCCATGACTTCAAAAAAAACAAAAAAAAAAAAACACAAAATGGGTCGGTGGGGTTTGGGGAGATTGATTATGCTGTCTTAAAGTGACATTAGCAGCCCACTGGCTGCCAGGGGGGGGAAAGACCCGGTTATCCATTCGAATATAATGGCAAATTTTAAATAAACACCCATATAGTAAAAAAGACCAACGGTTATCCTTGAAAAGTTGGCCACTAGTCAACCAACAAACATATGCTTCAGCAAATACTAACTCATATCTTATTGTCTCTGTACCTTTAGTTACCAGAATAGGAATCCAAACGCCCCCTTACTGGCAATTTTTCATTATCGCAGAGCAACATGGTGATGACAAAAAATGGATTATGAGCGTACAATTCGACGTAGGGGGATATGGTAGAACGCAACCCATCAAAACAAAGAAAATTTATCCGTTTAACCACCCAAGAAAGAAATTTTTGGCTTTTTTGTTTCTTATATGTACTGCTCAATTAATGTTACAGTGAGGAGCGCTGCGACTGCAACTTTGAGTATGCGGCTATTACTTCTCATACCTTATATTCTTCCATTACCCTTCATCTTTATTTCTTCCTAATTTATTTATATAATCTTATCATGCTAGTTGGATTTTTGAATGTTCACCTGTCTTTTACTGTGGCATTGCCTGGCAATTTTTGTTGCACGTCTCTCGCCCTCAAGCCATTTTTTATCGCCTGTGGGCAAATTCCGTAGGAGGTCAAGAAAGAGAAGGGCGAGGCTTAATTCTTCCTCATGGATACTGGAGTTCCTGGGAGATTGGATAGGTTTTATGTCTATCAGACTCATTTTCTTCCGGCTCTCGCCTATTGTGGGTGTTGCTGGGTGATTAATCCAGCGGTTGCCTCTGCACAGTGCGAGTCTCTGCCATATTTAGACAGGGGCTAGGCGACATCTCCGCCCCTCAACACTAATCTATTTTGCCTCATCGTCTCCGCTCGTTAGTAGGTGGTCTGTCTATAAATGGATTCGAAGATGGTTCCTAATCAGCTTTATTATGATGCGCTTTTAGCCTATGCGTCACTCTTTGTGGCTAAGATGATCACTCGATAAGCGTTTACAAGATCGACCCGTCCCATGGTCTTCTTTTGTCCCTCTTACTTATCGTATCCACTTCCAATACTCGCACCACCTGAGGCACCCATGACCCACTACTTTATATGATCTGGATAGCGAGACTTCCCAATGAGTACGAAGGAAATTCATAGAGAGTCAAGGATCTTGTTATAATAAATGTTTACAGAATGCGCGGCTTGAGAGTGATTGGTCCCACCGCTGCTTATTTTAATGTGCTGTCACTTTGCTTTTTCGTCTCGACCGCCATCTTGCAGAGGAGCCAACGGAAGGGTCGGATCAGGGCCAAGCACCCACATGGGCGTTGTTAGAAGCGTCCCATGAAAACTCCAATTCCAGTTTAGAGAACATCCCAGTTCCAGGGAAATCACGACACCCTCTTCTGACCTCCCTGCATTGCCACGACACGAGGTACACAAACTTGCATGCAGATAGTACATTCATACACATACAGAAATAAATAAAATTTAAATTAAAAAAAAAAAAAGTTCAGATGGCTGCTACTGCCAACCAGGTCTACACTGAGTTCCAGAGGAGGATAACAAGTTCAAGGTCAGCCTAGGGTACCCAAAGAGTTCCAGGCCAACCAAAGCTACAGAGAAAGGCTCTGTGGAAGGAATAGAGGGAGAGCAGCAGGGAGGCAGGGTGCAAAGTAAAAGGCAGAAGCCAACCTAAGAAGGGCACAGAAGGTGAAACCATTACTGCAGTGCAGAGCAGGCTTTAAGGAATGACAGAAATTAAAGTTGTCCCTTTTCCTGGGTTATTTTGTGTCTATTTTGTGTGACTGCTGATAGCAATTACTTCATGTGGGTTCAAACCACTGTGTCAATGTGCATGGAACGTTCCCAGAAAAAAAATTCTACATCTTGGATTGAACTTCCTGCAAGGGTGATCAACTAACTGGAACTCTGGAGAGTTTGCATATCCAGAGCCTACCCACAATTTATCTCGGGCCATGTTTATCCTGTAAATAACCTCTTCTTGTCCACCTCTCTTTCTGACCTTAAATATCTTGTGACCAAAGAGCTAAAAATGTCATCAGATAGCATCTGAGACCTACAGTAGAATGCCCCCCTCTTTGCTATGATCCGCCTACTGAATGTACCCACCAATGCATTTGAAGTCTTGTTTTATGACTTTTTTGTTCTGTTAGACATAAAAACTGTTACCATGTTGAAACGTGGAATTTAGGGTAACCCAAATCTGATTTTTGGCCCATGGTCAACCATATTTGGCTACAAAATAAACTACCTCTTATCCCCTTTGAGGTGAAAGATCTGTTTGGGGGTTGACATTAGGCAGCAAACTACTATCTCAAGCAGCTCGTTAGGCATTGATTTGTCAGGCATAATAACAGAAAGGGAGCTGACCTTGGCTATCAAACCTATCTTGAGACATTATGTGAAAGTACATGCAGCTATTCACAGTCTTTCATTTTATTAATTATAAATTTGAAAAACCCCTCTACCACATAGACCAAATCCAGGTGCAGTTAAACAACTCTTCCCTACCCCCAATCACCCCAGTATCTGACTGCAGGGAATTAGCACTCAGCGTGTGTGTGTGTGTGTGTGTGTGTGTGTGTGTGTCTGTGTGTCTGTGTGTCTGTGTGTGTCTGTGTGTGTGTTTACAGAGATATAGATATAAACACAGACATATAGTTAGCATTGCAACTGCAATATTTGTTTTGTGTTTCTGAGACAGTGTTTCCTTAAGTTGCCCATTCTAGGCTCACACTGCTGGACTCAAGCAATCTTCCCACCTCTGCCTTCAGCACAGCACAGGTTTTTACTTTCTTTAACATGCCTGCCACTCTCAGTAAACTATGGAAGTTAAAAGCTCCATGGAAGTCAAGACTTTATTTCTCTGTATCCTATAATCGCCTATAGTACCTAGTAATTACTTGCTTCTTGTCTAAATTTCCATTCTGGTGATTTTATTTTGCAAGATTTTTTTTTTTTTTTGGTCTTTTTGAAACAGGTTTTCCCTGTAGTCCCAGCTGTCCTGGAACTCACATTGTAGACCAGGCTGGCCTTGAACTCCCAAAGATCCTCCTGCCTCTGCCTCCCAAGTGCTAGGATTAAAGGCGTGTGCCACCACACCTGGCTGTTTTGAGACATGTCTTCCTATAGCCCCAGCTGACCTGGAACTCACTATATAGACTAGGCCGGCCTTGGTCTTAGAGATCTGCTTGTCTCTGTCTCCCAAGTACTGAGATTAAAGGTATGAATCACCACAATATGCTAACATTTTTACTAAAAAAAAAAAAAAAAAAAGTACACACTTACTAGAATAACAACAAAAAAATACTGACATTTCAAATGCTCACTAGTCTACAGAGCAATCAGAAAGCTGGTGGGGATGCAAAACAGCACAGGCACTTTGGAAAAGCAACTTAACAATTTCTTACTAGAATAAACATACTATCAAGCCATACAACCCCATAGTCCACTCCTAACTGCCCGAGATAAATAACACAGATTCACACAAAAACTTGTGCAAGGATATTTATAACAGCTTTATGAAGCTTTTCTAAGAATCTGAAGCTACCCAAATGTCTATCAACTGGAGAACAAATTGAAGTAGTACAGATAACTGCATATTACTCAGCACTAAAAATTAATGAAACAGCTGATAACTGCTCTAACAAGGATGAGCCTTGAAATGTGTGGAAAAAAGCCAGTGACAAAGGGTCACATTATATGATCTCATTTGTAAGAAATCTCAGAACAGACAAATTACCATAAAGATACAAAGAAGATCGATCACCAGCTAGGACTGGGGGAGTCAGGGCAAAAGGTAAACTGACTGCTAATGGGCAAAGGACTTCTCTGGGGTTCATAAAAATATTCTAGGGCTAGAGAGATGGCTCAGCAGTTAAGAGCGCTGACTGCTCTTATAGAGGACCTGAGTTCAATTCCCAGCACCCACATGGCAGCCGTCTTTAGTGCCGGACATGGTGGTGCATGCCTTTAATCCCAGCACTGGGGAGGGAGAGGCAGGCAGACCTCCAAGAGTTCAAGGCCAGCCTGGTCTACAGAACGAGTTCCAGGCTAGCTGGGACTAAAAGGGAGACCCTGTGTCAAAAAGACCAAAAAGAAAAAAAAAAAAAAATGAAATTATATTCTAGAATTGAATAATTGAAGCACAATTTTATAAGTACAGTAAAACATACTAACATTCATGATATGAATATGATATATGAATTATGACATTCATGATATATGAATTAAACTTTGATGCACACGCACACACACACAAGCCAGCTAGGCATGACAGTGCACACCTGTAATTCTAAAATTCAAAATGCTGAAGCAGAAAGATTGTGGTCTGGAGCCAGTTTAGGCTAATAATAAGACTTTATCTTTATCTTAAGGAAGAAAGGAAGAAAAGAAAGGAGGGAGGGAGGGAGGAAGGAAGAAAAAGAAAAGAAGGAAGGAAGGAAGGAAGGAAGGAAGGAAGGAAGGAAGGAAGGAAGGAAGGAAGGAAGGAAGGAAAAAAAGAAAGAAAAGAAAAAATTTCCTGGTAAGGTGACACATGTTTGAAATCCCAGCACTTGAGAAGTAGAGCCAGGAGAGTCAGGAGTCCGTCCGTGGTCAGCCTAAACCACAAAGTGAAGCTGAGGTCAGCCTGGACTATGTGAGATCCTATGCCCCAAAAAACAAAAACAAAACAAAGTCCTAGAGATTTCTAAGACTTTAAAAGAAACCATGACACTAGTACACCTGCCTACAATTAACTATGTTAGCAATAGGACATAAGACCTAACTTTTTTTGAGCTATGATTCCACAAGAAGAGAGTCAAAGCCTGTACTAGTTACTTCATTCAAGAGCCACTAAAGAATTTACAGAACTAGCCAGGCGTGGTGGCACATGCCTTTAATCCCAGCAGTTGGAAGGCAGAGGCAGTCAGATCTCTGTGAGTTCAAGGCCAGCCTGGTCTACATAGCAAGTTCCAAGATAGCTGGGGCTATAGGAGGACCCTGTCTTGAAAAGACAAAAAAAAAGTTAACTTTGAGAGGTAGAAGGACCTTTCTCCAACTGCTGGAGTTTTCTGCTGATGTCTGGGGCAGACGATTCCCTGAAGTGGACCTGGAGTGGACCTGGAGAAGGAGGTGCCTTTGCAGGAGCTGGTATCCACATTAGTGAACTTGGTAATGCCCTCTGTAAGTTGATTTAAATAGAGAGCTGGATTTTCCAATAAACTCTGAATGACCTCCTTTAGTTTTTCTAAATGAACTCTAGAGTGGGTATTTTGTTGCACGCCCATGCCCTTGACCAAGCAGGTGACCATTAGGTGTAAACTCTCAGGGCAAGTACAGTGGCCTGATGGTTCCAATTGGGTCATTNAAAAAAAAAAAAAAAAAAAAAAAAAAAAAAGATTTCACAGAACTAAACATCACACTGAAACCAGTAAAATTCAAAAGTCAACCCTAGTGCCAATAAAATAAGCAATGCCGCCTGTCTTACATATGCCACATTTCTAAGGATGCAGATGTCTTCATTGCTCCCCCAGGAACTTAGAAGTATAACCAAACCACCTACAACAGTATCTTCTCATGCCCCCCATTGCTTCCAATTTTTTTTGGTCTGACAGAGTTTCCCTGTAGCCCAGCTGTCCTGGAACTTACTATGTAGACCAGGCTGGCCTTAAACTCACAGAGATCCACCTGCTTCTGCCTCCAAGTGCTGGGATTAAAAGCATGCACCACCATGCCTTGCTTGCTTCAAACTTTTTTTTAAATATATTTTTATTTTATATATATGAGTGTATTGCCTGCACGTATGTAAGTGCGACCTTGTTGTGGAACAGCTGTGGAGGTCAGAGGAAGGTGTCAGATCCCCTGGAACTGAAGTTACAGAACAGACATGGTTGTTAGCTGCCATGTGGGTACTGGGAACTAATGCAAGAGGAGCCAGTGCTTTTAACTGCTGAGCCATCTCTCCAGTCCTGCTTCTGATTTTTTTAAATCCCCAAATGATTCTTGTCTTACAGTGATGTACTGTGTACTTCAGTGACTCAGGTCATCTCATTTACAACCAGGGAGTATTTTGGTCAGCTCCAGCATCTACCACCCTCCTGTTCCCTTCAAGTATTGTCTGGCTTGAGGGACGGTGAGGAAATATACAGCAGAATTCGCAGATTCGCCAGAATCTGACAGGGGCCGCGACGTGAACGCTTCTGCTGTGGCCCCCAGTTCGTTATCCTGACCTTAGATTTAGAATCTGTGCAGCTGCTCTGAGGAAAAGGACACTTTGGCAATGGAGAAAAAAGAGGAACAACTCTACCAATTTGGCTGGCAGCCTTCTAGGACTCTTCTCCCTTCCAGAGACCAATAGACTATGGTCCACCCCCTATGGCATACAATGAACCTAAGCAGTACAGCTCTTCACTGTTGCTCTCTGGCCAACAATGGAAAAGTAACCAGTGTCCATGTGTGTGTTTAGAGTATGGAACCTAGTAAATACAAAGAAATTCACTCTAAGTAGATGGGGTATGGTATCAAAGACATAAAAGCACATTTCTTGTTCATCAAGTTTCCAAATCCCTCTTTTCAGGAAGAAGGAAAGGGGTAGGTAAACCACCAAACAAAAATTCTCTATCTCAAGTGTATGGTACAGTTCTGATAACAAATAAATGAGGACCAGCAAGACAGCTCAGGATGTGAAGGCACATGTCCAAGCCTGGAAACCTGATTTGAGCCTCGGATTCCACATGGTGCAAGAAGAGACCTGACGCCAGAAAAGTTCTCCTGCCTTCCACATGTATGTCATGGCATGTGATGCACAATAAAATAATTTTTAAAACTAAATGAGACAAATAATAAGAACGGATTAAGTACCCCCCCCAAAAGAGAGTTTGTCCAAACTATCTTTAGCCAGCATTATTACTATCTTTTTTACAGCTGGCCTAGAGCTCACTATATAGACCAGGCTGGCCTTGAATTCAGAGATCTACCTGCTTCTGCTTCCTGAGGGCTGGGATCAAAGGCATGTGCCACCATGCCCAGCTATTTTTTTAAATATCTTATTTAAAATTTTTTTTGTGTATGTGTATTGCCTGGATGTATGTAAGTGTCATGCAGTGCCTGCAGAGATATGAAGAGGGCATTGGATCCCCTGGAATCGAAGTTAGAGATTGTTGTTAGCCACCGTGTGGGTGGGAACTAAACACAGTTCCTGTCCAAGAGCACAGTAGTCATCTCTCCAGCCACCTTTATTATTTTTTAATTTGAACAGGCTAACTGCCTAAACACCTTCATTCAGAACTCATCCTCAGCATAAAATTTCTGCCAATCTGCCCTAAGAAAGCAGGTCATATACTGTTTTTCATAATGGGCCTTGTAGAACCAACTAAGCATGGCTACCATACAATGGATGTTCTGCAATACTCATTTGCATTATTTCACTTAACTACATTTACAACTGTCCTATGAGTTCTATAATGCAATTTTTCTTTTACAACTGAAGATGGTAATATTAAAATTAAGTCCTTAATATAAGTCAGGTGTCTTTGAAGATGGTTAACTACACATTGATTGCAATGTAAGTATTCCAGAAGGAAAGGGACACTTGTATCTGTAACCTAAAGGTCAACTTAGATGTTACCACATTTAAGAGATGCACAGCCGGGCATGGTGGCGCACGCCTTTAATCCTAGCACTTGGGAGGCAGAGGCAGGCGGATCTCTGTGAGTTCAAGGCCAGCCTGGTCTACAGAGTGAGGTTCCAGGACAGCCAGAGCTACAGGGAAACCCTGTTTCGAAAAGACCAAATAAAAAAAAGAGATGCACATACCACTGGGCATGGTGGTGCACAGCTTTAATCCCAGCACTTGGGAGGAAGATACAGGTGGGTCTCTGAGTTCAAAGCCTGCCTGGTCTACAAAGTGAGTTCTAAGCCAGCTGGGGCTACCCAGAGACCCTGTCTCAAAAAGACCAAAAGAAGCTGGGCATGGTTGTCTCAGAAAGACCAAAAAAAAAAAAAAAAACACAAACAAAACAAAAGAGAGACACAGAGAAATATGCACATATCATTTGAACATAAAGCATCTAAACATAAAGCAAACACATTTATTAAAATATTTGGAAGGTTACAAAATTTAATTAATTAATTAATTTATTTATTTTCTTTTTGTGGGTCTCCTTTTAGTCCTGGCTGTCCTAGAGCTTGTTATGTAGACCAGGCTGGCCTTGCACTCCCAGAGATCTGCCCACCTCTACCTCCCTGGGATTAAAGGCATATACTGCCACTCCCAGCTACAAATTTTACTTTAAAATACAGCTGTATCACTCTAGTAACCCTGTTTTAAAACACTAAAAATCATAAAGTTAAATGTAATAAAATTAGGGAAGACTCAGCCAGAGTTTCTAAAATGCCCACATTACAGAATTTATTTATTTACTTACCTGCTGTTGTTTTTAGGTTTTTTTTTTTTTTTTTGGTCTTTTCGAGACAGGGTCTCCCTATAGCCCCAGCTGTCCTGGAACTCACTCTGTAGACCAGGCTGGCCTTGAACTCACAAAGATCTTTAATCTCAGCACTCGGGAGGCAGAGGAAGGTGGTTCTCTGTGAGTTCAAGGCCAGCCTCATCTACATAGCAAGTTTCGGGCCAGTGGGGGCTGCAGGGAGACCCTGTCTCAAAAAACACAGGGTCTCCCTGCAGTCCCCACTGGCCTGAGCCATCTCTCCAGCCCCCCCATTCTTTTTATTTTAAAATGTGAACCAGGGGTCAGGAGTCCAAGGCCAGCCTAGATTATGAGACACTGTCTAAAATATTAGCTAAACATTAAACCCAAATACCCAGAAAAAAATTTCTCTCTGAAACATCTTCCAGAAGCCTTCCTAATTATGAATTAATATTTATTCATTTGATTATATTTTATTTTGTGTATGTGCTCACTCGTGTTTATGTGAGGGTCCATATGTCATGGTGCACATGTATGAGGTAAGAGGACAATTTGCAGAGGTGAGTCTTCCTTCTATTCTACCATGTGAGTCCCAGGGATCAAACTCAGGTCATTAGGCTTGGTGGCAAGTACCTTTACCTGCTGAGCCATCTTCCCAGCCCTATTATTATTATTATTATTATTTTTTTGGTCTTTTTGAGACAGGGTCTCCCTGTAGCCTCAGCTGTCCTGGAACTCACTCTGTAGACCAGGCTGGCCTTGAACTCACAAAGATCCGCCTCTGCCTCCCACGTGCTAGGATGAAAGGCTGTGTGTGTGTGCGTGTGTGTGTGTGTGTGTGTGTGTTACTAGGGACTGAACCCAGGACCTTGTACACAGGTAAATGCTCCACCACTGAGATATGTTCCCAGGGCAAGGACAATTTTTTATTGTTGGTATCCAAAATAATCTGCAGCTTTAGAAAATTTAGTCTGGAAATACTGTTCAGTGGTGGAGCACTTGCCTAGCATGTACAATACCCTAAATTCAATCTCTAGTACCAAAAAAAGAAAAGAAAATTCAACAAAATGTTCACCCTACTGGAGAAGCAAAGGTGTAGTCTAGCAAACAGTCTATTAAGGATCCAGGAAAACTCTTAATATACTATACATACATATATACATATATATATACATATATATAATGTTTATTAGGAATAGAAAGCTAATGGAAAAACCATAAATTTATGCAGAAAAAGTCAGAAACAAAACAGAAACCACAAGCTACAAAACTATATTTTGATTTGTAGAAGTGACAAACTGCCAGATCATGATGTGAAATACAAGCTAAACTCACACTACTCTAAACAGAAATCCACTTAAGCCTATGTGGTCTACATAAAGCACATACTCTCAAGCACATACTCTCACTGTCCAAAATGTGAGTCACTATCCATGTGTGGCTATTTGAACACTTGAAATGTTGCTAAACTGAGATGTGTTACAGGTATAAAATGCACACTTGATTTCAAAGTATTTTATTACTTTTTATGGTTAACATATCTTGACATTGTGTGTGTGTATAGTTTTTGAAACATGGTCTATAATGTAGCAAATTAGCTGAAGCCCAGTCCCCCTCACCCCCCTGCCATAGCACATGAACAGCATCCTGCCATTCTGACTCTAACCATCAGCCGCATATAAACCCAGAAATAAAGGTTCTATTGGGGCTGGAGAGATGGCTCAGCGGTTAAGAGCACCAACTGCTCTTGCAGAGGACCCGAGTTCAATTCCCAGCACCCATATGGAGTGCTAAGAAGCATCTTTATGCTGGGCGTGGTGGTGCACACCTTTTATCCTAGCTCTCGGGAGGCAGAGGCAGGTGGCTCTCTGTGAGTTCAAGGCCAACTGGGACTACAGGGAGACCCTGTCTCAAAAAACAAAAAAACAAAAACAAACAAACAAAAAAAACTAAGATAAAAAAACAAAATAAAGGTTATATTTATGAAAACGTGTTATAGTTTGAATATAAATGTTCTCAACAGGCCCATGTATTAAAGGCATGATCCACAGGTGATGACATTACTTGGGGACGTTCTATAAACTTTATAGGTAAGGCCTAGCTAAAGGAAGTGAGTCACTTGCTTAGCATGTGCAATACCCTAAATTCAATCTCTAGTACTAAAAAAAGAAAAAATTCAATGCTACCTACCACAGAAGCAAAGGTGTAGTCTAGCAAGGGAACAGTCTTCTTTCCCTGACCCCTTCCTATCTTCTTTCTGCTTCCTGGTCACAATAAAACGAACAACTTTATTCACCAAGTATGAGCACTCTTACTACCATGAGAGCCTTGCCACAGGTCCACAACAATGGAGCAAACCACCCATGGACTAAAACCTCAAACCATGAGCCAAAATAATCCTTTCCTTCTTTTAAGTTCTTATCTCACAACAAAATGTCTAACACAACAGCTCAATCTACCACCCAAATCTCTCCCTCCCTCCTTTCCTACCCCTTCTTCCCTCCATTCTCTCTCTCTCTCTCTCTCTCTCTCTCTCTCTCCTCCGCTCTCTCATCCTCGCTCTCTCTCTCTCTCTCACACACACACGCGCGCGCGCAAATGACTCATTTTCACTTCCTTTTTTTTTTCTTTTGGTTTTTTGAAGACTAGGTCTCCTTGTAGCCCCAGCTGACCCAGAACAATTTATGTAGACCAGGATGGCCTCAATCTCACAGAGATCCACCTGCCTCTGCCTCCAGAGTGCTCGGATTAAAAGTATCCACCAGCACACCTGGATTCAACTTTTTTTTTTTTTTTTGAGACAGAGTCCCCTGTAGCCCCTGCTGGTCTTTTTGAAATAAAGATGTGGTCACTGAACTCACTAAGTAGACCCTATGCTCTGCTTTCCAAGTGCTAGGATTAAAAGCTTGCACCACCATGTCAGGCTTTGTTTTCAACTTTTTTTTTTTTTTGGTCTTTTCGAGACAGGGTCTCCCTGTAGCCCCAGCAGTCCTGGAACTCACTCTGTAGACCAGGCTGGCCTTGAACTCACAAAGATCTGCCTGCCTCTGCCTCCCGAGTGCTAGGATTAAAGGTGTGCGCCACCATACCCGGCTCAACTTTTTTTTTTAAACAGGGTCTCCCTTTAGTCCCAGCTGGCCTGGAGCTCACTCTGTAGACCAGGCTGGCCTTGAACTCAGAGATTCCCCCTGCCTTTGCCTCCTGAATGCTGGAATTAAAGGTATACGCCACCATGCCCAACTGTTTTCAAACTTTTACCACTGAACACATGTATTCATCTCAAGCAAAACACAAAAATATTCAGTTATGCCCAAACTGACTATCATCCATCCTACCAGCTATGGTCTGAGCATCCATCTCCCAAGATTCGTATGTTGAAACTTAATCATCACTGTGGTAGCATTTAGAGGTGGAATCATTTCAGAATCATCATTGGACTAGGAGAATGGCAAGATGGACCTGGCGTGGAATATCTTTGTCTATCTTGCCTCTTCTGCCATGAGGCCATAGTATCATCCCTTCTACAGGGCACAGCAACAAGAAGCCTTCTTGGAAGCAGACAGCAGCCCTCACCAAACTAACCACCTTTATCAACTGTGAGGAAATGCATGCATGTTCTTTATACATTGCCTGGTCTATGGTAGGTATATCAGCAGCATAAATGGACTGATACCACTCAGTATCAGTAATCATCTCGTTTCCACATAGGCTGTCTTTTAAATTTTATTTATTTTTGTATGTGTATGTATGTACTGTCTGCATGTAGGTTTGTGCACCCATGTTGTGCAATGACTTGGAGGTGAGGGTCTCGGATTCCCCTGGAACTGGAGTTCTCCTGGAATTGGAGTTACAGACGGTTCTTAGCTGCCATGTGGGTGCTGGGGATCGAATCCAGGTCCTCTGCAAGAACAGTCAGTGCTCTTAACCACTAGGCTATCTCTCCAGCCCCACATAGGCTGTCTTTTAACAATAATGACTTCTGTGAAGTGATTACAGTAGATCATTATTAATGCATGTAAAGCAAATTATGCTGAACATACTGTATTTCTTTCTTTGATGGTTTAGAACAAACATCAAGTATCTTAGGGGCATCATGAATATTATGATCATGACATGGGAGATTAAAAGCTTGGGTTTTGAGCTTGCTTATGACACTCTCTAAAAGAAATTTCTTAATATAAAACCTTGATGTCAGCTTGTTTGCCTATAGCTTGCTTGAAGTAAAAAAGAGAATATAAAATGAGCAATTGCTTAACTTCCTGGCCAGTATAAAATGGCTGACTGTCTGAATATTTAGTTACTGTAACAAAAGCTGAAGCATCCTTTTACCTAGCTTTGGCTTCTTTGCTGAAATCTTCTTCATGTCTTTCAATGTCCTCTGACATCTCTGTATTCAATACATTCTCTATTATTTATGTCCTTGTAACAGTGTGTGTCACTGCAACCCCCTTGTCGACCTCACTCTCCATTACACTCTACAACGTGAAGGGATGTATTCACTATCAAGACATATTTCTCCACAGACCTTTTTTTTTCCTCTGTGTTTCACATTTAACAAAATCACACCCTAAATTAGACTAATACTCCATTATATATCTATTTTTTGGTCTTTTTTATGCCATTATATTTTTTAATGAAAATCTCATGTTATGCCTTCATGATTCATCTGCCTATTCTGCAATTACATGTCAAATTCTTCATCACTCCAAAGTTGATGGGTGAAATACCAATCATCTACACTGGCAAAAAGAAAGGTAGAAAGAAGATAGTAAATGCTAAGCCATTAAACAATTTTGTTATTCTCTAATGCAGTCATTCATCTCTTGGAATACTGAAGACCAGGGATCAAAATTTGATGAAATCAATAGCCATATCAAGTCCCAAATCTTTTAACATGTTAAATTTGTGTGCCTTTGGAAGATTCTTTTACAAAATTTATTCATCTAAGGTTTAAGCTTGCAACCAAAGGTAGTAGCAGTCTTCTTTATCCTGCTTAAAATTAGTAAAGTTTAACTTTAGCTACACAGAGAGGTTGAGGCCAGGCATGAGATCATGTCTCAAACAAGCAAATAAAGAAATCAACAGACAGAAAAATAAGCCATATATTGATGCAGCAGAACTAAATTCCATAATGTCTAATCTCAGCTCTGCTAAGGTTTTATTAATGCTCTCTGACTAGATAGTAACATCTACTGACCTTCAGGTGAGTTTGTTCAACTTAAGCATGTCAGGTTTCATTTCTTTTATTACCTGTGATCCTCCCATATGATTGATTGGTTAGCAGTTCTTTATAGTTCTTTGCAATGCCAGGCTATAATCTACAAACAAGAATGACTAGTCTAATTAGCAGAGTATATACATATACGTATATATGTATATATGCATATATATATATATATAAATATAAAAGTTCAGACTAATATAAAAACAAAGCTCTTGGCTAGAATGGCAATTATTTCTTCTCTTACTTGTAGTAGTCTAATACATACTCCATGAAGTAATCTATCCTAGTAAGGTTTTGTTCTTGTTATTAAGAACAATACAAAAGTAGCCAGGCGTGGTGGCACATGCCTTTGATCCCAGCATTTGGAAGGCAGAGGCAGGCAGATCTCTGTGAGTTCAAGGCCAGCCTGGTCTACTTAGCGAGTAGGGGCTATAGGAAGACCACATCTCAAAAAAAAATACAAAAGTACAGGTAGATTAAGATGTCAAATCACCTTACAAACCTCTCAACACTATAGCTTTCCATTCTGAAATTCCTCTACTCTAAAACCCAGCTGGTTTAAAAGTCATGACAATTCTTAAAATGCTCATTTGCTACTCTTTCACCTAGATTATTTTTTTCCAACTACTCAAACCAGGAGTCATTGTAGACTTTTCCCTCTCATTTTATTCCCTATGTATAAGCAATCCCCAAACAACCTAATTATTTCCTGGATCTGTCCCCTCCTTCCAATCACATAAAGTCCCCACAAGTTAACTGATTTTCACCTGTGTTTGACTCTCAATATCCTGAAATAAAGATATGATCACTTTAGTCACCAACTCAAAAGCCTACAGTGGCATCACTTCTTTGCTTAAGAATTCTTCAGCTGGGCGTAGTGGTGCACGCCTTTAATCCTAGCACTTGGGAGGCAGAGGCAGGTGGATCTTTTTGAGTTCACGGTCCGCCTGGTCTACTTAGTGAGCTCTAGGCCAGCTGGGACTAAAGGGAGACCCTG
>VZQC01000690.1:570074-589040 GCA_009823505.1 Rhizomys pruinosus | reverse complement strand
AAAAAAAAAAAAAAAAAAAGAATTCTTCAGTGTGGCCCCATATGGTAGCACACACCTTTAATCCCAGCATTTGGCTGGCGGAGGCAGGTGGTTCTCTGTGAGCTCAAGGTCAGGCTTGTCTACAGAGTGAGTTCCATGATGGCTGGGGCTACAGGAAGACCCTGTCTCAAAAAAGACAGACAGACAGACGTAGATTACATATATAGATAAAGATATAGATAAAATAATTCTTCGGTGTGAGCTAATGGGGCTACAAAGATGGCTCAATGGTTAAGAGTACTGGCTGCTCTGGCAGGGGACCCAGAGTTGATTTCAAATACCCACATGGCACCTAGCAACTGTCTACAACTCTAGTTCCAGGGGAATCCAATGCCCTCTTCTGACCTCCATGGGCACTGCATAACACAGGAGCACGTTCACACACGCAGGCAATATACTCATACACATAAAATAATAATATATTTTTTTAAGTGCTTGCTACCAATGATGTAAGCCTAAAGATGTGGGTCTGATCTCTAGAACCTACATAAAGGTGAAAAGAAAAAAAAAAACAAAACAAAACTTGACAAAGTTGTCCAATCCACCCACATGTGTGTGTGCATGCACGCACACACGCACGCACACACACACACACAAATTCTCTGCTTTTAGGGTTTTTAAAAATTCCCTCAATGTAAGGTTGTGCTGTAGCTCGGTGTACACAGTCAGCATGAGTAAGGCCTTGGGCCCTTTGAGATCTTGCACCTCCCTATTTCCCTGGCCTCGACTCTCACTTCCTTGCTTCCATCTCCAATCTTCTGCTCTCTCAGCATACCAAGTTATTTCTTATTCATGTGCTGCTTAACAAAAACTCCTTGCTGCAATTGCTAATGCATTCCCTGGGCAGCCTATCCCTGGAACCCTGCCCAGTTCAAAATAAGCACTAAGATGTCTGAAGATGTTTACGACAGCACTGTGTTTAATCATCAGTACAGAGAGATTTAGCAAGAGCAAGGCCTGGCATTACAAAAAAAATAAATAAAATAAAAATCCATTTGAAAAATAATCTGGGGCTGGAGAGATGGCCTAGCGGTTAAGAGCGCCGACTGCTCTTGCAGAGGACCTGGGTTCGATCCCCAGCACCCACATGGCGGCTGAGAACCGTCTTTAACTCCAGTTCCAGGGGAATCCGACACCCTCTTCTGACCTCCGCGGCATTGCATGACATGGGCGCACCAACCTACACGCAGACAGTACATTCATACACATTAAAAAAAAAAAAAAATTAAAAAAAGAAAAATAATCTAAGTCCTCTAAATATAGTGACATTTTAGTAATTAAAACTGATTCTTATGATGATACTACTCAATCATCAAAATCTTTATAAATTTGATAGAAAATGCTAAAAAAAATGGGCCAAAAATGTACACAAAATTATTTTTGCTATGTTAAACACACTATACATATACATTAAAGACCATAATTGGGCTTGCAAGATGGCTCATTGGGTAAAAGCACTTTCATTTGCCCCATAAGCATGACAGGTTGGATCTCCAGGACCCACATGAAGGTAGAAAAGAAGTGACTCCTTGAAACTTCAAGGAGTCCTCTAACTTCCATGTGTGCCCCAAGGGTATATACACTTTCTCTCTTTGACCATTTCATACCCTAAATAGGCCTTACCATCCCATATTTTAACACATTATTGAATGGAAGACAGATTAAGGTTTAGCTGACTCAGGTAGGGTAGATGTTTACAGAGGTTAAATTTGGGGGGGGGTCTTTTTTGAGACAGGGTCACCCTGTAGCCCTACCTGTCCTGGAACTCACTCTGTAGACGAAGCTGGCCTTGAACTCACAGAGATCTACCTACCTCTGCCTCCCAAGTGCTGGGATTAAAGGTGTGCACCACCACGCCCGGCTCTGGAAGTTAAATTATTCTTACATGGCTAACTACATAAAAATTCACCAGTAGATGTGAAACATTAACATATTCAGAAATGTTAACTATGTGTCTAAAATCTGTTACTATCACAGTCTGTGGCGCACTGTAGTGAAAAGGACTTGGCCCTTCTGCAGTCTACACTGTAACAGAGAAACCAAACCAAACAAAACAATGCAGCTCATTTCAGAGTGGGTACTATAAGACAATGTGGGTGAGGGGTCAAGGAAGAGCCCCAGAACACACGACATCAAAGGCTTACTGAATGAGGGCATCCAAGAGACCAGGGCAAGCACTGCAGGCAGAACAGGAAAAAGGACAAGGAGTCACAAGACTGAGTTTCCATCCTGCTGTTATCCTCCCCATTAAGTAAGGTTTTCTGAGTGTAAACTAGGACAATAAGCTCTAAATCACAAGAATATGCAAGGGTTAAACAGGGTAGCTTATGTGGACAGAGTGCAGCTAGTGCTTGACATCTGTCCTCTGAGTTTGTGTTAGCCGTATCTGTTTGTTTGGAAGGGACCACCAAAATGATATAATACCCAAAAGACAGAATTTACGGATTATGATTTTAAGAAACATACCAAAAGAAATTTAATGTAAATTTTGCAGTTAGAATAAACACTACCTAAGCTGTCCTGAACAGCTTATCTGATTCTACTAGTGGATATAACTGCTTTTTTTTAAAATTTTTATTTATTCAATTATTTGTGTGTTTGAATGTACTGTCTGCATGTAGGTTGGTGCACCCGTGTCGTGCAATACTGCGGAGGTCAGAAGAGGGTGTCAGATTCCCCTGGAACTGGAGTTAAAGATGGTTCTCAGCAGCCATGTGGGTGCTGGGGATCGAACCCAGGTCCTCTGCAAGAGCAGTCGGAGGGGCTGGGAGAGATGGCCTAGCGGTTGGGAGCGCCGACGCTCTCGCAAAGGACCCGGGTTCGATCCCCAGCACCCACATGGCGGCCGAGAACCGTCTGAAACTCCAATTCCAGGAGAACTCCAGTTCCAGGGGAATCCGACACCCTCTTCTTCTGACCTCCGCGGCATTGCACGACACGTGCACGACTTGCATGCAGACAGGTAACTTCAGACAATACAGAAAGAAATAAAAGTAAAAAAAAAAAAAAAAGAGCAAGTCGGGCTCTTAACCCTATAGGGCAATCTCTCAGCCCTGGATATAACTGCTTTAAACAATGATGTGGCAAAGAGTGAGATGGTTAACCCATAAAACCAAAGGCAAACAAAAAAACAGATCCTAACAGATGATCCAAAATTATCCCTCCACTTTTCCTCATAATCTCATAAACTTTACCTGTCTTCACTGTCTGGTCCAAAGGAGGAAAGAAATTTTCTCCAGGATTGTAAAAAAGAGGCACTAATGGGCACAGTTACTTCTTGCCGCCTGACTGCTGCTTGTCTGAAACCTAAGCACTAGGACTCCTGGAGTCTGAGAGGGTAAGTAGGGCAAGTACGGTAAGAATGTCAGATCCACTACATGATTCCTCTCATAAACACCACTTCCGCGGCTGGAGAGATGGGCCTAAGCGGTTTTGAAGAGCAGCCCCCGACCATCTGTGCAGAGGACCCGGGTCGATCCCAGCCCCACATGGCGGCGGAGAATCCGTCTGAAACTCCAATCCAGGAGAACTCCAGCTCCAGGGAATCCGAAACGCCCACTTCTGACCTCCGCGCATTGCACGACATGGGTGCACCAAACTGTGCCATGCAGACAGTACATTCGTACACTTACAAAATAAATAAATAAAAAAAAAATTAAAAAAAAAAATAAAAACACCCCCTTCCTTAATCAGTCTTAGAAGTATATTCTACCTTCAAGACTCAAACTCACCCCTTCTAAAGAGAGGACACAGGAGGCACCATCAATGAAGCAGAAACAGACAGCCCTCATGAGGCCACTGACCCTGGTAATGCCTTGGATCATGAACTGCCCTCCAGATTTGGAAGAAATAAATTTCTATTGGTTTTCTTTTTAATTGTTTTAAAATTTATTTTATGTGATTTTTTTTTTTTTTCTTGATGGTAATGCGTATGGGAACTGAGTCCTGGTCTTCTGTAGAGCAGTCGTGACTTTTAACCGTGAGGCATTCTCACACCCCAAATTTCTATGAATAGAAATAAAAAAAAAATCAAAAATCGGGGCTGGAGAGATGGCTCAGCATTTTGTTAATAGCCACTGACTGCTGCTTTGCACGAAGACCCTGGTTCGATTCCCAGCATCCACATGGTGGCTAAGAAAACTGTCTCTTAGTGCCGGCGAAGTGGTGCACGACTTTAATCTCAGCACTGCGGAGTGCAGAGGCAGGTAGATCATCTGGCAGTTCTAAGGCAGAGTCTCGGTCTACAGAGTGAGCTCAAGGCCAGCTTGGACGAAAGGGAGATCCCTGTCTCAAAAAGAAAATAATAAATAAAATAAAAATCTTCTGTGCTTCACATCTTTGCATCCCAATCTCACTTGCTGGAGTGGCCTGCTGGCTGAATGGCCCTGCTATCATCTGTTCTTTGTCACACTGTTTTTTTGAGGGTTTTGGTTGTGTTTGTTTTTTTGTCTTGTTTTTTTTTTGTTTTAACAGGGTTTTTTAGCCGGCTCCAGCTGTCCGAACGTCACTATGTAGAACAGCTGGCCTTGAACCAGACTCTTATTCTTTCTGCCTCCTGATTCACGGAACTTAAAATGTGGCATCGCTACCCAACCCCCTCACCACTAAGCCTGGCCTTTGTCACCCTTTTCTTTTTAATCCCTGTCCTCAATTGCTGGGATTAGAGGCAAGCGCCCCATGCTGGCCTTTTTTTTTTTTTTTTAATTTATTTTATTGTTTTTTGAATTTTTGAGACAGGTTCTCCCTTTAGTCCCAGCTGGCCTGGCGCTTGCCTGTAGACCAGAGCTGGATGATGCTACTAAGGAATCTGCTCTGCCTCTGCCTCGCCAAGGTGCGTGGGATTAAAGAGCATTGGCACCACAATCGCCGCTGTTGTCACACTCTAAACAGTTTTCTTTCCCTAGTAGTTTTTTTTTGTTTTAGTAGTGTTTTAAAATTCTTTATTATTACATGTGTGCATAATGGGGAGGGACCCACACATGCCATGCACGGTACATACATATATGGAAAGCAGAAGACAACTTTATGGAGCTTGCCTCTGCTCATCCTTCTTTTAAAACAAAACAAAACAAAAACTTTTTGAGTAGGTTTTTCTATGTAGCCCACTGGCCTAGACGCAAATGGCATAGCACTCTCATTATTTCTAAGTATTATCCTGGCCCTCATTCCAGACAGTTCTAGTAATAACTAGACTTGAGAAAAGTCAGTGAACAAACCCAGCGCAACATGACAGAATAAATTAACTCCAATACTGAAGAGAAAAGGAACATTTCCACAGGATGTGCTATGCACACCTAAAATCTCAGCAGCTCGCTGAGAAAGAAGGAGGTGCTGCAACTGCCCCAGGCAGCCTGAGCGACCAGAGCAAGAGTCCTTAATAAAAACACAGACAAGGAAGTCTGGGCATTGGTGCGCCATAATGCTTGTAATACCCCACTTCGTGAGACATGGGCAGAAAATTCCCAGGCAGTTGAAAGCTAGCAAGGCTACAGAATAAGACCTCATCAACACACAACATACACACACACACACGCCACACACACGCACGCACGCACGCACACACACGCACGGAAAATTTAACTCAGACAATGCAAGCTGATGTTTCCACCTGCTATTTTGTTTCGGTGGTTGTATTAACTGCAGCTGAGAACTGAACTCAGGACCTCATGCATGCTAGCCCAGTACTCTAGCACCAAGCTTCATATGGAAACCCCCGCCCCCGCTTTTTTTTTTTATTTTTTCAGACAGGGTCTCCCTGTAATGCTCCCAGCTGGCGCTACCACTCAAGCTCTTAGACCAGGCTGGCTTGAGCTCACAAGATCAAGGCCTCTGCCTCTCCAAGTGCTTGATTAAAGCTGGTCAGCAACCACGCCTGCTTATATCCTAGACACTTGGGAGGGCAGAGCAGGTGGATCTCCCATGAGTCAAGGCCCGCCAGGTCTACAAAGTGAGCTACAGGCACAGCCTGGGACTAAAGGGAGACCTGTCTCAAAAAAGACAAAAAAAAAAAAAAAAAAAAAAAAACAGATGGTTCTTAGCGGGAATGCGAGACCCTCTTCTGACCTGCGCGGCATTGCAATTGACACGGGTGCACCCAAACCTACATGCAGACAGTGATACACTCCATACACAACAAAAATAAATTAAAAAAACAAAAAACAAAAAGATGGTTCTAGCTGCCATGTGGGTGCTGTGCAATTGAACTGCATGGTCCTCTGCAAAAACAGTTGGCCCTCTTAACTGTGAACATGTCTCAGCCCCATGAAAACTCCTTTTATGTCCACACAGGAACCCTGCTTATGGAGGAGCTTGTGGTGTGGCTGAAGTAGAGCATGCACACACTATGTGCAAGGCCCTAATTCTAATCCTAGAGGGAAAAAGCCTCTGTTTACTTCTTCTTCAGTAGCAACACCAAATTTAAAAGTACAGACTCAACCCAGAAAAAATTAGGGTGTTTCCTAGTCATGAAACAATATTTTACATTATTTTTTTTACCAAAATTAGTTTGTCCTCTTTATGACACTATTTCCGTCTGTTTCTGCATTCTATGGATACATGGCAGAGAAACACTAGAATAATTCTGAACTGTTGCTAAATATAACATATTAGAAAGGAAATACAAGAACTGGCCAACTTTAGTTTACTTTCATCCATTTACTGGAAGACTTACTAACGGCAGGCATCCTAGACACTGGTTAATGGTGAGCGACGACCACTGAGTGAACTGTACTCAGTTACAAAAGATAGGGAGTTTACCCTGCTTGATCTTGGCCTCAGATGAGTCTGGATGCTTGACCAGTAAAGCTACTTCGCTGTATGGTTTTACGCATAAACATCTGTACATCATGTGTCCTTCCCCTGTGCGTATTAATTCTATGGTCACTTTAAGTGACATAACGGCTGTCTGGTGACCATTTCTAAAGTTTCTCTCCTCTGAGGTCTGCCCACATGGATTTCTTTCATAATAGGTATTATTTCTGAAAATTACATAATAGTGCTTCCAGGGAGAAGAAAGTAGGCTTACCATAGTATTTTTATACACTCCTACTTTTCTATGAACTGAGTAGTTTTACAGAAGGAAACCTGCTCCAGAACATGTAAAGAGCAACTAAAGGAGCTAGGGGTGGGAGTGCGTGAGGCTAAGAGCAGTTTCAGGAAAATCTGAGGTACATAGTTTCCAAAACACTAGGAATACACAATGAGTGTGTCCTTACACAACCCACAAACACACACACGGCGTTCACAAGGTGAAACATAGGACATTTGAAAGCCCACAAAACAACCTACCCAAAAGACTTTAAGATCAATTATAGAAATCTGGAGTCTGGCTACCACCGCAAGCACAACAGCCTTCCCCCAGAAGGTCCCCTCAAATTTGTGACTGTATTACCTAAATTTTCAAGTTGTCGAAATTGTCAAAAGTCAAACATGGGGCTCTACCCTGAATCTCTGATAACCACACTGGCCCCAACAAAAAGCTAGGCATACTTTTCTGTGAAGTAGCAAGAAAATGTCAAATTATATTCTTGGTGTCTCTTAAAGTACCAAAATTATCAGCCTGCAGCAGGCAAGTATTTCTCCCATTACCAACTAAAAATCTCTACAGCAAAGGAAACTCTTCCAACTCCCACTGGTGAGGAGTGATGGACAGAAAGCAAGTAGCCCCATAGTCACACTACATCAGTCTATACTCCAGAGCCTTCAAAACCACTATAACTGGATTCCTAAAATGTGTCCTCAACAGACTGACAGTTCAACAGCTGTACAGTGCATCTCTAGAATGCAACAAAGAATAAAACAGAAAGCTAGCATGGAGAATCAGGTTTTGTATCTTAGGCTCGCAGGTGTGGTGGCGCTGATGCAGGCAGATTGTGGGCTTAGGCTGCCCACAATGATTTACAGCGTCACCCAAAGCCTGCTAAATAAAGGAAAGAGAGTATGCCAGCATGGTGTGTGCACACCTTTAATCCAGCACTTCAGGAGGCAGAAAAAGGCAGGTTTGATCTCTGGCAGTTTCATAATTTCAAGGCCAGGCCTGGTCTATACTATTGAGTTCCATTACAGCTGGGGCCACANTGTTTTTTGCTTTAATTTTTTAATTTATTTGTTATATTTTCATGTTGCAGAGCTTGCATGTTGGAACGAATCTGGGTCGGGCTGGAAGAGCGCCATGACACTTAACCGGTGAACCAGTCTCTCGAACCCCAAAGTTTCTATAATTTAATAAGAAAAAATAAAATCTGGGCTGGAGATGGCTCAGCAGTTTAGCAGACTGCTCTTGCAGAGAACCCTGGTTCGATTCCCAAGCGCCAAAATTGTGGCGAAGAAACTGTCTATTAAGTCCAGGAGAAGTGGTGCACACGTTAATCTCGCACTTGGGGATGCAGATGCTGGGTAGTGATCATGTGAGTTACAAAGGGCTAATCTGGTCTACAGGTGAGCTCCAGGACAGCTGAAAAAAAAAAAAAAAAAAAAAAAAAAAAAAAATCATAAAAAATAAAAATCCCTTCCTAGTTGCGTTCACATCGTTGCGATCCCAAGCTCACTTCTAGGAGTGGCCTGCGGTGAATGAATGGCCCTCATCACGGGTTCGTTGGTCACACGGTTTTGTGGTGGCGTTTTTTTTTTGTTTTTTTTAAACAGGTGATCTCCCGGTAGCCACCAGACGCCGAAAGGCACTATTGTAAGGAACCAGGCTGCCTGTGAACTCGGATGCTTCGGCCACCTGCGTATCAGGGAACTAAAATTGCACTCACTACCCACAACTCAACCTCCCACTAAAAGCCTGGCCGTTGTCACCACGTTTGCGTTTTATCCTCTGCCTCAATTGCTGATTGGGCAAGGCCCACCATGCCTGGGTGCCGTAGTTTTTTTTTTTTTTAATGTTGATTCTTAGTGTGTTTTGTGGTATGTTTGAGACAGGGTCTCGCCCCGGGAGTCCCAGCTGGGCCCGGGCCTCGCGCTGTAACCAGGCGGGCCGGGACGCAAGAGAGCTGCCGCATACGCTCCCAAAGTGCTTGGATTAAAGGCATGCACCACCAGGCCTCCTTTGTCACACACGCGGAAAAAGCAGGGTTCCCTTATAGTGGTGTGGTGGTGAGGAGCGGGGGGAAAGCGGGGTGGGGGGCAGAAGGGGAGGACCCACAAATGCCATTTTGCACGTTACATAACTATAGGGAGATCAGAAGACAACTGAGGGAGACGGCGCGCGCCTGCCGTGTGGAAAAACAAAACAAACAAAACGGGGGGAGCAGGGGGGCAGAAGACCCCAGCGGGCCAGAACGCAGAGAGCACCTCAGGATGGCTAAGTCTGAGCCTGGCCCGCAGTCCAGAACAGTGACCCTAGGAAGAACTAAGCGGGAGAAAAATCAGGAACAAAAAACCCCAAAAAAAAGAGCACCATACAGAAGAAGAGTAACTTCTCCAATACTGAGAGAAAAGGGAACATTTTCCACAGGAGATGCTTCACACCTAAAATCCACACGCGGCTTGAGAAGAAAGAGTGGCTCGCACCCAGCGCGGAGCGACAGCAAGCCGAAAAAACCCCAAGAAAAGACTAGGAGCAAGGGGTGCCCCATAGAGCTTATGTAAGACCCCACTCGGAGACGAGGCAGAAAGATCACCAGGAGTTTGAAGCTAGCAAGGCTACAGAATAAGACACCTCACACACCTACATCACACACACACACAGCGCACACACACACACACAAAAAAAAAAAAAAAAAAAAAAAAAACAATCAGAAAAAAAAAAAAAAAAAATAAAACCACATAGAAAGATTTAACGCAGACACAAGCGGAATAGTTGCCACCGGCTATTTTTGTTCGGGGTTGTTTACTGCACGGAGAACTGAACTGCGCAGGACCTCAGCATGCTAGCCCCAGACTCTAGCACAAGCGCATATGGAACCCCCGCTCCCCCCGATGGTGTTTGTTTTGTTCAGACAAGGGCAGCCTGTAGACGCCCAATGGCCGGGCAGCGCTCACTCCTGTAGACCAGGGCTAGGCTTAGCGCACAGAGATCAAGCCTCTGCCTCCCAAGTGCTAGGATGTAAACCTGCAGCCCACGGCCTGAGCTTAAGCCGCACTGGAGGCAGAGGCAGGTAGATTTTTTTTTTGTGAGTTCAAGGCCCAGCCAGGTCTACGAGTGAGCTCCAGGCCCTGGGACGAAAGGAGGACCCGGTCTCAAGAAAGACAAAGAAAAAAAAAAAAAAAAAAAAAAAAAAAAAAAGATGGTTCTTAGCGGGGAATCCGAGACCCTCTTCTGACCTCTGCGGCATTGCATGACACGGGTGCACAAACCTACATGCAGACAGTACACTCATACACATACAAAAATAAAATTAAAAAAACAAAAAAACAAAAAGATGGTTCTTAGCTGCCATGTGGGTGCTGGGAATTGAACCTGGGTCCTCTGCAAGAACAGTTGGCCCTCTTAACTGCTGAACCATCTCTCCAGCCCCATGAAACTCCTTTTATGTCCACACAGGAACCCTGCTTATGGAGGAGCTTGTGGTGTGGCTGAAGTAGAGCATGCACACACTATGTGCAAGGCCCTAATTCTAATCCTAGAGGGAAAAAGCCTCTGTTTACTTCTTAGCACACCAAATTTACAATTACAGACTCAACCCAGAAATTAGGGTGTTCCTAGTCTAGAAACAATATTTTACATTTTTTTTTTACAAATTAGATGTCCTTTATGACACTATTTCCGTCTGTTTCTGCATTCTATGGATACATGGCAGAGAAACACTAGAATAATATCTGAACTGTGCTAAATATACACATATTAGAAAGGGAAAGACAAAACTGGCCAACTTGAGTTTACTTTTCATCCATTTACTGAAGACTTACTGGCAGGCAGTCCTAGACACTGGGTAATGGTAGCACTGACCACTGAGTGAACTGTACTCAGTTACAAAAGATAGGGAGTTTACCCTGCTTGATCTTGGCCTCAGATGAGTCTGGATGCTTGACCAGTAAAGCTACTTCGCTGTATGGTTTTACGCATAAACATCTGTACATCATGTGTCCTTCCCCTGTGCGTATTAATTCTATGGTCACTTTAAGTGACATAACGGCTGTCTGGTGACCATTTCTAAAGTTTCTCTCCTCTGAGGTCTGCCCACATGGATTTCTTTCATAATAGATATTATTTCTGAAAATTACATAATAGTGCTTCCAGGGAGAAGAAAGTAGGCTTACCATAGTATTTTTGTACACTCCTACTTTTCTATGAACTGAGTAGTTTTACAGAAGGAAACTGCTCCAGAACATGTAAAGAGCACTAAAGGAGCTAGGTGTGGGAGTGCGTGAGGCTAAGGCAGTTCAGGGAAAATCTGAGGTACATAGTTTCAAACCAACTAGGAATACACAATGAGTGTGTCTTACACACACACACAAACACACACACGGAGTTCACAAGGTGAAAATAGGACATTTGAAAGCCCACAAAACAACCTACCCAAAAGACTTTAAGATCAATTATAGAAATCTGGAGTCTGGCTACCACCGCAAGCACAACAGCCTTCCCCCAGAAGGTCCCCTCAAATTTGTGACTGTATTACCTAAATTTTCAAGTTGTCGAAATTGTCAAAAGTCAAACATGGGGCTCTACCCTGAATCTCTGATAACCACACTGGCCCCAACAAAAAGCTAGGCATACTTTTCTGTGAAGTAGCAAGAAAATGTCAAATTATATTCTTGGTGTCTCTTAAAGTACCAAAATTATCAGCCTGCAGCAGGCAAGTATTTCTCCCATTACCAACTAAAAATCTCTACAGCAAAGGAAACTCTTCCAACTCCCACTGGTGAGGAGTGATGGACAGAAAGCAAGTAGCCCCATAGTCACACTACATCAGTCTATACTCCAGAGCCTTCAAAACCACTATAACTGGATTCCTAAAATGTGTCCTCAACAGACTGACAGTTCAACAGTTGTACAGTGCATCTCTAGAATGCAACAAAGAATAAAACAAAAGCTAGCATGGTAGATCAGGTTATTTATCTTAGCATTCAGCAGGTGGTGGTGGCAGCTGATGCAGGAAGATTGTGGGAGCTAGGCTGCACAATGATTTCCAGGTCAACCCAAGCTCTAAATAAAGAAAGAGTATGCCAGGCATGGTGGTGCACACCTTTAATCCCAGCACTCAGGAGGCAGAAACAGGCAGTTGGATCTCTGTCAGTTCAAGGCCAGCCTGGTCTACATAGTGAGTTCCATGACAGCTGGGGCTACAGGGAGACCCTGTCTCAAAAAAGAAAAGGAGGAGGAGGAGGAGGAGGAGGAGGGAGGAGGAGGGAGGAGGAGGAGGAGGAAAGAAATCATTACAGTGACCATAATATACAACTATACGAAGTATCTGATGAATTTTTCTTTCTAGTCATGCTCTGCTTCAGATGCCAGGAGGCATTTAACTCTTCTGAACCACAGATTAATAACATTTCTCTTATTAAACTTGAATTCTGACTTCAATTACAATAGTTAAGCAGGTGTCCAAAAGCTGTAACAGCACTCCTACAATATCTAAAAGTATCTAATTTTCATAATATTGTCACACTCTCTCATAAGGCAAACCAAAATACAGTTTTATGAAGACACATATTTATGTATCTTATCTCCATTTATGAAAAGACACAAATAATCACAGGATAAGTGAATTGTCCCTGATCAAAAAGACAGGTTAAGTTTCAGCCAGCACTCTTAGTGGAAGTTTTACCCAGTCCTCTTAATCACTGACGTCTCTCCAGCCCCCTATATTTTTAAGAGGAAATTTTAAAAAATGGACATTCCCTAAAAATTCATTTTGAGTAGGCATATTTATTTTTAAACCTTTTTTTTTGGGGGGGAGAGTTGGGATAGAACCCAGACCTCATGCACATAAGGTAAATATTCTTCCATTAAGCTATATGCTCAGCACCACAATATAATTTTTTATGGACTTTCTTCCCATAATTGACAATTCAGCAGCAAAGTTAACAACATTTAACTACAGACCAGAAAGGGTTAAAGTTTCTGTAATTGTTTCTAAGTTGGAGTGAGAATAGAAAAGCAAAAATACAGACAGTAAATGGGAAAATCATTGGGAAAAGTATAGTACGTACACAGTGTGTTCTTCTTCCCTTGGCTGCATTGGGAAAAGTATAGTACGTACATACACAGCATGTTCTTCTTCCCTTGGCTGCATTGGGAAAAGTATAGTACGTACACAGTGTGTTCTTCCTTTGGTTGTATTGGGAAATATAGTACGTACACAGTGTATTCTTCTTCCCTGGGCTTCAGGTGGCGCTCTAGCTGTTGACCAGCTCACCTGCCCCCTTATAATATACACAATTTTTTATTTTTATTTTTGCATTTGTTTATTTTTCAGACAGGGCATCACTATGCAGCCCTGGCTTGCCTGGAATTCAAATTCCTCCTTCAGAGATCCACCTGCCTCTGCCTCTCAAATCCTGGGATTAAAGATCACCACACCTGGCTCAATAAACTATTCCTTTTAAAAAATTGTACTAGCTGGGTGTGGTGGAGCTGGCCTTTAATCCTAAGCACTTGGGAGGCAGAGGCAGACGGATCTTTGTGAGTTCAAGGCCAGCCTGGTCTACAGAGTGAGTTCCAGGACAGTTGGGGCTACAGGGAGACCCTGTCTCGAAAAAGACCAAAAAAAAAATTGTACTACAGTTCTTGTAATTTTTATTGCCATTTACTGTTGAAACTATAAACCCAGCTCTGTCCTAAGCACAAAGCAGATTTTATTTGAGGAATACTCTTAAGTAGCTGCACAATATTTTCTCTCATATTATCTGGTTATAACTTTAACTTAAATTTTGTCACACACTGGTTACCTAAAATTGTAAATAATGTATTTTAACAACATGAGCTTTCTCATTTGTGTTGCAGGTATTTTATTTCCTATTCTTGTGTTTTTGGCACTCTTAAAGATGGGCTGGCAATGTAATTATCAAATATTTGTTTCTCTGAATAGATATTTTTGTGTATACGCTTTATGTAAGCCCCCAAAAATGTTTTATTTCTTCAGATTTTCTAACATGCTTAAACCTGAGCTACTGGTAGCAGGATAAAGGAAGAAATAATAAAATTATTTAGTAAGTTTAAAAAATTTGTACTATATACTAGTAACAACTATAATTTTACTTAATAAGGTCGTTTGGAAAATTTCAAAGAAATATTTGATTTCTGATGAAACTTTGACTAAAATGTTTATTTTAGAAATAAAAATATTTTATTTGCTTATTGCCTCAAGTACATGATTTAAACTTTTTTTGTTGTCTTTTTGAGACAAGGTCTCCCTGTAGCCCCAGCTGTCCTAGAAGTCACTATGTAGACCAGGCTGGCTTTAAACTCACAGAGATTGCCTGCCTCTGCCTCCCAAGTACAGAGGGCCGGGCATGGTGGCCCATGAGTTTAATCCCAGCAGTCAGGTGGATCTGTGTGAGTTCAAGGCCAGCCAGGTTCTACATAGTGAGTTCCAGGACAGCTGGAGCTACAAGGAGACCTTGTCTCAAAAGAGACCAAGAAAGAAAAAAAAAATGTTCCTTAAATCTCCAAGGCTATGCCCAGTGTGGTGGTACACACCTTTAATCCCAGTACTCAGGAGGCAGAGGCAGGGCATGTCTCAAGACCAGCCTGGTCTACATAGTGAGTTCCAGGCCAGCCAGGGATATATAGTGAGACCCTTTCTCAAAACAAACAAAACAAACAAATCTTAAGGCATTTCATAACATTGAGTAAAGATTCAGTCTAGGGACCTGTATCTGTACTGCACTATAAACTGATGTTGGGCAGTACAAGAGTTAGAGCACCAGCTCTGTAGGCAGAGAAAGCCTAGTTCCAGGTCTCAGCCTAGCAAGTGACGAACTATAAAATCTTGAGCAAACAATGTAAATGTACTGGCACTAATTTCTCTGTCATTATAAAAAGGACAATAGTTCTCTACCTCAAAGGAGCTTCAGTGAGAAACTACATGGAAAGTAATTAACAAAGGGCCAGGCCCATAGGTAAATACTGAGTTATCACTTTATTACAGGGACCCAGAAGTACTGATACCAAGAATATGATCAAATAGGAAGGAAAGAATTATATTGGAAGTCTGGGCTATTCGGACTGTATTGTATTACATGTACTTATACTACCATGATGATACAATTCGAAGGATACAGAAAAGAATAAATAACACTATGCAAAATTTTGGAGCTATTCAGAAAATGTTGGTCATCCATACTGTGCTTTGTTCATGTAGAGATGCTGGTCACCATTACAGCAGCAATTATCATAACACAACTCAGTGTAAATTATTATTTCCATCTTATAGATGAAAACATTGTATATTTTCACATAATTTGCTTAAGATTATGAAACAGTTGAGTTCAGAGATATCATTCTGCTGACAAAGACTACTTCTGACAGAAACCACTCACCTGAACTTAGGCAAGTCACAGACTAGAAATCTGATTTCCTACTCTGGTAAATTGAACAGAGTGATTTGAGATAAGTGCTTTCAAAAGTCCTATCTAATCTTCTTTGGACAATAATCTTATATCTCAATTTACTACACAGATAAAATATCTCTATTCCAATCCTCTTATACCCCTAGGCTTTCCTGTCTCAAATATCAGATAGTGTGTAAGTCTTATTCCCATCTTGAACTCTGCTGGTGAGAGATACAGCATCACTGAGGCATCCACCTGATAGAAAACCTCACTAAAGCTAGGTGTGGTTGCATTTTCCCATAATCCCAGCACTGAGATGGTTGAAGCTGGAGACTCATAACTTTGTGGCTAGACTGTTAGATCTTGTTCTCCTCCACTCACATTCCCCCCAAAAGCCAGGAATGGTGGTACACACCTCAAATCCCAGAACTCAGGACACTGAGGCAGGAAGGTAAGGAGTTCAAGGTCATCTTCAGCTATATGGTAAGGATGAGGTCACCCTGAACTATGTTGGGCCCTGTCTCAAAAATTATTATTATTTTAAAAGGGGGGGTGCTGAGGAGATTGCTTAGTGGGTAAAGTGCTTTGACATGCCAGCAATAGGAGCTAGACTGGAACCACGTAAAAGCAAGGAGTGGCCAGGCGTGGTGGCGCACGCCTTTAATCCCAGCACTTGGGAGGCAGAGGCGGATCTCTGTGAGTTCAAGGCCAGCCTGGTATACATAGCAAGCTTCAGGCCAGCTGGGACTAAAGGGAGAGTCTTTCTCAAAAAGACAAAAAAATATAAATAAAAATAAAAAATAAAAGCAAAGAGTGATAAATTTATGCCTGTAATCCCAGCACTGGAAAGTAGAAAAAGGTGAGTCCAACATGTTAACAGGCCAGCTACTTTAACAGAAACAGCAAGCTCCAGGTTCAGTGAAACACCCTGCTCTCAAAAAATAAGGTAGGAGCCAGCCAGGCACGGTAGCAGAGCCAGGCAGATCTCTTTGAGTTCAAGGTCAGCCTAGTCTACATAGTGGGTTCCACACCAGCTGAGAAGGCTACAGAGAGATCTCATCTCCAAAAGACCAAAAATAAATAAATAAATAAATAAATAAATAAATAAATAAATAAATAAAATAAGTCAGGAGCAATAGAGGAAGACACAGACCTTGACCTCTGGCCTCCACATGAACACCCTGTATACTCACATGTACATATGTTCACAACTCAGAACATTTTTAATTTAAAAAAACATAAGAGTGGAACAACCAGAAAATGTGGGACATTATGAAAAGACAAAACTTCTGGGGCTGGAGAGATGGCCTAGTAGTTAAGAGCGCTGACTGCTCTTGCAGAGGACCCAGGTTCAATTCCCAGCACTGACATGGCAGCTGAGAACCGTCTTTAACTCCAGTTCCAGGGATGACACCCTCTTCTGACCTCTGTGGCACTGCACGACAAGGTGCACAAACCTACGTGCAGACAGTATGTTCATATACATAAAAAAAAGACAAAACTTCCACATCATAGGGATAGAGGAAGGAGAAGAATCCCAAGAGAATGGTATTGATCAGATCCTCAACAGAATAATATATGAAAATTTCCCCAAACTAAAAAAAAGACCCATACAAATACAAGACACACATAGAATACAAAATGGACAAGATCAGAAAAGAAACTTCCCACACCATATCATAGTTAAAATGCTAGACACCCAAAACAAAGACAAAATACTGAAAGCAACATGAGAAAAACAAGTTACATATAAGGGGATCAGAATTATAATACATCAGAGTTATAGCTGACTTTTCAGTGCAAACTATGAAAGCAAGAAGAATGTGGACCAAAGTATTCCCAGTACTAAACAACTACAGATGCCAACCCAGACTACTATACCCAGCAAAAATGACGATTATAGTTGAAGGAGAAAGAAAAATCTTTCATGACATAAACAAGATGACAGCATACATGTCCATAAAACCAACCCTTTGAAGCAATTCAAAGGACAGAGGAGAGTAGAAAATATCCCTAAGCACCTAGAAAGAGAAATTAATAAAAGCCTAACTGTGGAAGTAGTAACCAAGACCAAAAATGGAAATGGATAATAAGGTGAAAGGAAGCAACACATATCTCTCAATTATAACCTTAAATATTAATGGACTAAACTCCCCAATCAAAAGACAGACTGGGAGAATGGATTAGGAAACAGAACCCATCTATATGCTATCTACAAGAAACCCATCTCACCCTCAAGGATAGGGACCAACTTAAGGTGAAAAGATGGGAAAAAAAAATATTCCAAGCAAATGGTACCAAAAAGCAAGCAGGAGTTGCTACTTTAATATAAACAAAATGGATTTCAAATTAAAAGTAATCAGAAGAGACAAAAAGGGCCATTACATCTTTATCAAAGGAACAATTAGCCATGAAAATTTCACAATCAGAATATATGTACACCAAACTGGTGCACCGAACTTTATAAAGACAATTCTCCAGGACCTCAAGTCACAGATTAACCCCAGTACACTCACAGTAGGGGACTTCAATACCCCACTGAGCCCTCTGGACAGGTCAACTGGACAAAGAATAAACAGAGAGACATCTGAACTGAATGATATGATACACCAAATGGACCTCACAGACAGCTACCAAATGTTCCACCCACACCAAGAGAATACAGTTTCTACTCAGCACCCCATGGAGCATTCTCCAAAACTGACCACATACTGGGACACAGAACAAACCTCCACAAATATAAAAATACTGAAATAATTTCATGCATTCTATCAGACCACAGTGCAATAAAGCAACACCAGGATAAGCCCTACTATCTACAAGAACACATGGAGACTAAACAACACACTCCTGAATATTGAATGGGTTAAGGAAGAAATAAAGACAGAAATAAAAGCATTCCTAGAACTAAATGAAAATGATAATACAACACAACAAACCCTATGGGATACTTTAAAAGCAGTCCTAAGAGGGAAGTTTATAGCCTTGGGTACCTACATTAAAAAACCAGAAAGAACAAATAACTATCTAACACTGCAGCAAAAAACACTTGCGAGACAACAACAAATGAACCTTAAACACAACAGACAGGAAGAAATAACAAAAATCAGAGCAGAAATCAATGAAATAGAAACAAAGAAAACAATACAAAAAAAAAAAATCAATGAATCCAAAAGTTGGTTCTTTGAAAGAATAAACAAGATAGACCTCTAGCCCAGTTAACCAAAAGAGAGAAAGAGCACATCCAAATCATCAGAATGCCTGATGAAAGGGGAAATATCACAACAGACAACAAGAAGATCCAGACAATCATACATGAATATTTCAAAAACCTATACTCTACTAAATTTGAAAATCTAAGAGAACTTGGGAGGCAGAGGCAGGCAGATCTTTGTGAGTTCAAGGCCAGCCTGGTCTACAATGTGAGTTCCAGGACAGCTGGGGCTACAGGGAGACCCTGTCTCAAAAAGACCAAAAAAAAAAAAA
>VZQC01000690.1:530764-555218 GCA_009823505.1 Rhizomys pruinosus | reverse complement strand
AAAAAAAAAAAAAAAAAAAAAAAAAAAAAAAAACCTCTCCTACAGGACCTTGTAAGAATGTAGCTCTACAGGGAGCTTGCTTAGTATTAGCAAGGTTCGGGTACCATGCCCATCACTACCAAAAAAAAATAGTCCTAAAACATGTTCTCAGTAATCCCATTTCCTCCTTCATGAGCTGTCTCACTCACACATCTGAAATGTGAAGAGCAACAAAAGCCTAGATTCCAACTCTACCTCTGACCTCTGTAAAATTGTCAGTTCTCTCATCTTTCAGAAATGTTCCAAGGGGCCCCTTTCTTTCCTTCTTTTTTAAAGGCAGGGAAGGATCTCAGTAAGTTACCCAGGTTGGCCTGGAACTCCCAATCGTATGTACTTCCTCAACCTTGGTGCTCAATTACAGGCATTCACTGCCTTGTCCAGCTTCTCTCTTTTTTAACTCAGCCTGGACTCTTAACAGACAATCAATTCACAGGTGAAGGGTGAGTGTTCATCAGAGGGCAAGGGCTCCCAATGTACACATCCTCAGCACTCCTGACCCAACGTGTCCAGGATACTGCCAACTGCTGTGGCTATGAACTGCACAGAAAGCAAGAAGAGAAATAAGGACATGCTCTCAATTCAACCTTTTTGTCTAGGGCACTTCCTGGATTTTTCATTGGCATTTAATACCAAAGCACAAGACTCATTTTTTCATTAAAGTTGCAGGACTTTCACTTTGCCCAGTTTCAAATGGTGTAATTGATCTGCATTGTCTTCTTAAATAACTCAATTGGTGAAGGACACTGCAGCCTTAAATATTTCAGTGCTAGCTAGCAAATAGATTCCATTGCAATATGGCTCTGAAGGTCGTGTCCTATTGTCTTTTTCTTCTGGAAAAAAATCCTAAATCCTTTTAGGAAGAGAATGGTTCTCCCTAGAATTTCCCCTCTTCCACCTCAATCCCTTACAGTTCAGGGTGTTTATTGGAATCCCACACTCATCATTTTCTTGGCAGGGGTAACATGCTGATTGTTATTAATGACTCCAGCACCTTGGTGAGACATAAACACATGTGTTCACATTAGTTTAACTGAGCATATGCAACTATTCGAAATAGCACTACCACTCAAAGGCTGTTAACGTCTCTAGAAGTAAAGGCAGGGTGGTTTGGTTGTGGATGGTTTTGGGGGGTGGCACCTAGAGCCTAGGATTGCATAACCTGAAATGTGTAGGTACTTAATGATAGGCATCTCAGCCTACTCCTAGTGGGACTATGCCGCACCTCGCCCTACATTTGCAGCTTTGTCAAAGAAGGTCAAGATGACGGGGCACAGAGCACAGAGACGGGGGAAAATAAACTCAATGAAAAAGTCCCTTTTCTACCTCCAATTCCCCAAGCAGCCACCCCTACCCCGAATGACTGAACAGCCCCAGTGAACAGGAAGGTTTGGGGGGAGCTGGAATTTTCGGTCCCTTTAAACGGCAACGGGTAGGCTGATCAAAAGGCGAAGAGGGGAGAGAATCGAGGCAGGAGGAAGGCGTGTGCGAGCGCACCAGGGCATTACCTGAAAAGGCAACAGATTGTTACCATTATCTGTCCGAAAAGCGTTATCCTCCATCCAGGACTTAGAGGTGAGCGGGGCCGCACGCGGGAACTTGGGTGGTGCGATCACATTGCTGGAGAAGGGCTTTTTGAGCGGCGAGATGGGGTTAAGCGGGGAAGGTACCCCCACGCCCACGCCCACGCCGACCGCGCGCCGAGGGTCCCGGCCCGCCTGCAGGCCGCCCCACGGGTTAGACGGTGCGCTCCAGGCGGCGTTCACGCTTTGGTGCGTGTTCCAGGTGGACGAGGCTGAGGAGGCGGCGGCGGCGGCAGCAGCAGCGGCCGCAGCGGCGGAGGACGACGACGGCTTGCTGGTCATGATGGGCTGGTGGCCGTAGGCGGCGGCGCTCCTCTGCGCGTACGGGGCCTGGCTGGGGCTGGCGGGCGAGCGGCGCTGCTGCGGGGGCTGCGCCTGCGGGGGCTGCGCGGGCTGTGCCGGCTGCGGCGCGGGCGGCGGCGGCTGCTGGTGGTGCTGGGTCTGCGCCAGGCCGATCTGCGGCGAGAAGGTGCCTCCGAAGACCGGGTTGACGTGGTGCGGGAAGTTCTGGAAGAGCATGGTCCCGTTGACTGGAGTAATCCCCTGGAAGAAGCTGTCCTCCACCGCGTTCGTCGTGCCGGTGGACCAGGTGCTGCCAAAGGACGGCGACAGTGACGCTCCGGGCGCCGCGGGCTCCTGGGGCGGCGGCGGTTGCTGCGGGGGCTGATGAAAACCCAAGCCCGGCAGGAGCGGCGACTCCATCTGCATCTTGTCTGGGCCGTTGGGGGCTGGCGGGGCCGAGGCGGGGATGAGGGCCGGCACTGCGCTGCTGTCTTCGGGCTTGGGGGTCTCGGAGAGGGGCGTGGACGGGGATTCGGCTGCGCCGGGCTCGGGCTGGAGCTGCTGCTGCTGCTGCTGCTGCTGCTGCTGCTGCTGCTGCTGCTGCCGCTGCTGCTGAGACTGGGGCTGGGTTTTGCTTTTGTCCATCAGTAAATCATCCTGCATGGTTTGCGCAGCTGAAACAGAAAGAGAGAAAGAGATGCGTTATTGTCCGTGTGATCATTAATGCCCCTCACTGACGCGGGCGGGTGCTCTACTCGCGAAAATCCAGTGCCACCGCCACTAGCCAATTGCAATGCAAATCCATAATCTCCCATTTAGAAGAACAGGTCGGGCTAGGGGCTGGGAGAGAGAGGCTCGAGCAAGGTCTCTAAAAATACTGTGAGAGCGTCTTCACCCTTTCTGACGTCTTGGTTCCTTTTCTGTGTTAGTGAGAGATGTGCTTATAAAACAGAAAGACAGCAATTTCGCCACGTCTCTTTCCCCTTCACCGGAACTCAGAGCGTTCACCCTGCAATGAGAAACTGATTCTGGTTCCTGTTTTTTTCCCAAGCACCACCCTCCCCCAGCTATTTGCATACGTCAATAAATAGTGCTGCGTCCTTCAGCAAGGTTAAAAAGACACCGCACACGACCCTTTCTCTCCCCTTCCCCAGCTCCGGCGCTTTAAAAAAGAGCCAACTTATCCCTCTTGATTAGCAAACTGCCGTCTCGCCTTGGATAATTGTTTCATTTAGCTGCAGTAAACCACGAGGGAGGAAATCTTTAGCGTTAGGACGATTCAGCTGCACAAATCATTCTCGGGCCTCTCAGTAGCGGCAGCTACTCCATTTTGTTAGGAGACGTTTTAATATAAAAGAAAAGCCTGTTTTTAAAACGGTGGGGGAAAAAAAAAAAAGGTGGAAATCGCTGGGCGTGATGGCGCATGCCTGTGAGCCTACCACTCTGGAGGTGGAGGCAGGGGGATCAAAAATCCAAGGTCAGCCAGTTGGAGGCCAGCCTGGTATATGAGACCCTGTCTCAAAACCAAACCAAACTGTGAAAACCTGCAAGTACTTCTAAAGGTCTCAGCGTCTTATTACTCTAAGGACTGGTTTTTCTGAGTATCCTCCAATTTTCTCGTCTCCAGTTCTGCCGCCCAAGAGATTTCCTGACTTCTAGGTGTTTCAGGTCTCAACAAGAGCCTGAGAATTTCTTTGCAGAGCAGAGAAATGCTTTTGGTTGGATTTGAGGTCAGAGCGAGAGGGAGGGAGTGTGTGCAATGAAGTGGGGGCGGGACTTTAAAAATGCATCTGAGATTTAAGTAGACATAATTCTGGGGTTGCCAGATTTTCATTTTCGAATCTTCCTGCTGTCGTGGTCACAAGAGGCAAATTTAGAATCCATTCTTCTATCACTACAGTATTAGCAGCGAAAGACTATGGTTTGAAGACCCTGAATTACCATATGCTAACAACTGTTAAAAATAGAGGACAAAGTCCCCAATTCTCATACACTGTAATTATAGTACACTGCCATGCCTGCTTCATTTAGCCTTATAAGGAGTGTATGGTATTTTCCACTCGCAGAGAAGGGCTATATTCACCTGTCATACAGCCTGACTGCTTATCCAAGGATGAAAATAGTAATCACTCAAAACCAAGAGATTTCCATACATGTACCTATCATTGCGTCAGCATGTCTCTTAGAATATGTTAATTACTTTAAATATGTGGATATTACAGGGCTCAGACCCTGAAAACAAATATTTTGAAATGTTAAAGGACCATATGACTAAATATATAATTATTTTTAGATGATGATTCAGTACAATTGCAACAAAGTGGTTAATATATTTAATACAGTTAATTAACTCAAACACTGGAGAAGCATCTTGCTCAGGACATTTGTGAAAGGGCATTCAGATGCACACCGAAGCTCTGTCTTTGGACTTCCTCATGATAGTAACTCTTGTAAAATGGAGGTATCAGGGCTCTTAACTATTGCACAAAAGATATCAGACCAAGAAACTGGATTAACAGCTGTTTTATTAAAACTATCATTAAATGCTTAACAGATACCGCCTTTCACTTCAAAGTTTCATACACAAATCAAAGAGTGGGATCAAGGCAATGCTCCCCTTCGAAGCCACCTTACTTTCCTTTCTATTTCTCACATCGCTGCCTCTCCCCCTCCCCTGGAAAAAAACCCGGCCCAATATAAGATGCATTGGGGACTGCCAGCTACTATCAATAAAGCAGACTTAAGATGGCTTTTATGTTCCTCAGTTCCCTCTATCTCAAACAATAGCTGTGAATAGTATTATAAATATAGCACAAACAGTTCCATGAGCCTTATATTCAGACAGCACAAAGTTCCATCACTACCAAAAAAGATGGTCAGAGAGACATTTCCATACTTCTAACAGTGCTGCAATAAACCATCATACTTCTGGAATCTCAGTGTTTCTATTGAGCTAGAATTTTCTTTAGCCATATCATCATGGCTGAAATATGCATTTGATTATAATCCTTCTCTCACCCAGCTTTTCTTACTGCTTGGATTCAATGCTTTATGTTAATGCCTTTAGTTTAAACTACATACTCTTAAAGGGAAAATTTAATGCTATACTTAAGGAAAAAAAGCCACAAAGTAACCTGGACACTAATATTTTATTATGGCTGTAATTCATAATATATCATTAAATTCTTAAAATGTTATAACAAGAACACTCATTTCTCCTCTCAATGCTCTTTAAAAATACAAATTTCACTTTCTGCATAAATTCACTGTCAAGGTCAAGACTCTTCTTTTAATAAATAAGATCTTTTAAACAAAAGGTAAGTCAATTATTAAGATAAAATTTACAAAGTTAATATGCAGTATCCATGACTGCCTGTATAGTTTGATTTGGAGGGTTTTTTTTCCATTTTCTTATACACAGCAGAGTCTGAGAAATAGCTACCTCCTCCCCCTCCCCCGCCGCACACAATAGATCGTCTTTCACATGCAATAACCCAATTTCAAGCAATAAATTTGTAGCAGCAGTTACCTTTGAATGTCCAGTTTTTAAAAACCGATAAAATTTAAAAGTGAACAGTATTTATTTTCTTCTTTCGGGTTGATTATGTGACCGCTCTGGCAAATGCACTTTGACAACTGTAAGAGGAGAGGGCATGCGCACACAGAGAACTGTGGGGGCTGAAGTCCTTCACAAGGTACTCTGCTGGACTCCAGCACGTTCAGCCAGGAAAGGAGGAAGCCTTGCAAATACAGATTCTAAGGGGGAGAGGTAGTGCCTGATTATATTATATCCTCCTAACCAATCTAAATCAGGAGTTGTTGAAATAAAAGAAAGAAAAATAAACTAGGTTGTCAACTTTATTTAGGAAGCGAGGCTAAAAGAGAAACTAGATTGTAGGACTCAGAATAAATAGATCCTGCTGAGCTACCTTAAATGGTATGATGGTAATGGCTGGGTAGACAGCAAGACAGCAATAGGAACCCTACCGGAGAGACAGATTAGGATGAAGAGGAAAAAGAATGGAGGGGGACCTACTAGAAAATGGCAAACACTTAAAATATGACAGCCCAGGAATCAAATCAATCTCCCTCCTCTCCTCTCCTCTTCTCTCCTCTTCTCTCCTCTTCTCTTCTCTCTCTCTCTCTCTCTCTCTCTCTCTCTCTCTCTCTCTCTCTCTCTCTCTCTCTCTCTGCTTTGTTCTATTTTGTAAGACATGAGACAAGGTCTTCCTATATAACTCAGGATGACCTGAATCCTCGTGGTTTACCCTCCCAAGTGGTAGGATTGTAGGTGTGCACTACCACGCCTGCCAAAAGAAAACACTATTAATACAGGATTTTAAAAAGTACCTTATACTAAATGCAATACTAACCTTGGAGGCAAAAAATATGTTTTAATCAGAACTATCTGATATCTATCAGGATTGATTGGCGTGATTGGTTAGTTGGCTGGAAACAGGATTTCCCTATGCTGCCCTGGCTGACTTGGACCTGCCTATGTAGACAAACAAGCTTTGAAATGTGGCAGTCCTCCAGTGTCTGCCTCCCCTGAGCTGGAATCACAAGCTTGTGCCAACCACACCCAACTCAGGATTTCTTTGTTTGAATTTTCACTGGATGAGAAAAGCTAGGCAGGGTGGTACTTATCCATAATCTCACCACTTAGGAGGCTGAGACAGTACAATGGCCATGAGTTTAAGGCCAGCCAGGGCCACAGACAAAAAAGATCTAGAATAGCTTAGTTGATAAAATGTTTGCCCTGCAAGCATGAGGTGCAGTAAGATCTCCAAACCCATGTTTAAAAAACAAGCCGGGTGTGGTGGTGCACGCCTTTAATCCCAGCACTTGGGAGGCAGAGACAGGCGGATCTCTGTGAGTTCAAGGCCAGCCTGGCCCACGTAGCGAGTTCCAGGCCAGCTGGGACTAAAGGGAGACCTGTCTCAAAAAAGACAAAAAAAAATTGTTTATCTCATCTTTGTCTAATTTTAGTAGGTCATATTCATCCATTTCTTTTAGGTTTTTTTTAGTTTATTAGAATGTTATTTTTAATGTTTTTTTAATTTTATTTATTTCTAAAAACACTTTTCTTTTTTATTTTATTTATTTCTGTATGTGTATGAATGTACTGTCTGCTTGCAGGTCTGTGCACCCGTGTCATGCAATGCCGTGGAGGTCAGAAGAGGGTCTCGGATTCCCCTGGAACTGGAGTTCTCCTGGAATTGGAGTTTCAGATGGTTCTTGGCTGCCATGTGGGTGCTGGGGATTGAACCGGGGTCCTCTGTAAGAGCGGTCGGCGCTCTTAACCGCTAGGTATCTCTCCAGCCCAATTTTATTTATTTCTGTATGTATATGAGTGTATTGCCTGCATGTGTATAAGTGCACCATGTCAAGCAATGCCCACAGAGGTTCTACCCCTAGAACTGGAGTTACAGATTGTTATTAGGTGCCATGTGGATGCTGGGAATCAAACCCAGGTCCTCTACAAGACAGCCAGTGATCTTAACCACTGAGCCATCTCTCCAGTCCCCTATCTCTGATTTCTTAATATAGGCATTTAGAGTTATAAACTTCCCTCTTAGAACCACTTCCATTGTGTCTCGTGGCTTTTGGTATATTATGTTTTCATTTTCACCTGTTTCTAGGAATGTTTTTATTTTCTTCTTTGATTTCTTCAAGGAACAAATCATCATTCAATATCATGTTATTTAATTTCCATGAGTTGTGTACATTCTAGTGTTTCTCTAGCTATTGATTTGTGATCTTATTCCATTATGATCAAAAAAGATATAAGGAATTTCCATTTTCTTCTAGTTATTAAGACTTGCTTTATGTCTTAATATATTGTCTACTTTAGAGAAAGTTCCATAGACTGCTGAGGAAAAAAACGTGTATTCTTTACATTGGATGAACATTTTGTAGATGTCTGTTAAGTCCATTTGATGCATGGTATATTTAATTCAGATGTTTCTCTGTTTATGTTTCATCGGGATGGTCAGTTGGTGACAGCAGAATACTGAAGCTGCCCACTACTACTGTGCTGGTGTTAGTCTAAGACTTACATCTAGTAGTCTTTGTGTTATGAAACTGGCGACACCTGCGCTCAGGGCATATCTGTTTAAAACAGCAATATCCTCTTGGTGGATTATTCCTTTTATCAATATGAAGTGATCTTTATCTTTTTTTTCAATAGTTTTGACTTGGTCTATTTTGTTAGNGCAGCAGCAGCGGCCGCAGCGGCGGAGGACGACGACGGCTTGCTGGTCATGATGGGCTGGTGGCCGTAGGCGGCGGCGCTCCTCTGCGCGTACGGGGCCTGGCTGGGGCTGGCGGGCGAGCGGCGCTGCTGCGGGGGCTGCGCCTGCGGGGGCTGCGCGGGCTGTGCCGGCTGCGGCGCGGGCGGCGGCGCGCTCTGGTGGTGCTGGGTCTGCGCCAGGCCGATCTGCGGCGAGAAGGTGCCTCCGAAGACCGGGTTGACGTGGTGCGGGAAGTTCTGGAAGAGCATGGTCCCGTTGACTGGAGTAATCCCCTGGAAGAAGCTGTCCTCCACCGCGTTCGTCGTGCCGGTGGACCAGGTGCTGCCAAAGGACGGCGACAGTGACGCTCCGGGCGCCGCGGGCTCCTGGGGCGGCGGCGGTTGCTGCGGGGGCTGATGAAAACCCAAGCCCGGCAGGAGCGGCGACTCCATCTGCATCTTGTCTGGGCCGTTGGGGGCTGGCGGGGCCGAGGCGGGGCTGAGGGCCGGCACTGCGCTGCTGTCTTCGGGCTTGGGGGTCTCGGAGAGGGGCGTGGACGGGGATTCGGCTGCGCCGGGCTCGGGCTGGAGGTGCTGCTGCTGCTGCTGCTGCTGCTGCGCTTGGCTGCTGACTGCTGCTTGTTGCTGTCCGCTGCTGAGACTGGGGGCGGTCGTTTTGCTTTGTCCATCCAGTAATCATCCTGCATGTTGCGGCAGTGAAACAGAAAGAAGAAAGAGATGCGTTATTGTCCGTGTGATCATTAATGCCCCTCACTGACGCGGGCGGGTGCTCTACTCGCGAAAATCCAGTGCCACCGCCACTAGCCAATTGCAATGCAAATCCATAATCTCCCATTTAGAAGAACAGGTCGGGCTAGGGGCTGGGAGAGAGAGGCTCGAGCAAGGTCTCTAAAAATACTGTGAGAGCGTCTTCACCCTTTCTGACGTCTTGGTTCCTTTTCTGTGTTAGTGAGAGATGTGCTTATAAAACAGAAAGACAGCAATTTCGCCACGTCTCTTTCCCCTTCACCGGAACTCAGAGCGTTCACCCTGCAATGAGAAACTGATTCTGGTTCCTGTTTTTTTCCCAAGCACCACCCTCCCCCAGCTATTTGCATACGTCAATAAATAGTGCTGCGTCCTTCAGCAAGGTTAAAAAGACACCGCACACGACCCTTTCTCTCCCCTTCCCCAGCTCCGGCGCTTTAAAAAAGAGCCAACTTATCCCTCTTGATTAGCAAACTGCCGTCTCGCCTTGGATAATTGTTTCATTTAATTGAATGTTTTAATTAAATCAAGCTCCAACCACTTTTAAAAGTACATTATCACACATCCCAACTTAGTATTCACAGTATTGAGGCCATGGTTTAATTTCTCACATTTTTATTCTTAAAGTGCCTTCATATCAGAATCATAAACAAAGAAATACACATGCCAAAAACAAAAAGAAAAAAAAAAAAAAAGGTTTGGAAATCGCTGGGCGTGATGGCGCATGCCTGTGAGCCTACCACTCTGGAGGTGGAGGGCAGGGGATCAAAAAAATCCTAAGTCAGCAGTTGGAGGCCAGCCTGGTATATAGCACCGCTCAAAACCAAACCAAACTGTGAAAACCTGCAAGTACTTCTAAAGGTCTCAGCGTCTTATTACTCTAAGGACTGGTTTTTCTGCGTATCCTCCAATTTTCTCGTCTCCAGTTCTGCCGCCCAAGAGATTTCCTGACTTCTAGGTGTTTCAGGTCTCAACAAGAGCCTGAGAATTTCTTTGCAGAGCAGAGAAATGCTTTTGGTTGGATTTGAGGTCAGAGCGAGAGGGAGGGAGTGTGTGCAATGAAGTGGGGGCGGGACTTTAAAAATGCATCTGAGATTTAAGTAGACATAATTCTGGGGTTGCCAGATTTTCATTTTCGAATCTTCCTGCTGTCGTGGTCACAAGAGGCAAATTTAGAATCCATTCTTCTATCACTACAGTATTAGCAGCGAAAGACTATGGTTTGAAGACCCTGAATTACCATATGCTAACAACTGTTAAAAATAGAGGACAAAGTCCCCAATTCTCATACACTGTAATTATAGTACACTGCCATGCCTGCTTCATTTAGCCTTATAAGGAGTGTATGGTATTTTCCACTCGCAGAGAAGGGCTATATTCACCTGTCATACAGCCTGACTGCTTATCCAAGGATGAAAATAGTAATCACTCAAAACCAAGAGATTTCCATACATGTACCTATCATTGCGTCAGCATGTCTCTTAGAATATGTTAATTACTTTAAAATATGTGGATATTACAGGCTCAGACCCTTGAAAACAAATATTTTGAATGTTATAAAGGCCATATGCAATATATAATTATTTTTAGATGATGATTCAGTACAATTGCAACAAAGTGGTTAATATATTTAATACAGTTAATTAACTCAAACACTGGAGAAGCATCTTGCTCAGGACATTTGTGAAAGGGCATTCATATGCACACTGAAGCTTTGTCTTTGGACTCTTCCCTCCATGATTGCTAAACTCTTGTAATGGACGGTATCACCGGGCTGCTAACTATTGCAAAAAGAATAGACCAAGAATGGATTAACAGCTGTTTATTAAAACTATCATAAAATGCTTAACAGATACCGCCTTTCACTTCAAAGTTTCATACACAAATCAAAGAGTGGGATCAAGGCAATGCTCCCCTTCGAAGCCACCTTACTTTCCTTTCTATTTCTCACATCGCTGCCTCTCCCCCTCCCCTGGGAAAAAAACGGCCCAATATAAGATGCATGGGACTCCGTACTATAAAATAAAGAACTTAAGATGGTTTTATGTTCCTCAGATTCCTCATCTCAAACAATAGGCTGTGAATAGTATTATAAAATATGAGCAAAAACAGTTCCATGACCTTATATTCAGACAGACAAGTTCCATCACACAAAAATAAAAGGTCAGAGAGAATTTCCCATACTGTCTAACAGTGCTGCAATAAACCATCATACTTCTGGAATCTCAGTGTTTCTATTGAGCTAGAATTTTCTTTAGCCATATCATCATGGCTGAAATATGCATTTGATTATAATCCTTCTCTCACCCAGCTTTTCTTACTGCTTGGATTCAATGCTTTATGTTAATGCCTTTAGTTTAAACTACATACTCTTAAAGGGAAAATTTAATGCTATACTTAAGGAAAAAAAGCCACAAAGTAACCTGGACACTAATATTTTATTATGGCTGTAATTCATAATATATCATTAAATTCTTAAAATGTTATAACAAGAACACTCATTTCTCCTCTCAATGCTCTTTAAAAATACAAATTTCACTTTCTGCATAAATTCACTGTCAAGGTCAAGACTCTTCTTTTAATAAATAAGATCTTTTAAACAAAAGGTAAGTCAATTATTAAGATAAAATTTACAAAGTTAATATGCAGTATCCATGACTGCCTGTATAGTTTGATTTGGAGGGTTTTTTTTCCATTTTCTTATACACAGCAGAGTCTGAGAAATAGCTACCTCCTCCCCCTCCCCCGCCGCACACAATAGATCGTCTTTCACATGCAATAACCCAATTTCAAGCAATAAATTTGTAGCAGCAGTTACCTTTGAATGTCCAGTTTTTAAAAACCGATAAAATTTAAAAGTGAACAGTATTTATTTTCTTCTTTCGGGTTGATTATGTGACCGCTCTGGCAAATGCACTTTGACAACTGTAAGAGGAGAGGGCATGCGCACACAGAGAACTGTGGGGGCTGAAGTCCTTCACAAGGTACTCTGCTGGACTCCAGCACGTTCAGCCAGGAAAGGAGGAAGCCTTGCAAATACAGATTCTAAGGGGGAGAGGTAGTGCCTGATTATATTATATCCTCCTAACCAATCTAAATCAGGAGTTGTTGAAATAAAAGAAAGAAAATAAACTAGGTTTGTCAACTTTATTTAGGAAGCGAGGCTAAAAGAGAAACTAGATTGTAGGACTCAGAATAAATAGATCCTGCTGAGCTACCTTAAATGGTATGATGGTAATGGCTGGGTAGACAGCAAGACAGCAATAGGAACCCTACCGGAGAGACAGATTAGGATGAAGAGGAAAAAGGTAGTGGACCTGACTAGAAAATGGGCAACAACTTAAATATGACACCCAGGAATCAATCATTCTCCCTCCTCTCCTTCTCCTACTTCTTCCTTCTCTTCTTTCTTACTCTCCTCTTTCCTCCTTCTCTCTCTCTCTTCTCGTCCCTCTCTCTTCTCTCTCTGCTTTGTTCTATTTTGTTAAAACATTGAGAAAGGGTCTTCCTATATAATCAGATGACCTGAATCCTTCGTGGTTTACCCCCAGAGTTCCGTAGGATTGTAGGTGTGCACTACCACGCTGCCAAAAGTAAAACAATTAATACAGGATTTTTAAATACCTTAACTAAATGCAAATGACTAAACCTGGAGCAAAAATATGTTTTATCAGAAACTGTCTGATATCTATAGGATGTTTGCTGGGATTTGGTTAGTTGGCTGGAAACAGGATTTCCCTATGCTGCCCTGGCTGACTTGGACCTGCCTATGTAGACAAACAAGCTTTGAAATGTGGCAGTCCTCCAGTGTCTGCCTCCCCTGAGCTGGAATCACAAGCTTGTGCCAACCACACCAACTCAGGATTTCTTGTTTGAATTTCACTGGATGAGAAAACTAAGGCAGGGTGGGTACTTAATCCATATCCTCAGCCCAGTAAGGCTGAGGACAGTACAATGGCCATGAAGTTCTAAGGCACGACCAGCGTCCACCGCACAAAAAAAGATCTTCGAATACTAGTGATAAAATGTTTGCCCTGCAAACCTCGAGATGCCGGTAAGATCTCAAAACCTGTTATACCAAAAAACAAGACGGCGACTGTGCGTCGGTTGCACGCCTTAATCCCAAAGCACTCAGAGGACAGGCAGAGACAAGGTGATCTCTGTGAGTCAAGGCCAACCCATGGCCCACCGTAGCGACGTTAGGCAAGCTGGGGCTATAGGGCGAACCTGTCTCAAAAAAGACAAAAAAAAAAAAAAAAAAAAAAAAAAAAATGGGGACGGTAGGTGGACTAATGGACCCTTGAGATCTCTGGACTTAAGACCGCCTAGGCTTAATAGGCAATGACAAGATGCAATGAGAGGACACTCGTATTGAAAAACAAACAAAAAACTGGGGCTGGGAGAGATGGCCTAGCTGGTTAAGATGAGGACTAACTTCTTGCAGAACCTGGGTTCAAATCCCAGCCACCACATGGCAGTGAGACTTGTCGAAAATCCGTCAGGGGAAAATGAACAACCGTCTTCTGATCTCACATGCACGACACGGTGCCCAACCTCATGCAGGTAGTACAATCATACACATACCAAAAAAACAACAAACCAACAACAAGCAAAAAACCCAGAAAACAGAGATGAACGGGGATGTGCGCGGCTGGTGTGGTGCACACACTTTAAATCCCAGCAGTGGCAGGCAGACGGCAGGTGGATCTCTGTGTAGTTCAAGGCCAGCTTGAAGTAAAGGAAGACCCTGTCTCAAAAAGACCAAATAATAATATAACAACACAAACAGGATGGAAAATGCTCCTGAAGGACCGGGTTTTGACCTCTGACCTCCACGTCATAACACATAAATTGTCTACCTTGAAGTTCATGAATCCAGTTCATCTATTTATTACATGACAAATGGGAAAGTGCATTATATAATGATCAAATAAAATTTAGTATTTGGTGAAATAGTATTAGTCAGGGTTGGTGGCACACACCTTAATCCTAGCACTCGAGAGGCGAGAGGCAGTGGTATCTTTGTGAGTTCAGGCCGGCCTGGTCTACATAAAATGTTCCAGGTCAGCTGGGGCTACGGGGGAACCCTGACTCGAAAAGACAAAAAAAAAAAAGCAAATCAACTTGTAGTCTTTTTTTTTTTTTTGTGGTCTTGTCTTAAGGGTTTAACTGCATACAACAGTGATTTCTTTGTTCCAGACAAAAAGGCTATACAGTTTTCTAGTTTGGGAGGGGTTAGTACTAGGCAGAAGAGTTTAGTGGTTGGTTGGTTGGTTTTTGTCTTTTGAGAACAGGTTTTCCCAGTAGCCCCATCTGTCCATGGAATCCCACTATTGTTAGACCCAGAGCTGTCTTGAACTGCAGAGACTCCACCTGCCTCTGCCTTCCCAATGCTGGGATTAAAGACATGTGTTACCATGCCCAGCTGTTTTTCCTTTTTTTTTTTTTTAATAATTTATTTATTTATTTATTTATCTTTGTATGTGTATGAATGTACTGTCTGCATGCAGGTCTGTGCACCCATGTCGTGCAATGCCGCGGAGGTCAGAAGAGGGTCTCGGATTCCCCTGGAACTGGAGTTCTCCTGGAATTGGAGTTACAGACGGTTCTTAGCCACCATGTGGGTGCTGGGGATCGAACCCGGGTCCTCTGCAAGAGCGTCTGTGCTCTTAACCGCTAGGCTATCTCTCCAGTCCCTGTTTTTCCCTTTTTTAACAATTTGTTTGTTTTTGTTTTTTGAGATAAGGTCTCATTATATAACCCCGGCTTACCTGGAACTACTTTATAGACCAGACTGGTCTTGAACTCACAGATGCCCCAACCTCTGCCTCCCAAATGATGGGATTAAAGGCCTATGCCACCTAACCCGGCCTGGGCTTAGCTGTTTTTGAAGCAGGATATTATGTAACCTAGGCTGGCCTTGAATTTGCTATCTAGCTGAGGATGGTCTTGAACTCCTGATCCTCTTGCCTCTACCTCCCAAGTGGTAGGATTACAGATGCTACCCCACAAAGCCTTCAATTTTCTTTTTTTATTTAATAATTAACATATGATTTTCTTATGTTAACCTAATGATTTCAAGGCTATAATCTTACAACATTAACATCAACTGTTAAGATATGTATATCTTGAGAGGAACAGCTCAAGAGCTAAATTTGCTCACATAGGCAGAAGATAATATTTCTTGTGGGATCTGGTTCCGTGCCATTCACCCATGAGTATCAGAGTAAATGTCAGTTGATGACTATGCTGATTGAACTTAAATGTTAAGCATCATTTACAACTCTTAATTTTCTTTTTCCCTTCACCAATAGTATCGCCAGAGACCACTATTTTGTAGCTTTTCATAATCCAGTCCTTGTTTCTAACTTTTCTAACTATATTCCTTACTTCTTTCCCTTCCTCCCTCCCTCCCTTCCTTCAGTTTCTTCCTTCCCTCTTTCTTTTTTATTTTTTTGAGACAAGATCAGGACTGGCCTCCAACTTGCCCTGTAGCCAAAAATGATCTTGAATTTCTAATGCTCTTGCCTCTCCTCCCAAGTGCTAGAATTACAGAAGTGGCCACCAAACCCAGTCTATGCAGTGCTTAGATGAACCCAGTGCTTTATGCATGCTAGGCAAGCACTCTCTGAACTAAACTACACCCCCCAGCTCTGTCCAATCATTTCTAAGGAAAAAACAAAAACTGTAACAATTTAAGTAGAAGCCAGGTGTAGCAATGTATTCCTGTAATGGCAACACTTGTGAGGCTGAGGACAGGATTGACACTACTTCTAGCCTTTGACCCTGTTAATTCCCTCTACCCCCAAAAGATTATATCTATTTTTTTTAATTATTCAGGTGTGTGCATGAAGTGATTTACTTGAACATTTATTAATCCAAAACACAAGTACAGATCTATTTTAACTCACACAACGGAGGAGAAAGATAAACTTTGGTCTGGTACCTTGACTAGTGATGATTAGTCCTACTTAATGGAAACACTGTATTTAAAATGTAAAATAAATAGGAAACACGTATTTGAATGTGAACTAATCTCTGCTCTTCTTTCCTAAAATGAGCATTCAAACCTAAATAGAAAATAAAAATACCAAAGTAAACATACCAAGCAAATCAATTATAGGAGGGCCTTCAACAAGGAAAAAGCCTTCCTCTATTGAAATACTGTTTTTGTTAGCATGTGTGTGTTTGTGTTGTCATGTTTCATATTCATATATGCATGTCTGCACATGCACATGTATACATGTGTATGGAGGCCAGGGGTTGGTACTGGGTGTTTCCTCCATTGTTCTCTGCCTTCTATATAGCGGTAGGATCTCTTACTTAAATCCAGACGCAGCTGATTCTGCTGTTTCAACAAGCCAGTCAACTCCAAGGGATCCTGAGGCTGCCCCCTCAGCGCTGGCGCAGGCATTATAAGAAGGCTGCCATTTCTTCTCAGTATTTATGTGAGTTCTGGGAATCCAAATTCAGATTCCATACTTGGCATAGCAAGCACTTTTACCCATGAGCCATTTCACTACAAATTTGTTTTGTATCTAACCAAAATAGTTAAATATGGTTTGTTTTTGTTTTGTTTTAAGACAAGATCACTACAGCCTAAGTGGCCTTGAACTTAAGGCAATCCTCCTGTCTCAGCTTCCCAGGGATGAACCACCACACCCAGCTCTTATATGTCTTTCTGGGGTTCTTTTTCTTTCTCTACTAATACCACTGCTTAGAAATATGGAGAGTTGGGACTGGAGAGATGGCCTAGCGGTTAAGAGCACCGACGCTCTTGCAGAGGACCCGGGTTCGATCCCCAGCACCCACATGGCGGCTAAGAACCGTCTGTAACTCCAATTCCAGGAGAACTCCAGTTCCAGGGGAATCCGAGACCCTCTTCTGACCTCCGCGGCATTGCACGACATGGGTGCACAGACCTGCATGCAGACAGTACATTCATACACATACAAAGATAAAAAAATAAAAAAAAAAGAAAAAAAGAAATATGAAGTTTGGGCGGGCCTGTGTGCGCACGCCTAATCCTAGCCTTGGGAGACAGAAGGGGCAGGCACATCTTTTGTGAGTTCAAGGCCAGCCTGTTCTACGAGTGGGTTCCAAGTACAGGCTGGAGCTACAGGGAGACCCTTGTCTCAAAAAAGCCAAAAAAAAAAAAAAAAAAGATTAGTTTGAGTTTCTATTACTTTTTCTTATTATTTATTATTTATTTATTAATTTTGTGTGTATGAATCTTACGTCTGCATGTAGGTTGCGGCACCCGTGTCGTGCAATTCGCAGAGGTCGGGATTCCCTGGGAATCGGAGTTTCCTGGAGAACTGCGAGGTTACAGAACAGTTCCAGCCGCCAGCTGGGTGCTGAGGTGATCGAAGCCCATGGTCTCTCTGCAAGAGTTAGGTCAGCGGTTTTGTTGTTTTTTTTCTGCATGTGATATGATGTACTGTTGCATGCAGGTGTGACCATGTTCGCGCAATGTCCGCAGTTCAGAAGAGTCTCGATTCTCCCTGGACCTGGCAGTGTTCTCTGGGATTGGAGTTATCAGACGGTTTCTTAGCCGGCACATGCGGCGTGCTGGGATCCAACCCGGGTCTCTCTACAAGCGCAGCTCAGTGCTCTTAACCGCTTATGCATCTCTCCAGCCCCATTTTTTGTCTTTTTCAAATACCAGAGTATCCCTGTGGCCCCCAGCTGTCCTGGAACTCGTAAGGACCTAGGCTGGCCTTGGAACTCACAAAGATGCCACCTGCCTCTGCTCCAAGTGCTCGGATTTAACAGTGCCTCGGGCGCCACTTACACCTCAGCTCTTATATACTTTCTTTTAGATGAGGTCTCACTGTGTTGCCAGCCTACATTCAAACTTACAGGCACAAGCAATCTTCCTGCCTCAGCCTGCCAATTATCTAGGACTGTATTATTGTTATAGTGATAAGTACAGGTGCCTTCTAAGCAGTGAGAACTACAAATAGATTTGCACCACCATTCCCTTGTACCACATATGCTTACTGACTAAATAGATAAATGGATGAATGGCTGGCTATATGGATAAAGGATACCTTTTTATTATAGACTAATCTAGTCTAAAATAGACTAGATCTGGGTAAAAATTATATATTCATGGGCTGGAGAGATGGCCTAGCGGTTAAGAGCGCCGACCGCTCTTACGGAGGACCCGGGTTTGATCCCCAGCACCCACATGGCGGCCGAGAGCCGTCTGAAACTCCAATTCCAGGAGAACTCCAGCTCCAGGGGAATCCAAGACCCTCTTCTGACCTCCGCGGCATTGCACGACACGGGTGCACAGACCTGCATGCAGACAGTACATTGATACACATACAGAAATAAATAAAAAATTAAAAAAAATTATATTTCATTTAGAAAGGCAATTATACTGTCTACTACAGGTACATGCCTGTATTTCCAACACTTGAGAGATGGAGGAAGGAGGACCAGGAGTCCAAGGGTAGCCTCAGTTACATGAAACCTTGTGGCTGCACCATTGAAATGGGTCTCCCTCCCCCAACAACCATGAACTGCTTATAAATCTTCATGAAGGAGTAAGCTCTCATGATTCCTCCCCACGTGTAACAGAAAACTGCTATTTAGGAAGAGGTGTAAGCAATCATTGGGAGGTGGAGAAGACAGAGAATAATGGGTGTGTGTGTGTGTGTGTGTGTGTGTGTGTGTGTGTGAATATGATAAGGTACATTATATAGATGTATAAACATGACATCATGGGGGCTGTAGAGATAGCCTAAGCGGTTAAGAGCACTGACTGCTCTTGCAGAGGACCCGGGTTCAATCCCCAGCACCCACACGGTGGCTAAGAACTGTCTGTAACTCCAATTCCAGGAGCACTCCAGTTCCAGGGGAATCCGAGACCCTCTTCTGACCTCCGCAGCATTGCATGACACGGGTACACAAACCTACATGCAGACACTACATTCATACACATACAAAAATAAAATTTTTTAAAAATGACATCATGGGACTGGAGAGACGGCTCAGTAGTTAAGAGCACTGGCTGCTCATGCAAAGGTCCTGGGTTTCATTTCCCACACCCACATCATCTATAACTCCAGTTCCAGGAAATCCAATACTCTCCTTGGCCACCTCGTGCTGTGCATGACACCAGCACACTTACATACATACAGGCAAAACTCACACACATAAAATAAAAATAAATAAGAACTGTCCTCACTCTCCAAGCTGCATTTAGAAAATATTAGTCTTGGGGCTGGAGAGATGGCCTAGTGGTTAAAAGTGCCAACTGCTCTTACAGAGGACCCAGGTTGGGTCCCCAGCACCCACATGGCGGCTGAGAACCATTTGTAACTCCAATTCCAGGAGAACTCCAGTTCCAGGGGAATCCGAGACCCTCTTCTGACCTCCTCGGCATTGCACAACATGGGTGCACAGACCTACATGCAGACAGTACATTCATACACATAAATAATAAAATATTTAAAAAAATTTTTAAAGAAAATATTAGTCTCATTTTTATTAAGCCTTATTTATTTATTTATTTATTTATTTATTTATTTATTTATATGAATGTAGTGTCTGCATGAAGGTTTGTGCACCCTTGTCGTGCAATACTGCAGAGGTCAGAAGAGGGTGTTGGATTCCCCTGTTACTGGAGTTCTCCTGGAATTGGAGTTACAGATGGTTCTCAGCCACCATGTGGGTGCTGGGGATGCAACCTGGGTCCTCTGCAAGAGCAGTCGGCCCTCTTAACCACTAGATCATCTCCTCTCCAGCCCCAAGCCTTAAAATTTTTTTTAATTTTTTTAAATTTTATTTTATTTTCATATGTGTAGGAATGTACTGTCTGCATGTAGATCTGTTCACCCGTGTTGTGCAATGCCTTGGAGGTTGCCGCGGAGGTCAGAAGAGGGCATCGGATTCCCCTGGAACTGGAGCTAAAGACGGTTTTCAGCCGCCATGTGGGTGCTGGGGATCGAACCCAGGTCCTCTGCAAGAGCAGTCGGCGCTCTTAACCGCTAGGCCATCTCTCCAGCCCTTAATTTTTTTTTTTAATTTTTTTTTTTTTTTTTTTTTTTTTGGTCTTTTGAGACAGGTGATCTCCCTGTAGCCCCAGCTGTCCTGGAACTCACTCTGTAGAACAGGGCCGGCCTTGAACCACCAAAGATCCGCCTGCCTCTGCCTCCCAGAGTGCTAGGATTAAGGCGTGCGCCACCACGCCCGCTTTTTTTTTTTTTTTTTTAAGTAGCATTTACGGTGCCACCATTTTTCTAGAGCTGCATCAGAACAAGAAACCTTTCACATCACAACTGTAATTTGATAGGAATTTCTCTATTATTTTTATGTGAGAAAATTGGGTATAACGTTTTAATTTATTTTTATTTTTTATTTTTATACTTTTGTTTTGTATAGATGTAGTGTCTGATTACCTACGTTTGTGCACCTTTGTCGTGCCATGCCGCGGAGTCAGAAGAGGGTCTCGGGATTCCAGGACTGGAGTTCTCCTGGAATAGAGTTACAGACGGTTCTTAGCCCCATATGGGCCATGGGATCGAAACCCAGGTCCTCTGCAACCAGTCGGATGCTCTTAACTGCTAGGCTCATCCTCCAACCCTGGGTATAATAATTAAACTTAGTACTCATGTAAAAATAAATATAATAAACTAAATAAATAAATAAATAAATAAATAAAATAACTAAAGTTTTTATTTTTCTGAGACAGGTTCTCCCCTTAGCCCCTCAGCTGTCCTAGAACCACTATGTAGACTAGGCTGGACTTGAACTCACAAGATCCACCTGACTCTGCCCTCCCTTCCCAGTGCTGGATTATAAGGGACAGGCCACTAGGCCGCTGTGAAATAAACAATTTTTGTCTCTTTTGAGACGGGTTTCCTTTAGTCCACCTTGTCCTGGAGCTCACCTTGTAGACCAGGGCTGACCTTGAACTCACAGAGATCCACGCAATTGCCTCCCTAGCTCAAAATAACAGCAATTAAAAAAGAAAACTAGCAGGCATCGGTGGCACACCCTTAATCCTAGCATTGGGAGTCAGAGGCAGGGGATCTTATGTGTAGTTCCAAGGCCAAGCCTGTGTCTACAGCGTGGATTCCAGACAGATGGGGCTACAGAGAGACCGCTGTTCGAAAAGACCAAAAAACAAAAAACGAAACAAAAAAAAACAAAAAAGAAACGAAAACAAAAATATATCAAAGTAGAGAGCCACTAGGAGAAAAGGGGGGCAAAGCAGGCTGGAACAAGAAAGGGCCAATAAATTGGGGGGTATACGTAAATCAAAGTAACATAATATATATGTATTAAAAATGTATATATAAAGCCAGGCAATGGTGGTGCACACCTTTAATCACTTTGGGGGCCAGGTGAAGCTTTTTGTGAGTTCAAGTCAGCATGGCTACTACATAGTAATTCCAGGACAGGCTGAGGCTACANGCATTTGGTACGCAGAGGCAGGGGATCTTTGGTAGTTCAAGGCCAAGCTGTCTCACAGGGAGTTCCAGACAGACTGAGGGCTACAGAGAGACCTCGTCTTCGGAAAAGGACCAAAAAAACAAAAAACGAAACAAAAAAAAAAACAAAAAAGAAAACTAAACAAAAATATATCAAAGTAGAGAGCTAGGAGAGAAAAGGGGGGCAAAGGGCGGAGGGGGACAAGAAAGGGCAATTATTGGGGGTATACGTAATACAAGAGTACATAATAATAATATTGATATAAGAATGTTATAAAAATGCCAGGCATGTGATGTGCACACCTCACCCATTTTTTCCAATTTTTGAGGGGAGCCAAGTGGTGAAAAGTTTCTCTGTTGAGTTCAAGGCAGCTTGGTCTACTACATAGTTAATTCAGGACAGGCTGAGGGCTACACGTGAGATTTGTCTTCCAAAAAAGACAAATAATATATACATATAAATATATGATATATCATATATATATATATATATACATATATATATATATATATACATATATATATATAAACTTCTATTTTGGTATATTTTCTTTGTTTATTAAAAAATAAAATCTCGGGGCTAGAGGGATGGCCTAGTGGTTAAGAACGCTGACTGCTCTTGCAGAGGACCTGGGTTCGATCCCCAGCACCCACATGCAGGCTGAAAACAGTCTTTAACTCCAGTTCTAGGGGACTCCGATGCCCTCTTCTGACCTCCGTGGCATTGCACGACATGGGTGCACAGACCTACATGCAGACAGTACATTCATACACATAATAAAATAAATAAAAATAAATAAAAATAAATAAAAAATAAAAAATCTCAAAAAGACCAAAATAAAATAAAATAAAATACACTATGTTTAATGAAGATACTCCATATATTTGGTATAGTTAAAATTGACTATACCCTTTATCCTGTTGCATGGTATTTGTTTATAGGTTTTTCACTACTTTCCAAACTGATTGTCTTTTTTTTCTTTTTGGTCTTTTTGACACAGGGTCTCCCTGTAGCCCAGACTGGCCTGGAACTCACAGACCTCCACCTGCCTCTGCCTCCCAAGTGCCAGGATTAAAGATGGGTGCCACCATACCCAGCTCATGGATTGTATTTCTAATGAAAAAATTACTCAAGTTACTGGAATAACATTAAGGGTTTTGGGGATTTTTTATTTTTATTTTTTGTTTGCTGGCTTGTTTTGGGGGAAATAGGTCTCTCTATAGCCCCAGCTGGCCTGGAACTTGCTATATAGATTAGTGTCAATCTCACAGAGATGATCCTTCTGCTTCCCAAGTGTTGCAGGGATTTAAAGGCCTGCACCACCTCAACTACACATCTATATGAAAATTCCATAATGAAATCCATTACTTATATGATAACGTAAAAATAAATGAGGGGGCTGGAGAGATGGCTCAGCATTTAAGAGCACTTACTGCCCTTGCAGAAGATCCAGGTTACATCCCCAGCACCCACATGGCGGCTAAGAAGGCAGCTAAGAACAGTGTAGGGGCTGGAGAGATAGCTTAGCAGTTAAGAGCACAAACTGCTCTTGCAGAGGACCCGGGTTCGATCCCCAGCACCCACATGGCAGCGAAGAACCGTCTGTAACTCCAAATCCAGGAGAACTCCAGTTCCAGGGGAATCCGAGACCCTCTTCTGACCTCTGTGGCATTGCATGACACGGGTGCACAAACCTACATGCAGACAGTACATTCATACACATATGAAAATAAATAAAATTTAAAAAAAAGCAACAACAGTCTAAGGCCAGGCATGGTGGTGCATGCCTTTGATCCTAGCACTTGGGAGGCAGAGGCAGGTGGATCTCTGTGAGTTCAAGGCCAGCCTGGTCTACAGAGCAGGGCCCAGGCCAGCTGGGACTAAAGGGAGACCCTGTCTCAAAACTATCAAAATAAATAAATAAATAAAATAAATAAATAAATAAATAAATAAATAAATAAATAAATAGCTGGGTATGGTGGCACATGCCTTTAATCCTAGCACTTGGGAGGCAGAGGCAGGTGGATCTTTCTGTGAGTTCAAGACCAGCCTGAAACTCTCCACGCCACATACAATTCTCCACATCACATCATAGTTAAAATGCTAGACACCCAACACAAAGACAAAATCCTTAAAGCCACAAGAGAAAAACAACAAGTGACCTCTAAGGGGATATCTATCAGAATTACAACTGACTTCTCAATGCAAACTATGAAAGCAAGAAGAACGTGGAGCAAAGCACTCCCAGTGTTAAAGGACTATAGATGCCAACCCAGGTTACTATACCCAGCAAAAATGTCAATTATAGTTGAAGGAGAGAGAAAAACCTTCCATGACATAAACAAGATGAAAGAATACATGTCTGGAAAAACCAACCCTCCAGAGAATACTTGAAGCAATTCAAAGGACAGAAGAAAGGAGCAACCATCCCCAGGCACCTAGAAAGAGAAATCAATAAAAGCATAACTGCAGAAGTAGAAACCTAAACCAAAACCACAAATGGATAGTAAGGCAAAAGGAAGCAACACAAACCTATCAGTCATAACCTTCAATATTAATGGACCAAATCCCTCAATCAAAAGACATAGACTGGGAGATTGGATTAGGAAACAGAACCCATCTATATGCTGTCTACAAGAAACACTCTTACCTTAAAGTGAAAGGATGGAAAAAAATATTCCAAGCAAATTGTACCAAAAAGAAAGCAGGTGTTGCTATTTGAATATCAGACAAAACAGACTTCAAAGTAAAAGAAATCAGAAGAGACAAAGAAGGCCATTACATTTTTATCAAAGGAACAATTCACCAAGAAGATTTCACAATTATAAATATATATGCACCAACTCTGGTGCACCAACTTAATAAAGACAATTCTCCAGAACCACAAGTCACAGGCTAACCCCAGTACACTCATAGTAGAGGATTTCAATACCCCACTGAGTCATTTGGACAGGTCAATAGGACAAAGAATAAACAGAGAGACATCTGAACTGAATGATATGATACACCAAATGGACCTCACAGACTTCCCCATGGAGAATATTAAGACTGAGAAAGAGATGAATAGCATGTTTGGCCGAATGCATGAGCTCTGGAGGGGTGGGGG
>VZQC01000690.1:514181-530399 GCA_009823505.1 Rhizomys pruinosus | reverse complement strand
GGACATCATGCTGAGTGAAGTAACACAGTCCCAGAAAAACAAACGACGAATGGTATCCCTCATCTGTGGATACTAATGCCAATTACCTAGTTGTAAGTATTTCTTTTGCACGGCCCCTTGAGTTTTTGTCCAAGTAGTTGGGAGTGATGCATATTGGAAATAACAACAACAACAACAACAACAACAGAAAGGACTGCATCAAAGAACTGGCTGAAACAGTGAACTTCTGCTCAAAACAGTCAATTTCCACATGGAGAATTTTGAGAAAGACTGAGAAAGAGATGAAAAGCATGTTTAGCAGAATCCATGAGCTCTGGTGGGGTGGGGGACACAGGTCTAGATTTGATAAGAAAAGAACAAAAAAAATACCACTATAAAAAAATAAAAAATAAAAAATAAATTAAAAAAAAACACCCTAGTCTACAGAGCAAATTCCAGGACAGCTGGGGCTACAGGGAGACCCTGTCTCGAAAAGACCAAAAAAAGATGATTGATTGATTGATTGATAGATAGATAGATGAAATAAAATATGAAAACAATGGGTAATAGTATATAGCATGTTTTTCTATTTTATTTTAAGGTGGATGTGAAAGTTTATTACTTTTTTTTTTTTTTAATTTATTTCTGTATGTGTATCAATCAATGTACTGTCTGCATGCAGGTTTGTGCACCCGTGTCGTGCAATGCCGCGGAGGTCAGAAGAGGGTCTCGGATTCCCCTGGAGCTGGAGTTCTCCTGGAATTGGAGTTTCAGACGGTTCTCGGCCGCCATGTGGGTGCTGGGGATCGAACCCGGGTCCTCTGTAAGAGCGGTCGGCGCTCTTAACCGCTAGGCCATCTCTCCTATTACTTTTAAAGTAAACTTGTACACCATTTTATTAGTACATGTGAACCCATATTAGGTAACTAGAAAAAGCCATCTAAGACTACATTCTTAGGCTATAGCTATATCTAAAGGATCCTGTACTTCCCAGACATTTGAAACTTGAGAGAGTCAATGAAACAGAAACAATTTGCCTAGGTAAGTGCTTGCTTAGTAAATATCAGTAAATAGTTGCTGAATAATTGAGCCAAAAAGCATACTGAGGGGTTCTGCTTAAAAGATTCCAAATCAGACATTACCACTTACAATTTGATTTTCAGAAAACTTCTGCTCCAACAAGAAATCTATCTGAATAAACACCAATGTCACTATTTACACTAGTATATGAATTAAAAATATAAAAGAAAGTTTAATGGTAGATAAAATAATGGCTGTGTCTCTGCACATGCTGTCCTCCTACCTTGTGGTCAGGTTTACAGGAGGAACCTTCCGAATGACACTGAAATTTTTAGATATTAGTGAATGACCAACAAATAAGTAAATGACAATAGTTTTCTTATTAGAATGTTTTTCTTCTTAAAAATATTTTAGGGCTGGAGAGATGGCCTAGCGGTTAAGAGCACCGACTGCTCTTGCAGAGGACCCAGGTTCGATCCCCAGCACCCACATGGCGGCTGAGAACCATCTGTAACTCCAATTCCAGGAGAACTCCAGTTCCAGGGGAATCTGATGCCAAATAATTAATTAATTAATTAATTAAAAAATATTTTAGTATTTTTGGGGCTGGAGAAATAGTCTAGCAGTTGGGAGCACTGACTGCTCTTGCAGAGGACCAGGGTTTGATCCCCAGCACCCACATGGCAGCTGAGAACCGTCTTTAATTCCAGTTCCAGGGGAACCCAATGCCCTCTTCTGACCTCTGAGGCATTGCACAACAGGGGTACACCAACCTACATGCAGGCAGTACACTCATACACATAAAAAATAAAAATAAAAAAATAAAGCTGGGCGTGGTGGTGCACGCCTTTAGTCTTAGCACTTGGGAGGCAGAGGCAGGCAGATCTTTGTGAGTTCAAGGCCAGCCTGGTCTACAGAGTGAGTTCCAGGACAGCTAGGACTACAGGGAGACCCTGTCTCGAAAAAACCAAAAAAATAAAAAATAAAAAATAATTTAAAAATTTTAGTATTTTCATATTTTTATTTGTATGAATATATTGCTTGCATGTATGTAAATACACCTTGTCATGCAATGCCCTTGGAGGTCAGAAGAGTGCTAGATTCCCCTGGAACTGAAGGTAGCCACCATTTGGGTGCTGGGACTTAAACCTGGGTCCTCTACAGGAGGAACCAGTGCTCTTAGCCAATGAATCATCTCTCCAGCCCCCTAGAATAATAATATACTTCTTGATCTGATGATAGCTAAACACTGTGTAGAAAGGCAATCTTCTGACACATCAATAAGATTAAGTCTCAGCCAGGCATGGTGGCACATCCCAGCACTCAGGAGGCAGAGGCAGGTGGATCTCTGTGAATTCAAAGCCAGCCTGTTCTTGGGCTGGAGAGATGGCCTAGTGGTTAAGAGCGCCGACTGCTCTTGCAGAGGACCAGGGTTCGATGCCCGCACCCACATGGCGTCTGGAGTCTTTGACTCCAGTTCCAAGGGAATCCGACACCCTCTTCTGACCGCAGCATTGCACAACATGGGTGAACCAACCTACATGCAGACAGTACATTCATACATATAAAAAATAAATAAAAATCAAAGCCAGCCTGTCCTACAGAGCAAGCTCCAGGCCAGCTGGGACTAAAGGGAGACCCTGTCCCAAAAAGACCAAAAAAAAAAAAAAAAGATTAAGTCTCTCCCAGCATCCTTATTTTTTTTAACATCCTACTATATTTCACCTTTTGTCACTCTTTGTCCATACCATCACCTACCAATAGTGAAGACAAATTTATACAGTGCTGATGTTTATTAGCCAGAAATTCTTTTTTTTAGAAATTCTTTTTGAAATTATGATATACAATACTATGTCATAGAAGATAAAAGGATTCATCATGTTCTACTTTTAGATTTCAATTGTAATTCAGCTTACAAAAGTTGCACATCTTTAATCCCAGCACTTGTGAAGCAGAGGTATATGGATCTCTACGAGATGAAGGCCAGCCTGATCTACATATTAAGTTCCAGACCAGCAGGGGCTACAGAAAGCCTCAGTATCAAAAACAAAACAATCGGGGCATGGTGGCACACGCCTTTAATCCTAGCACTTGGGAGGCAAAGGCAGGCGGATCTTTGTGAGTTCAAGGACAGCCTGGTCTACAGAGTGAGTTCCAGGACAGCTGGGGCTACAGGGAGACTCTGTCTCAAAGAGACCAAAAAATAAAAAAAAATAAAAAATAAAAAGCCCCTGGCTTGGAACTAGCTATGTACACCAGGCTGGCTCTTCCAACTTGCAGCAATCCTCCTGCCTCTGCTTCCAGAGTGCTGGGATGATAGGCAAGTGCTAACAAGCCCAGCTAAAACCCTGTGTTCTTTCACAAGACTTCAGAGAAGTAAACTGTACCCATTTATGTTTTAACTTATTCTTTTTGGGGGGGGGGTCTTTTTGAGACAAGGTCTACCTGTAGCCCCAGCTGTCCTGGAACTCTCTCTCTGAAGACCAGGCTGGCCTTGAACTCACAAAGATCTGCCTGCCTCTACCTCCCAAGTGCTAGGATTAAAGGCGTGTGCCACTGCGCCCGGCTTAATTTATTCTTCTAAGGACTAGGTATATATCTCAATAGTTGGGTACTTGTCTAGCAAGACCCTATATTCAATCCCTATCACTGAAAAAACAATTACTCTTCAAGCTGGCCGTGCCACCGTGGTGGCGCTCCCCTTTAATCTTAGCACTTGAGAGGCAGAGGCAGGCAGATCTCTGTGAGTTCAAGGCCAGCCTGGTCTATAGAGTGAGTTCCAGGGCAGCCTGGGGTTACAGGGAGACCCTGTCTCAAAAAAAAAAAAAAAAAAAGGCAATGTAGCCTATAAAAAAAAAGTTAACTCTTCAAAACTCTTAACAATTTCAGGGGAAGAGAGGGTTCAGCAATTAAGAGCACTAGCTGCTCTTGCAGCAGACCCAGGTTCAGATGGGTAGTACCTACAAGCCAGCTAACAGCTTACGTCCAGCGAATCTGAGACCCTCTTCTGGCTTCTGTGAGCATTGCATGACACAGGTGTACTTACATGCAGGCAAAACACTTATACACATAAAGTAAATTAAAAACTTGTTTAGGAGCCTGGCATGGTGGCAGATGCCTTTAATCCTAGTACTGGGGAGGCAGAGGCAGGTGGGTCTCTGTGAGTTCAAGGCCAGCCTGGTCTACATCATGAGTTCCAGGACATCTGGGGCTACAGGGACAAATTATCTCAAAAAGTTAAAAAATTATTTAAGAGGTGCAGCATTTCGTTTTAAATTCTCTTCAAAACTTGTCCTCCTGGGGGCTGGAGAGATGGCTCAATGGTTAGGAGCAGTGATTGCTCTTTTGACCTCTGTGAGTACTGCATGACACAGGTGTACTTACATACATGCAAGCGATACACTCATACACATAAAATAATAAATAAAATAAAATATAAATAAATCTTTTAAAAAATGTCCTCACACAGGGTATGGTGGTGTATGCCTTTTATCCCAGCACTGGGGAGGCAGAGGATGGGATCTCTGTGAATTCAGGGCCATCCTGGTCTTCAAACCATGTTCTAGGCCAGCAAGGCTACACAGTGAGGCTTCTGTCTCAAAAACAAAACAAAAAGGTCCCTAAATACTAACTGCAAAGTTTGGCCTGGTGCTACAGCCCTGACCTGTGTTTTCAGGTAGCATCATTCCTACTTCTCCAAACAAACTAGTCTACTGATAACCATGGACCTCCCTGAGCTTACAGGTGTGCTACACCCTGCTTCTTGCTTTGTTTAACATGATGATTTCCAGATCTATTTTCCTACAAATGAAAATTTTATTTCTTTATAGCTTTAATTCTTTAATTCTTTTTTTTTTTTTGGGTGGCATACTCCTTTATTTTTTTAAGGGATTCTACAATATAAGAGCGCAGTTGTTTTCAGATCACATTGACGTTGCTCAGTTTGCCATACAATTAGGTAATTGGCACTAGCATCCACAGATGAGGGATACCATTCGTCATTTGTTTTTCTGGGAATGTGTTACTTCACTCAGCATGATATCTTCTAGCTCCAACCATTTTCCTGCAAAGTTCATGATGTCATCTTTCTTTACTGCTGCATAGAACTCCGTTGTATAGATATACGACATTTTCTCTATCCACTCCTCAGTCGAGGGGCACTTGGGTTGGTTCCAGCTCCTTGCTGTGCGTCTTGGGAAATCCCGATCTCCAATTCTTTAATTTTTTTTTTCTTTTTTTTTTTTTTTTGGTCTTTTTGAGACAGGGTCTCCCTGTAGCCCCAGCTGTCCTGGAACTCGCTCTGTAGACCAGGCTGGCCTTGAACTCACAGAGATCCGCCTGCCTCTGCCTCCCAAGTGCTAGGATTAAAGGCGTGCGCCACCACGCACCGCCAATTCTTTAATTTTTTTAGCCTTATATGTAATACACTGTCTTTATCCATTGATCTGCTGAAGGACATCTAACCCACCCCGGCCTTGGTCTTGAACTCATTTTTTTTTTTTTTCCATCTATAAAAAGGGTCTTCCTACAGCCCCAGCTGGCCTGGAACTCACTCTGTAGACCAGGCTGGTCTTGAACTCACAGAGATCCGCCTGCCTCTGCCTCCTAAGTGCTAGGATTAAAGGTGTGTGCCAGACACACACACAAAAAAAGCCGGACGGACGTGGTGGCGCACGCCTTTAATCCTAGCACTTGGGAGGCAGAGGCAGGCGGATCTTTGTGAGTTCAAGGCCAGCCTGGTCTACAGAGTAAATTCCAGGACAGCTGGGGCTACAGGGAGACCCTGTCTTGAAAAGACAAAAAAAAAAAGTGTGTGCCACCAGGCCCAGTTTAAAGACAGATGGTTCTCAGCTGCCATGTGGGTGCTGGAAATCAAACCCAGGTCCTCTGCAAGAGTAGTCAGTGCTCTTAACCGCTGAGCCATCTCTCCAGCCCCTTGAACTCACAAGGCTGGCCTTGAGCTTAGGATCTTCCTGTCACAGCCTCCCAAGTAAATGGAACAGCAGAGCTGTAGTGCCAGGCCAGGCTTTGCAGTTAATATTTATGGGCACTACACTGTGTGCTAGAAATAATGCTAAGTGCTTTCCACATATTAATTTACTTAATTTTTGTTTGGGGACAAAGCCTCATTTCTTATTTTATCCTATTTACTTTTGTTTGGTTGGGAGTTTTTTTGGAAACAGGGTATCCCTGTAGCTCCAGCTGTCCTGGAACTCGCTCTATAGACCAGGCTGGTCTTGAACTCAGATATCTGCCTAACTCTGCCTCCCAAGTGCTGGAACTGTAGGTGTACACTACCACACCCAGCTATTTTATTTTTAAGAAAATATCTCACTATATAGTCCAGGCTGGTCCAGAATGTCCTGGGTAGCCCAGGCTAGCTTTGAACTCTCCATCCTCCCATCTAGTCTTCTGAGTGTTAGAATTATAGGAATATGGTCTATACCTGTCTTAATTTCATTTAACCCATGCAATAAACCTTTGAGGTAAATCTTGTTGTAGTCCTTATAGCAGATGATAAAAAGGAAATTTAGGCTGGGGTAGTAGTGCATGCCTTTAATTCCAGCACTCGAGAGGCAGAGGCAGGATTTCTGTGAGTTCAAGGCCGGCTGGGACTAAAGGGAGACCTTGTCTCAAAAAGACCAAAAATAAACAAAAAAGGAAACTTAGGTGATTTGGGTGATTTACCTACTCATAGTCAAAAACTATTGGCAAAGCAAGGGCCTAATTTTAGGTTTGGCCCCTACCCTGCCTATGGGTTAGTGACTCACATAAACAGATTCCTTTCCATTTGTTCCATACAACCATAGAGTTTGAGCTTCAAAGGTGTGGAAAGAAGGCAAACTATTTATGGTTCAGTGACTTCCCTACCATTAGGACAAAGTTTTATGAAATGACCTTTGCCTGAAAAACAGAAGATAAGCTTTAACCAAAGAATTCCAAATTCCACCCAAGGGCAAGATAGTCTCATTCCAGGGTATCCTAAAATAAGCATGACTATCTTCCAGAAGATGACTCATCAAAACCCAGCCTGGTAATACACCCATATATAATGGCAGCACCAGGGAAGAGCAGGCAGGAGGAAGAGGAATTCAAGGTGATCTTTAGTTCTATAGTGAGTTTGAGTCTAACCAGGGCTACAGGATACCCTATCAAAAAAAATTTTTTTTTCATCAAAAGAACTGATTTTAAGCTGGGCATAGTGGCACACCTTTAATGTCTGGTCTACATAATGAGTTCCAGGCCAGCTGGGGATACAGGAGGACCCTGCCTCAAAAGGACCAAAAAAACAAAACAAAACAAAAGAAAACCTGATTTTTACCCTCACTAGGTCTAGAGAACAAGGCTAGTTCAGGCTTGAGGTAATGAAAGAACCCTTTCTTTGCTACGATCCCTGCTTTAGCAGCGATTAATGGGTTCTATAAGGTCTGCTGAATCACAGGGAGCATCCCAAACAGAAGGACAAGGTCAGTATGTCTGTCTAGGTAGACCTTGGATTATCTCATTTGAAACCAAGTAGTTTCTGGAATATCAGTGCCTTACCTCACAGAGAGGAACTAGATTTTCCCAAACTCCCCCACTTTCCTTATCTGACTTATGCTAATAGCCTATCCAGTAAATAGTACAGACAGCCCAGGACTTCATTTTCTTTTTTTTTTTTTTGTATGTGTATGAATGTATTGTTTGCATGCAGGTCTGTGCACCCGTGACGTGCAATGCCGCGGAGGTCAGAAGAGGGTCTCAGATTCCCCTGGAACTGGAGTTCTCCTGGAATTGGAGTTACAGACGGTTCTTAGCCGCCATGTGGGTGCTGGGGATCGAACCCGGGTCCTCTGCAAGAGCGTCAGTGCTCTTAACCGCTAGGCTATCTCTCCAGCCCCGGACTTCATTTTCACAGACCATGTAATACATCGGCACCAGAAAGAGAGAAATAGAGACTGATATCCAGCCTATGCTCTTTTTACAAGCTCAGAATCTCACCCATAGAGCTTCGTTGGTCTGAGGGGCAATTTTTCCAAATACCCACAGTAGGGATACTTGAATACATGGCAGTACTGAAAATGACTTCTGGGACCCTGACAATCCCCAACATGGGAAGCTCAGGCTTGGGCTGAATGTTACAAAACACAATTACTACCTAGTTGATCTGGGGCAGGGGCAGGTAGCTTAGTGGTAGCATTTCCCTAGCATGATGGGAGGGAGGTTCAGGTTTAGTCTCTAGCATGGAGGAGGGGGGCAGATCAAGAAGAGAAGAGAATTCAGTTTCTCACTGGTACTTTTTTGGGGTTTTTGTTGTTGTTTGAGACAGGTCTCACTATGTAGCCCTGGCTGGCCTGGAACTCACTATGTAGACCAAGCTGGCCTCAAACTCATACAAAACTCCCTGCCTCTTACCTCCGGAGAGCTGAATTAAAGGCATGTGCCACCACGTCAGGCAATTAGTATGTTTTTAAAAATTACTTATACTACATCTCACCTAGTGGTTCACTTTAAAGTAGGCCATCTTTAATTTCTAAAGACTAGCATCCTTGGGGGCTGGAGAGATGGCTCAGCAGTTAAGAGCACTGACTGCTCTTGCAGAGGACCTGGGTTCAATTCCCAGCACCCACATGGCAGCTAAGAACCATCTTAGGTTGGACATGGTGGCACATGCCTTTAATCCCAACACTCGGGAGGCAGAGGTAGACAGATCTCTGAGTTCAAGGCCAGCCTGGTCTACATAGCAAGCTCCAGGCCAGCTGGGACTAAAGGGAGACCCTGTCTCAAAAAAAAAAAAAAAAAAAAGGAAAAAAAAAAAAAAAAGACTAGCATCCTTAACCCCTTGGCTTTCACCAGATAACCCTAAAATGCTAGGGGGGGTTCCCTTTTTGGTTTGAGATTAAGATCTCCTTGTGTAAGCCAAGCTAGTAAAGTCACAGGCCTCCTGCCTCAGCCTCTCATGCTCTAGGATTATAGGCATGTGCCACCACCCTTGACTCTGTGACTAATCTTTTCTTGAAGACGCTGAGAAACAAATATGTGCGGCAACTAGGCAACTATCCCAACAGAGGATACTTGAGCAGATATCATACCACTCTTAGAAAAAATAAATTGGACCACCTATCAAAATGTTAACGGAAAAAATGGCATCGCAATAAAAAAGGGATCACCATTATATTGTAACAAGTGATGTGTGGATAGGGTACGGGATTATAAAATCTAATTGTTGGGCTGGGCTTGGTGGTGTACTCCTTTAATACCAGCACTCGGGAGGCAGAGGCTAGCTGATCTCTGTGAGTTCAAGGCCAGCCTGGACTACAGAGCAAGTTCCAGGCCAGCTGGGGATACAGGGAGACCTTGTATCAAAAACACAAAAAAAAAAAAAAAAATCTAATTGTTACTAGCATGATGGCATATAGCTGTACTACATGGGAGGCTGATATAAGAAGCAAGGCCAGCCTTGGGTCCATAGTAAGTCTGAGGTAAACCTGTGCTACATGAGATCATTTAATAATAATAATAATAATAATAATAATAATAAGGTTTGAAGAGATGGCTGCTCATAAAGACCCATGTTCAGTTCCTAGTACCCACATTAGGTAGCTAACAACTGTCTGTAACTCCAGTTCTGCCTTTTTCTGGCCTCTGCAGGCAAAATACTCATATATATAAATTTTATTTTACTATTACTTTTGGTCTTTTTGAAACAGGGTCTCCCTGTATCCCTAGCTGGCCTAGAACTTGCTATATAGACCAGGCTGGTCTTGAATTCACAGAGATCTGCCTGCCTTTGCCTCGCAAGTGTGGGATTAAAGATGTGGGCTATCATGCCAGGCAGGCATATACATAAAATTTAAAACGGGCTGGAGAGTTGGCTCAGCGGTTGGGAGGTTTAGCTGTTCTTGCAGAGGACTAGGTTTGATTCCCAGCACCCACATGGCAGCTAGCAACTGTCCATAACTCCAGTTCCAGGGGACTGCACAACATGGGTTCACGTACACGCAGATAACACATGCGCGCACACGCGCACACACACACACACATTAATTTTTATCTATAGCTGATTGCCTAAACGAGGCAATTAGGAGCACTACTTATTAGCTTCCTCGTCCTATGAAATAATAAAAAATATGCAGGGCTGCAGGCTACTGGCCAGCCCACTGTGGTCTTGCCATGAACTCAATAAACTATTCTTCCTAAAACACAACAATGTTCAGGAGCAGCGGTATGCCCTGTATTCTCAAGTACTAAAGGACTAATGCAGGTAGATTACTTGAGCCCAAGAATTTAAGACTAGCCTGAACAACACAGCCATGTCTAAAAGGAAAAAAAATGATTGAACTCACACTCCTTGCCATCTTAGGTACACAGCACTTTTATAATAAAAAAATCACACAAGGCTTATTTTCAGAGGTTGTAATTTTGGTATATGTGTAGAGTATATACATGCATATTTTGGAGTAATATAAAATTAAACGGAACAGCTGGGCATGGTGGCGCACGCCTTTAATCCTAGCACTCGGGAGGCAGAGGCAGGCAGATCTTTTTGAGTTCAAAGCCACTCTGGTCTACAGAGTGAGTTCCAGGACAGCTGGGGCTATAGGGAGACCCTGTCTCAAAAAGATAAAAAACAATTAAAGGGAACAACAGCAACAACAACAAAGACTTGTTCAAAGAACTGACTGAAATAGTAAACTTCTGCATTGAAATATTTTTTAAAAGACTGAGAAAAAAGATCCAGGACACATATGGCAGAATGCACGAGCTCTGGTGGGGTGGGGGGCATGGAAGGAGGAATGGGTCAAAAATTTGATTAAGAAATGCACAAGAGTTCAATATAAATTTGAGAAAAAAAGTCCAAATATAAAAAATTTAAAAATCACCTCAAAAGACCAAAAAAAAAGAAAAAGACACAAGGCAAGGAGATTCCTAGTATCTCAATTTCACAGATAAAGAGGCTGCAGTTTTGTTTTGGGGTTGTTTTGTTTTGTTTTTTGGGGTTTTTTTGGATATTTTTGAGACAGGGTTAGTCCCAGCTGCCCTGGAGCTCACTCTGTAGACCAGGCTGGCCTTGAACTCATAGAGATCCACCTGCCTCTGCCTCTGCCTCCCAAGTGCTGGGATTACAGGCATGTGCCACCACACCCAGCTTGTTTTTATTTTTTAATGTACATGTTCGTGTGTTTAGATGCACACGTGTATATGAGTGCATGTGTGGGTACACATGCATATGAACATGCATGTGGAGACTAGAAGTCAACCTGGGTTTTGTTTCTCAGGAGCCATCTACCTTATTTTTTGAGACAGGATCCTCGCTGGAATCTGAAGCATGACAATCAGGATTTTCAAACATTTCTCCTCTTCTGTGAGATACTCTTTCTTGGTTTTCATTTGGTTTTTGGTTTGTCTTTTTTTTTTATGTGTATGAATGTACTGTCTGCATGTAGGTTGCTGCACCCATGTAGTGCAATGCTGCGGAGGTCAGAAGAGGGTGTTGGATTCCCCTGGAACTGGAGTTAAAGACGGTTCCTAGCCGCCATGTGGGTGCTGGGGATTGAACCCAGGTTCTCTGCAAGAGCAATCGGTGCTCTTAACCACTGAGCCATCTCTCCGGCCCCCTCTTGGTTTTCATGTGTAATGTTTGTGGTACTGGGGACTGAATCAGCCATCTTTTAAATTTTTTGTTGTTTGGGTCTTATGTAGCCTAGACTGGCCTCAAACTCAACTACATAGCTGAAGATAACCTTGAACTCTGATCCTCCTGCCAGGTGCACTTGGATTAAAGCCCTGCCATGATGTTTTCTTTTTTTTAATTTATTATTGAATTGAAGAGATAGAGAAGGAGAATGCATGACCATGCTACAGTGTGTATATGGAAATCAGAAGATAATTTTAGTTATCTCCCTCTACTTCATTTTTTTTTTTTTTTTTTTTTTTTTTTTTTTTTTTTTTGGTCTTTTTGAGACAGGGTCTTCCCTGTAGCTCCAGCGTGTCCTGGAACTCACTCTGGTAGACCAGGCGGGCCTTGAACTCACCAAAGATCCCGCCTGCCTCTGCCTCCAAGTGCCAGGATTAACAGGCGTGCGCCACCAACGCCCGGCTCTATTCATTTCTAAAACAGAGTTTCCTTCTCCTTTCTGCTACACTGTGTACTCCAAGCTAGCTGGCCTGAAAGCTTGGGGCTATTCTCCTATCTCAACCTACCGTATCACCACCAAAAGAGTGCTGGGATTACCATAGTACATCATTGAATCCAGCTTTTTAATATGCGGTGCCAAAATAAGCACTTCCCTTTTGTATTTATTTATTTATTTATTTATTTATTTATTTATTTATTTATTTATTGGTCTTTTTGAGACAGGGTCTCCCTGAGCCCCAGCTGTCCTGGAATCACTCGTAGACCAGGATGGCCTTGAACTCAAAAGATTGCCTGCCTCGGGCTCCCAAGTGCTCGGATGTAAAGGCGTGGCCACCATGCCTGGCAGCACTTCCTTTTTTAAAATTTTTTATTTTATTTTATTTTTTTTTATTGTGTTGGTCCTTTTCGAGACAGGTCTCCTCTGAGTCCAGCTGTCCTGGATTCACTCTGTAGACCAGGCGGCCCTTGAACTCACAAAGATCCGCCTGCCTCTGCCTCCCAAGTGCAGGATGAAAGGCGTGCACCACACAACCGGCTTAAAATTTATTTTTATTTTGGTTTAGCGTATGAGGTATTTGCCTGCATGTATTTAATGCCCACGCCCACAATGCCAGAAAAGGGCATCAGATCCTCTCGGAACTGGAGTTATTGATGGCTTGTAAACACCACATGTGGAGTGCTGGTATTTTGAACCTGGGTCTTCTGCAAGAGCACCCAGTCTCTAACCCATGAGCCACTTTCCACAGCCAGAAATATTTTTATTTATGTTTATTTGTAGGACTTTTGCTGTATGTATGTAAGTATGCCACATGTGTGCCTATGTGCCATGAAGCCAAGAAGAGGATATCAGATCCCTTGAACTGGAGTTAAGGATGGGTACTATGTGAATGCTGGAATCGAACCAGGTCCTCTTCTAGTGCTCTTAGCACCAAGCCATGTCTCCAGCTCGTTTTCTCTGATGGTATCTTCCTCTTATAGTTTATGTAGAGGTGTCCCACAAACAAGCTCACATGTTGAAGGACTGGTCCTGAGCTAGTGTATGTAAAAGCAAGATTGGAGCATGACGGTATTAACTTCACCAATGGATTACTCATTGATGAGTTCCTGCTGAATGGGCTTTTAGGAGACGGGGCTGGCTGGAGGAAGTAGGTCACGGGGGGAGTCTCTTGCTGGGTACTTTTTTCCTGACCCCTTTCTATCTGTATGCTTCCTGACCTTCATCAGGTTAGTACCTCTGCCCCAGGATGCTGCTTTACCAGGATGCTGTGCCTCTCACCACAGGCCCAGAAACAATGAAGCCTCAAACCAAGGTCTGAAATGTCTCAAAACATGATCCAAAACAGAACTTTTTTCCTTCTTTGAAGTTTTAGGGTCTTTTGGGTTTTTTGTTTGTTTTTGAGACAGTGTCTCATGCAGCTCAGGCTATCTTTGAACTTTCTATGTAATGAGAGATGACCTTGAATACTTGATCCTCTTACCTCTACCTCCCAGATGATGGGATTACAGGTATGGCTCCCACATTTAGTCTCTCTCAGGTATGCATCATACCAACAAAAAAATCTGAGGAAAACATTTTTCCAGCACAAAACCTATCCAGTCTGGCTGAAACTCACTATGTAGGCCAGGCTGGCCTTGAACTCACAGAGATCCACCTGTCCTGCCTCCTGAGTGCTGGGAATAAAGGTGTTTTTGGCACTGCGCCCCAGCCCAGTCTTATATTTTTATATCTTTGATCATTAAAAAAAAAAAGAACCAAAATTTATTTATTTACTTATTTATTTTATTTATTTATTTATTTAATTATTTGGTCTTTTTGAGACAGGGTCTCCCTATAGCTCCAGCTGTGCTGGAACTAGCTATGTAGTCCAGGCTGGCCTTGAACTCACAAAGATCCACCTGCCTCTGCCTCCCAAGTGCTAGGATTAAAGGCATGGGCCACCATGCCCGGCCATAAATTGTTGTTCTTGATGTGGCCAGGAACCCAGCACCATTCAACTGCATGTGGGTCTCCAGCTGTGTTGGAACCCAGCACCATTCAACTGCATGTGGGTCTCTAGCTGTGTGGGAACTCANTTTTTTTTTGGTCTTTTTGAGACAGGGTCTCCCTGTAGCTCCAGCTGTCCTGGAACTCACTCTGTAGACCAGGCTGGCCTTGAACTCACAAAGATCCGCCTGCCTCTGCCTCCCAAGTGCCAGGATTAAAGGCGTGCGCCACCAACGCCCGGCTCTATTTCATTTCTAAAACAGAGTCTTCCTTCTCCTTTCTGCTACACTGTGTACTCCAAGCTAGCTGGCCTGAAAGCTTTGGGGCTATTCTCCTATCTCAACCTACCGTATCACCACCAAAAGAGTGCTGGGATTACCATAGTACATCATTGAATCCAGCTTTTTAATATGCGGTGCCAAAATAAGCACTTCCTTTTGTATTTATTTATTTATTTATTTATTTATTTATTTATTTATTTATTTATTGGTCTTTTTGAGACAGGATCTCCCTGGAGCCCCAGCTGTCCTGGAACTCACTCTGTAGACCAGGCTGGCCTTGAACTCAAAAAGATCTGCCTGCCTCGGCCTCCCAAGTGCTAGGATTAAAGGCGTGTGCCACCATGCCTGGCAGCACTTCCTTTTTTAAAATTTATTTATTTTATTTTATTTTTTTTATTTTTGGTCTTTTCGAGACAGGGTCTCCTCTGTAGTCCCAGCTGTCCTGGAACTCACTCTGTAGACCAGGCTGGCCTTGAACTCACAAAGATCCGCCTGCCTCTGCCTCCCAAGTGCTAGGATTAAAGGCGTGCACCACCACAACCGGCTTTAAAATTTATTTTTATTTTGATTTTATGCGTATGAGTATTATGCCTGCATGTATTTAAATGCCACGCCCACAAATGCCAGAAAAGGGCATCAGATCCTCTGGAACTGGAGTTATTGATGGCTGTAACCCACCATGTGGGTGCTGGTATTTGAACCTGGGTCTTCTGCAAGAGCACCCAGTCCTCTAACCCATGAGCCATCTTTCCAAGCCAGAAATTTTATTTATGTTTTATATGTATGAGCATTTTGCCTGTATGTATGTAAGTATGCCACATGTGTGCCTAGTGCCAATGAAGGCCAGAAGAGGATATCAGATCCCCTTGAACTGGAGTTAAGGATGGGTACTATGTGAATGCTGAGAATCGAACCCAGGTCCTCTTCTAGTGCTCTTAAGCACCAAGCCATGTCTCCAGCTCGTTTTCTTGATGGTATCTTCCTCTTATAGTTTATGTATGAGGTGTCCCACAAACAAGCTCACATGTTGAAGGACTGGTCCTGAGCTAGTGTATGTAAAAGCAAGATTGGAGCATGACGGTATTAACTTCACCAATGGATTACTCATTGATGAGTTCCTGCTGAATGGGCTTTTAGGAGACGGGGCCTGGCTGGAGGAAGTAGGTCACTGGGGGAGTCTCTGCTGGGTACTTTTTTCCTGACCCCTTTCTATCTGTATGCTTCCTGACCTTCATCAGGTTAGTACCTCTGCCCCAGGATGCTGCTTTACCAGGATGCTGTGCCTCTCACCACAGGCCCAGAAACAATGAAGCCATCAAACCAAGGTCTGAAATGTCTCAAAACATGATCCAAAACAGAACTTTTTTCCTTCTTTGAAGTTTTAGGGTCTTTTGGGTTTTTTTGTTTGTTTTTGAGACAGTGTCTCATGCAGCTCAGGCTATCTTTGAACTTTCTATGTAATGAGAATGACCTTGAATACTTGATCCTCTTACCTCTACCTCCCAGATGATGGGATTACAGGTATGGCTCCCACATTTAGTCTCTCTCAGGTATGCATCATACCAACAAAAAAATCTGAGGAAAACATTTTTCCAGCACAAAACCTATCCAGCTGGCCTGAAACTCACTATGTAGGCCAGGCTGGCTTGAACTCACAGAGATCCACCTGTCTCTGCCTCCTGAGTGCTGGGATTAAAGGTGTTTGGCACTGCGCCCAGCCCAGCTCTTATATTTTTATCTTTGATCCATTAAAAAAAAAAAGAACAAAAATGTATTTATTTACTTATTTATTTATTTATTTATTTATTTATTTATTTATTTATTTGGTCTTTTTG
>VZQC01000690.1:496158-513505 GCA_009823505.1 Rhizomys pruinosus | reverse complement strand
ACACAAAAAAATTATATATATATATATATATATATATATATATGGCAGAGGACAAAAGTTCAGTTTAAAAAAAAAGTGCATGTGGGTCTCCAGCTGTGTTGGAAAATATTATGCATTCCCCCATTAGATTACCTTCTGATACTTGACCAAAACAGACTGACCATAATAAATGCCAGGGTTCATTTATGGCCTCTTTCCTGTCCACATCTACCTTTATGCCACTTTTAGACTATCTTGATTATTGTAGCTTTTTAGTACAATCTAAAACTAGGAAATAACACCAGTGAGATGACTCATCAGGTAAAAGCACTTCCTGCCAAGTCTGACAACCTGAGTTCAATCTCTGGGACCCACATTGTTGAAGGAGAGAAGCAACTCCCAAGTTGTCCTCTGACTTTAACACAGGTGCTATGGTGCTCAAGCATCACATACCCACACAGAAAATAAAATGCATTTTAAAACTTATAAAATAAAATTAGGAAATATGACCTGGGGGGTGTTAACTCAGTTGGGAGAGTACCTAGCATGCACAAAGCTCTGGGTTCAATCCCCAGCATCAAATGAATTAGGTGTGTTGACACATATCTGCAATCTCAGCACTTAGGAGATAGAGGCAAGATGATTACAAATTTAAGGACATTCTTAATTACATAGATGAGGCCAAAAATAAAGATAAATAAATAAAAGTTCAAGGTCAGCCTGGTCTACTTGAAATACTATCTTAAAGAAACAAATAGGGCTGGAGAGATGGCCTAGCGCTTAAGAGCACCGACCGCTCTTGCAGAGTACCCGGGTTCGATCCCCAGCACCCACATGGAGGCTGAGAACCATCTGTAACTCCAATTCCAGGAGAACTCCAGTTCCAAGGGAATCTGAGACCCTCTTCTAACCTCCAAGGCATTGCACAACACAGGTGTACAAACCTACATGCAGACAGTACACTCATACACATACAAAAATAAATAAAATTTTTTAAAAAATTTAAAAAAAACAAATAAAATTATTAAGTGGGAGGCTGGAGATACAGCTCAGTGTTAGAATGTTTGCCTAACATGCTTGAGGCCCTGGATTCCATCTCCAGCATAAAAGAATTAAAAAAAAAAAATCAGGGTTGGAGAGATGGCCTAGTGTTTAAGAGCGCCAACTGCTCTTGCAGAGGACCTGGGTTCGATCCCCAGCACCCACATGGTCGCTGAAAACCATCTTTAACTCCAGTTCCAAGGGAATCTGACACCCTCTTCTGACCTCTGCGGCACAGCACGGCATGGATACACAAACCTACATCCAGACAGTACATTCATACATATAAAAAAATAAAAATTTTAAAAAATTTTAAAAATAAAAAAAATTCAAGAATTGTGAATTCTCAGACTTGGTCCTTTACATTTTTGCTATTGCTATTTATTTATGTATTTGATCATATAATTTATTTAGGAGGGGGTACAGGAATACCACAGCACCCTTGTAGAGATCAGAGAGCAACTTGCAGGAGTTGGTTCTATCCTTCCACCATGTGAGTTCTGGGGATTGAACTCAGGTCATCAGGTTTACCACTGAGCAATCTTGCCAGCTGACACAAAATATTTAATACTTACTTTTGAAACATTCCCAATTGTTGCTTCATTTTTCTCATTTTTCAGCTTATTGATTGTGTTCTGGTAACTCACATGGCTGTAGTCTATGTTCTTCTAAGTCTATCTTCTCGCTCTAATAGTCAGTTTTCACTTTTTCTTTTTTTTTAATTTTTTTTTTTGGTCTTTTTTGAGACAGGGTCTCCTTGTAGCCCCAGCTGTCCTAGAACTCGCTCTGTAGACCAGGCTGGCCTTGAACTCACAAAGATCCGCCTGCCTCAGCCTCCAGAGCACGAGGATTAAAGTCATGCGCCACCATGCCCGGCTATTTTCACTTTTTCTTCATGACACTTCAGTGTGTATCTATTTGTAGCACTTCCTATTTCACATTCACATATCTTATCCCTTAAAACAGAAGCTCTATTTGCCATTGTGAATGGGGGCCACTCTTAACATCTGTGCAAGCCTAAGATCAACAGAAGTTTGTGGAAATAACAAACATCAAAGCCAAGTTCCAAGAGCTATAAACAATTATTAGTCAATTTAGAGTTAAGATCTTCTCCAGAAAAAAAAGAAAACTAAAACTAAAATATAAGCAAATGTATACACTGAAACAAAGCCTAGGTAGGGGCTGGAGAGATGGCTCTGTGGTTAAGCCCGGTGTGGTAGCGCACGCCTTTAATCCTAGCACTTGGGAGGCAGAGGCAGGTGCATGTTTGTGAGTTCAAGGCCAGCCTGGTCTACAGAGTGAATTCCAGGACGGCTGGGGCTACAGGGAGACCCTGTCTCGAAAAGACTAAATAAATAAATAAATAAATAAATAAATAAATAAATAAGAAAAAAGAAAAAAGAAAAGACATGTAAACTAAGGGGAGGAGGCATGCCACACTGCACATGTGGAGATCAATGGAAAATTTGCAGGAATTCCTTCCTTTTACCATATGGGTTCCAGGGATCCAACTCAGGTCATCAGGCTTAGAGTTTATTCAGACAAGTTTTAACTCTATTTTTGAGACAGGGTATCACATAGCCCAGGCTGGCCTTGAAGGATAAACTTGAACTTCTAATCCTGTCTCTATCTCCTGAGTAGAATGCTGGGACTACAGGTATACACAACCATGCATGTTTATATGATGCTAGAGATTGCACCCACTGCCTAGTGCATTCTAGACAAGCATTATACCAACTGAACTACATCCCAGCCCTGCTGATTTTTGAGACAGGGTCTTGCAATGTAGGCCTCATTGGTCTGGTACTCATTATACAGCCAAACATGGCTTTGAATTCATGAAAATTCTGCTTCAGTCTCCCAGGTACTAAGATTATAGGAGTGTGCCACTAATACCCAGCTCAAATTTCTAAAAACTAAAAATTCATTTTTCTTTCAAAATCAAAGAGTAGGGCTGGAGAGAGTGGTTAAGAGTAAGTCAAGGCTGGGCATGGTGGCCCACGCCTTTAATCCTACCACTTGGGAGGCAGAGGCAGGCAGATCTCTGTGAGTTCAAGGCCAGTCTGGTCTACAGAGTGAGCTCCAGGTCAGCTGGGACTAAAGGGAGACCCTGTCTCAAAAATACAAAAAAAAAAAAAAGAAAAAAAAAAGAGTGAGTCAAGCTCCTGCAGAGGCCCCTCAGGGGGTGGATAATTCCCAGCATCCACAGCTGGCAGCTCACAACTGCCTGTAACTCCAAGGAGATTAAGACTCCCTTTTCTGGCCTCCAAAGGCATCTGCATTCACAGGCACATACCCATAAGTAGACAAATCTACACACACAATTTTTTTTTTTTTTTTGGATTTTCGAGACAGGGTCTCCCTGTAGCCCCAGCTGTCCTGGAACTTACTCTGTAGACCAGGCTGGCCTTGAACTCACAAAGATCCGCCTGCCTCTGCCTCCCGAGGGCTAGGATTAAAGGCATTCGCCTCCACGCCCAACCACACACAATTTTTTTAATGTTATGAGTGTTGTGCCTTCATGTATGTAAGTGCACTCATGGTATGCCACGCCCCACAGAAGCAAGAAGGTGTCAGATTCCCTGGAACTGGAGCTATAGATTGCTGCAAGAGCAGCCAGTGCTGTTAACTGCTGAGCCATGTCTCCAGTCCCCAGGATGTTTTTAAATAAGCAAATAAATAAGCAGTTAAAAAAAAAAACTAAATCTAAGTATTAACTGTAATTCTAAATACTTTAAGTCTTACTACAAAATGCGAGAGTTATAGGAAACAAAGTTGACAGTCAATATCATGTCGCCAAATTCAAACACAAGAATTTCTGAGTTTTAGCAAACATGATTTTTGGCCTATGTTAATAAAACAACAAAGTTTGACATTAATTATGTTACATTTATTCAGTGTTCTCTTTTTTTGGGGGGGAGGGGTGTTTGTTTTAAGACAGGGCCTCACTCTGTAGCTTAAGCTGGCCTCTAACTCAGTGTCTTTTTGAGACAGGGTCTCCCTTTAGTCCCAGCTGTTCTGGAGCTGACTATGTAGACCAGGCTGGCCTTGAACTCACAAAGATCCACCTGCCTCTGCCTCCCAAGTGCTAGGATTAAAGGAATGCGCCACCACGCCTGGCTAGCTACAGTAACATATTTTTAATTTAATTTCTATGCATTTCATATAATACATCTTAATTGTATTTAGACCCACTCCCAATCTACCCTCTCACCAGATTCCATTCTGCCATGTATGTTAAGGCCTATCTTTTCTTAATTAGAAAGCACATGTATTCCCAACTGACTCTACTAGATTTTCTGTTGAATAAGGAAAAGTTTATTATGAGTTATACATGGAAGGAAGACTAGAAGGTTATTGATCAAATTACAGAGTCCCTTTAGAAGCAGCATCTGGTGTGGCCATTAGAGTGTGGCAGTGGAGTATTGCGGCGGTACTGCACAGTGCCCAATAGCTTCTACCAGTTTATCTGAACCTGGAGGTTACAGCTATAACAAACTGAGCCCTGGAGTACTATTAGACAAAGCTTGAGCATTTTAAGTATCTCTTGGCATATGCTATTTTTCTTGTCAACTTATTTTATCTTCATGTATATCTGAAAATTAGTTTTTAAGTTATTTTTATATTTTGAAAGTTAAAGCACTTTCACATCAAGAACGAATTATTCCAGTGCACATGTATCACGGCTTTTCTTACCTGGGACAGCAGTTTTGACATAATAGTTGTTTAAACATAGGTGACTGTGACATGGTAATCCTGGGTTTAACTGGTACATGGTATTTTGGTAGTTTTAAAAAATTTTGTGTCTTCTAAAAGAGTATAATTTATCATTTATTTTTTTTATTTTTTTTTCTTTTTTAAATATATATTTTGTACAAGATTATCAAATCTAGACCTGTGTCCCCCACCCTATCCCCCCACCTCACCAGAGCTCATGTGTTCTGCCAAACATGCTTTCATCTCTTTCTCAGTCTTTCTCAATATTCTCCATGTGGAAGCTGACTGTTTTGAGCAGAAGTTCACTGTTTCAATCAGTTCTTTTATGCAGTCCTTTCTGTTGTTGTTGTTATTGTTGTTGTTATTGTTGTTGTTGTTGTTGTTTCCAATATGCATCACTCCCAACTGCTTGGACAAAAGCTCAAGGGGCCATGCAAAAGAAATACTTACAACTAGGTAATTGGCACTAGCATCCATAGATGAGAGATACCATTCATTGTTTGTTTTTCTGAGACTGTGTTACTTCACTCAGCATGATGTCTTCTAGCTCCAGCCATTTTCCTGCAAAGCTCATGATGTCATCTTTCTTTACTGTAGATGCACCACATTTTCTCTATCCACTTGTCAGTTGAGGGGCATTTGGATTGGTTCCAGCTCCTTGCTAAACTGGGTAATTGGCACTAGCATCCACAGATGAGTGATACCATGCATCGTTTGTTTTTCTGGGACTGTGTTACTTCACTCAGCATGATGTCCTCTAGCTCCAGCCATTTTCCTGCAAAGCTCGTGATGTCGTCTTTCTTTACTGCTGCATAGAATTCCATTGTGTAGATGTACCACATTTTCTCTATCCACTCGTCAGTTGAGGGGCATTTAGGTTGGTTCCAGCTCCTTGCTATTGTGAAGAGAGCTGCAATAAACATGGCCGTGCATGTATCTCTGTGGTGGCGTAAGTCTTGAGGGTACATGCCCAGGAGTGGTATGGCTGGGTCGGGTGGCAAGTTCATTCCAAGTCTTCCAAGGGTTCTCCACACTGCTTTCCATAGTGGCTGTACGAGTTTACATTCCCACCAGCAGTGGATGAGTGTTCCCCTTTCCCCACAACCTCTCCAGCACTTGGTATCATTTGTTTTCTTGATCCTAGCCAGTCTTATTGGAGTAAGATGATATCTTAAAGTGGTTTTCATTTGCATTTCCTTAATGATTAGTGATGTTGAACAGTTCTTGAGGTGTTTCTCAGACATCTCTAATTCCTCACTTGTGAAGTCTCTGTTCAGTTCTTTGCTCCATCTATTGAGCGGGTCATTTGTTTTCTTTTTTCTTTGTTTTTTGAGTAGTTTATATATTCTGGAAATCAATGCTTTGTCAGATGTATCTGCAGTGAAGGTTTCCTCCCACTCTGTGGGATTTCTCTTCACTTCCTTGATTGTTTCTTTTGATGTACAGAAGCTTTTGAGTTTGATGAGGTCCCATTTGTCAATTGTCGACCTTAATTCTTGTGCAGCTGCTGTCTGATTTAGGAAGTCTTTTCCTACGCCTATGTCTTGTAGTCTGCTGCCAACTTTTTCTTCTATCACCTTCAGAGTTTGGGGTTTCACGTTGAGGTCTTTAATCCATCTGGAGTTGACTTTTGTACAGGGTGAGAGGTAGGGGTTTAATTTCATTCTTCTACAAGTGGTGATCCAGTTTTGCCAACACCACTTGCTGAAGATGCTGTCTTTTCTCCATTGTGGTTTCTTGGCCCCCTTGTCAAATATGAGATGGCTGAAATTGTATGTGCTCAGATTTGGATCTTCGGTTTTGTTCCATTGGTCAACAGGTCTGTTTTTGTGCCAGTACCAGGCTGTTTTTATGACTATAGCCCTGTAGTATAGTTTAAAATCTGGTATAGAGATCCCTCCTGTGTAGCTCTTTTCACTCAGGATTGATTTGGCTATTCGGGGTCTTTTGTTTCTCCAAATGAATTTAAGAACTTTTGTTTCCAAGCCTGTGAAGAAACTCTTGGGGATTTTGATTGGGATTGCATTAAATCTATACAAGAGTTTTGGTAAAATGGACATTTTTACAATGTTAATTTTCCCAATCCATGAGCATGGGAGGTTTTTCCATCTTCTGAGGTCTTCTTCAATTTCTTTCTTTAAGGGTTTAAAATTTTTGTTGTAGAGGTCTTTGGTGTCTTTGGTTAGGTTTGTTCCTAGGTATCTTATTGTTTTTGAGGCTATTGTGAGTGGGAAGGTCTCTTTGAATTCTTTCTCCAGTTGCTTGTTCTTGGTGTAAAGAAAGGCCATTGATTTTCTAAGGTTAATTTTGTATCCTGCCACTTTGCTGAAGCTGTTAATCGTTTCTAGGAGTTTTCTGGTGGAGTTTTTTGCATCTCTTAAGTAAACAATCATATCATCAGCAAATAGGGATAGTTTGACTTCCTCTTTTCCAATTAGTACTCCTTTAATATCCTTTTCTTGCCTTATTGCTCTAGCAAGTGTTTCAAGCACTATATTGAAGAGGAGTGGTGATAGGGGGCAGCCTTGCCGAGTTCCTACCTTTAAAGGGAATGTTTCCGTCATTTCCCCATTTAGGATGATATTGGCTGTGGGTTTCCTGTATATGGCTTTGATTACATTGAGGAATGATCCCTCCAATCCAATTCCTTCTAGGACTTTAAGCATGAAGGGATGCTGGATTTTGTCAAAGGCTTTTTCAGCATCAATTGAGATGATGGTGTGGTTTTTGTCTTTGATTCCGTTTATGTGTTTGATGATGTTTATTGATTTTCGTATGTTGAACCATCCCTGCATCTCTGGTATGAATCCAACTTGGTCATGATGGATGATCTTCTTGATGTGGGTCTGTATGCGATTTGCCAGTATTCTGTTTAGAATTTTGGCATCTGTGTTCATGAGGGAGATGGGTCTATAATTCTCCTTTTTAGTTGTATCTTTGCCTGGTTTTGGTAATAGAGTGATGTTGGCTTCATAGAAGGAATTTGGGAGAATTCCCTCTGATTGTATACTTCTAAACAGTTTCAGAAATAATGGTTGTAGGTCTTTTTGAAATGTTTTATAGAATTCTGCTGTGAAACCGTCTGGGCCTGGGCTTTTTTTAGTTGGGAGGCTTCTTACTACATCCTCTATTTCTTCATATGTTATGGGTCTGTTTAAGCTGCTGGTCTCCTCTTGGCCAAGCTTTGGTGATTCCCAAGATTTCAGATATTCATCCATTTCTTCTAGATTTTCAAACTTGGTAGAATATAGGTTCTTGTAATATTCCCATATAATTTTCTTGATCTTTTCCTTGTCCGTTGTGATATTTCCCTTTTCATCACAGATTGTATTGATTTGGAGTTGTTCCTTCTTTCTTTTTGTTAACTGGGCTAGAGGTCTGTCTATCTTGTTTATTCTTTCAAAGAACCAACTTTTGGCTTCATTGATTTTTTGTATTGTTTTCTTTGTTTCTATTTCATTGATTTCTGCTCTGATTTTTGTTATTTCTTCCTGTCTGTTGCGTTTAGGGTTCATCTGTTGTTGCCTCTCAAGTGCTTTTAGCTGTAGTGTTAGATCATTCACTTGTGCTCTTTCTGTTTTTCTAATGTAGGCACCCAGGGCTATAAATTTCCCTCTTAGGACTGCTTTTAAGGTATCCCATAAGTTTTGTTGTGTTGTATTGTCATTGTCATTCAGTTCCAGGAATGTTTTTATTTCTTTCTTTATCTCTTCCTTGACCCATTCATTATTCAAGAGTGTGTTGTTTAGTCTCCATGTGTTCTTGTAGGCAGGAGGGCTTGTCCTGGTGTTGATGTTGAGCTTCATTGCACTGTGGTCTGACAGGATGCATGAAATTATTTCAATCTTTTTGTATTTGTAGAGGTTTCTTCTGTGTCCCAGGATGTGGTCGATTTTGGAGAATGTTCCGTGGGGTGCTGAGTAGAAAGTGTATTCTCTGGTATTAGGATGGAATGTTCGGTAGAGGTCTATGAGGTCCATTTGGTGTATCATATCGTTCAGTTCAGATGTCTCTCTGTTTATTTTTTGTCCTGTTGACCTATCCAAAGGACTCAGTGGGGTATTGAAATCTCCCACTATGAGTGTGCTGGGGTTAGTCTGTGACTTGTGGTCCTGGAGAATTGTCTTTATAAAGTTTGGTGCACCAGAATTTGGGGCATATATATTCATAATTGTGAAATCTTCTTGGTGGATTGTTCCTTTGATGAAAATGTAATGGCCTTCTTTGTCTCTTCTGATTTCTTTTACTTTGAAGTCTATTTTATCCGATATTAAAATAGCAACACCTGCTTTCTTTTTGGTACCATTTGCTTGGAATATTTTTTTCCATCCCTTCACTTTAAGGTGGTGCCTGTCCTTGAAGGTAAGATGTGTTTCTTGCAGACAGCATATCGATGGATTCTGTTTCCTAATCCAGTCTCCCAGTCTATGTCTTTTGATTGGGGAATTTAGTCCATTAATATTTAAGGTTATGACTGATAGGTTTGTGTTGCTTCCTTTTGCCTTATTATCCATCTGCGGTTTTGATTTAGGTTTCTACTTCTGCAGTTATGCTTTTATTGATTTCTCCTTCTAGTTGCCTGGGGTTGGTTGCTCCTTTCTTCTGTTCTTTGGATTGCTTCAAGTATTCTCTGAAGGGTTGGTTTTCCGGACATGTATTCTTTCAAGTTGTTTATGTCATGGAAGATTTTCCTCTCTCCTTCCACTATGATTGACATTTTTGCTGGGTATAGTAACCTGGGCTGGCATCCATTGTCCCTCAACACTGGGAATGCTTTGCTCCAGGTTCTTCTTGCCTTCATCGTTTGCTGTGAGAAGTCCGTTGTTATTCTGATAGGTTTCCCCTTATAGGTCACTTGTTGTTTTTCTCTTGTCGCTTTAAGAATTTTCTCTTTGTTTTGGGTGTCCAGCATTTTAACTATGATGTGGCGTGGAGAATTTCTTTTCTGATCTTGTCTGTTTGGAGTTCTATGTGCTTCTTGTATTGGTATTGGTTTGTCCTTTTTTAGTTTGGGGAAGTTTTCATCTATTATTCTGTTGAAGATCTGATCAATACCTTTCTCTTGGGATTCTTCTCCTTCCTCTATTCCTATGATGCGGAGGTTTGATCTTTTCATAGTGTCCCACAGCTCCTGGTTGTTCCATTTTTGTGTATTTTTAAATTTTTCATAATCTTTCCTTGAGGTTTTTAGTTGTTCTGTGTTGTCCTCCAGGTCTGATATTCTTTGTTCTGCTTCCTCCATTCTGCTTCTGAGGCTTTTTTCATTCCTTTCCTCTTGAATGGATGAGTGTTTGATTTCCTTTTTCATTTCCTCTTCTGATTTCTTTAGTGTTTCTATTTCTTTTTGGAGCTTCTCGATCTCTTTTTGTAGCTCTTTTGTTTGCTGGTTGGTTTCTTTTTCTTTTTCAGCATGGGATCTTTTCAGTGTTTCTACTTCCTTCCGGAGCTTGTCATTCTCTCTCTCTCGGTCCTCATTCTCTTTTCTTAGTTCTTTAATTTGTTCTTTATGATCTTGTAGTTCTTTAAGTATGTTCCCAATTGTGTTTCTGATGTCTGTGTCCTGGGGCATCCCCGGAGGGATCCCACTGCAGGAGTCGTCCATAGGGTTGGTAACGCTTGGCGTGGGATTATCCTGCCCCTTTCCAGTGTAGTCTCTTCTTCGTGATCCTGGCATATGGGCTTCCCCTTGCCTGTATTCCGATGTGAGTCCTAAATACCTCTTTACTGTGTTGAAGGCGGGCTTTGCTTGCCTCCTTCAGATCCTTCTTCGTAATCTCAGTTAGCGGGGGCGCTCTTCAGCCCGCGCCCCGGCACCTGCCGCTGGGCTCAGGAGATCTCTCATTTACTTTTTTAAATAATGTGAATTTAGTACAGATAGCCATAACCTTTTTAATAAACAGTGCTTTGTAATTTAGAAAAGGTCATTATACTGTGGGAAGATGTGATTATCAGTAAATGTAATAAAATTTTTAGCAAATCCTTGTTAAAAAAAAAGATTTATTGGGGGAGGAGTGTAAATGTGCAATATAGCTCAAGTGTGGGAGTCAGAGGACAGACTGTGGGAGCTGGTTCTTTCCCCCCACCATGTGGGCTCAGAGGGTTGCACTCAGATTCCCAAGCTTGATGGCAAAAGCCTGTACCTGCTGAGCCATTTTGTTGACCCTTGTCTAACATTTTATATGGAAATAGTCATGCTCTTTTGTTTTAAGTGGTATGAGAAACAAATTCAGAGCCTTAGATGTGTTAGGCAAATGCCCTACCACTGATATACACCCACAGTCCCAATGACAAAGGTTTGTTCCTACTTCTAAGGGTTTTTGCAAACAGCCAGGAAAAGGATTTTTTATTAAAATGTAAATATAAAATCCACTTAAATAGAGGCTAAAGAGATGGCTCAGTTGTTAAGAGCACTGGCTACTCTTGCAAGGGATCCAGATTCAGTTCCCAGCACCCATATGGCAGCTAAGCACTGCCATAGTGGCAAGGGATCTGAAGCCCCCTTCTGTCTTCTGCAGGTACTGGGTAACATGGGTGCACTTACATGTAGAAAATAGATTTACACTGGGCGTGATGGTGCATGCCTTTAATCCCAGCACTCTGGGAGGCAGAGGCAGGCAGATCTCTGTGAGTTCAGGGCCAGCCTGGTCTACACAGTGAGCTCCAGTCCGGCTGGGACTAAAGGGAGACCCTGTCTCAAAAATACCAATAAATAAATAAAAATAGATTTACATAAATTCAATCTACATAAGGCTTTGTTACCAATGGAACCATATCATACTTTTTCTAATTCAGGATCAAATAGAAATTCTACAGTAGGGTATAGTGGCTAACCTCTGTGAATCTCAATACTTGGGAGTTAGCCACAAGGATTCAAGGCTAGCCCGGGCTACCTAGTGAGTTCTAGACCAGCCTGGACTACTGAGTGAGACCCAATCTTTTTTTTTTTTTTTATCTTTCTGGGATGGGGTTTCTCTGTAGTCCCAGCTTGCCTGGAACTTGCTATCTTGCCATGTAGACCAGGCTGCCCTTGAACTCACAGCTTTGCCTGCCTCTGCTTCCCAAGTGCTGGGATTAAAAGTCAGTGCCAGGGCTGGAGAGATGGCTCAGTGGTTAAGAGCACCAACTGCTCTTGCACAGGTCCGGGGTTCAATTCCCCGCACCCACATGGCACCTAAGAACCGTCTTTAAGCTGGACGTGGTGGCCCATGCCTTTAATCCTAGCACTCAGGAGGCAAAGACTGGTGGATCTCTGTGAGTTCAAGGCCAGCCTGGTCTACAGAATGAGTTCCAGGCCAGCGGGGGCTACAGGGAGACCCTGTTTCAAAGAGAAAAAAAAAAGTCAGTGCCACCACTCTGCCAAGAGACCCAATCTTTAAAGAAAAAAAAAGGGGGGGGGCCAAACATGGTGACTCACACCTATAATCTCAGTATTTGGGAAATGGAGGTGGAAGGATTTTAGCAAGTTAGAGGCCAACCTGGCCTACAGGGCAGCCAAGGCTACACAGTAGAACGCAATCTCAAAAAAATCAAAACAAAAACAATAAAAACAAACCACCAGTACCAACAATAAAAGGCCGATTGTAGCAGCCTGTAATCCCAGCATTTAGAAGTTCAAGAATCACCCTCCACTACATAGGAAGTTGAAGGCCAGACCGAGACACATTAGATCCTGCCTCAATGCCAGACGTGGTAGCACACGCCTTTAATCCTGGGGGGGGGGGCGGCAGAGGCAGGCGAATCTCTGTGAGTTCAAGGCCAGCCTGGTCTACAGAGGCTGGAGACATCCAGAGCTACAGGGGGACCCTGTTTCAAAGACCAAAAATAAAAAAGAATTTTTGAATTTTTGCAGCTAACAACTATAACTCCAGGTCCATTCCATGGAATCTTCTGCCCTCCATGGGCATCGCACAAAGTGGATGCACTTACATACATGCAGGCAACAGATTCACACACATAAAATAAGAATAATAAAATTGGGGCTGCAGAGATAGCCTAGCAGTTAAGAGCACTGACCGCTCTTACAGAGGACCTGGGTTCGATCCCCAGCACCCACATGGCGGCTGAGAACCGTCTGAAACTCCAATTCCAGGAGAACTCCAGTTCCAGGGGAATCCGAGACCCTCTTCTGACCTCCGCAGCATTGCACGACACGGGTGCACAAACCTGCATGCAGACAGTACATTGATACACATACCGAAATAAATAAAATAAAATAAAATAAAAAATTAAAAAAAATTCTTAGTATAGATTTCTACAGTCAACTTTTATCTGTTTGAATCCATTTTTTTTTGTCCTCTAAATGTATATATCTCCAGGATATATAAAGTGTGTATATCTCCAGGATAAATAAATATATGACTAAGTTTATTTGGCCTCTAATTTCTGAACTATTTATTTATTTATTGGGTTGTTAGCCACGGTATGGGTACTAGGAACTGAAGGTTAGTACTCAGCAAAAGCAGACAGTGCTCTTTTATTAATATTTTATTTATTATTTTTATTTTATGTGTATAAGTGTATTGCCTGCATGTATGTAGGCGCACCAGTGTCATACAATGCCCATGGAGTTCAGAAAAGGGTGTCAGATCCCCTGGAACTGGAGTTATGGACAGCTGTTACCTGCTATGTGGGTGCTGGAAATCGAGCCTGGGTCCTCTGCAAGACCAGCCAGCGCTCTTAACTGCTGAGCCATCTCTCAGCCCCTAAACCAGAATTTTTGGAAACACACTTTCCAGCTGGGTATAGTGAGCCAAACCTGTAATTTCAGCCTTAGGGAGGCGCAGACTGGATCTTGAGTTCCAGTCAAGCTCCTTACCTTGCCTCAGAAAAAACAAAAGCAAAGATGGTTTTTATTTGTTTTTGTTGTTTTGAGACAGTGTGTCACTCTGTAATCCAGGCTAACCTGGAACTATATTTGTTTGTTCTTTTGAGACAAAGTCTCTTATATTTTAGGCTGGCCTGGAAATTACTATGTAACAGAGGATGACTCCTGATCCTCTCAGTGCTGGGATTATGTGTTTGGACCACCAAACTGGAATTTTTTGTAGGGGTGGGGTGGAAGGTTGAGACAGATTCTCACTATGTAACCCTTGCTGGCCTAGAACTCACTATGTAGACCAGGCTGGCCCCTAACTCACAAAGATCCACCAGCCTCTTCCTTCTGAGTGCTGGGATTAAAGGCCTGGGATTAAAAACTACGACGCCAGGCTTTTTTTCTTTTTTTTAAAAAAACAGTCTCACCCTATTTGTTGTTTACAGTACTATGGAATTTACTATGCAGCCCAGGCTGGCTTCGAACTCAGAGCAATCCTCCTGTCTCAGGTTTCCAAATCCTGGGATTACAGGCCTGAGTTACCATTCTAGACTCAAAAAAGAAAGGGGGAAAAAAAAAAAACCTACATTTCCTTTATTTATTTTCTTTTTTTTTTTTTTTTTTTTTTTATTTTGTCTTTTCGAGAAAGAGTCTCCCTGTAGCCCCAGCTGACTTGGAACTTACTATGTAGACCAGGCTGGCCTTGAATTCACAAAGATCCGCCTGCCTCTGCCTCCCAAGTGCTAAGATTAAAAGCGTGCGCCACCACGTCTGGCACCCCTACATTTCCTTTAAAGAAAGTCATTTTGTAGCAAAACACTTTGTGTCCCAAATTGGGCATAACCAGTGGAAAGATAGCAGACATCCCACCAATTCTAACTCTAAACAACGCCACAGGTCGCCTAAACCACGCATCTGTTTTAAACTACGCATCTGTTTAAATCGACAGCATCCAAGAGGCCAAGGAGTGCTCAGTGACTTTGCCATCCCGACCCCGAGCCCATCCACTTGTCCGCAGGCCCGCGGAGACAGCACTGGTTAGCAGTGCCCAGCCCCAGAAAGGGAACCAACCTGCCTGACAACCCACAGCTGAGCACGCAGGGGCTGTTTACTCGCGAGCGCTTTCGCCCGCAGGCTCCGCCAAAGCCCTACAAGCTTCCTGCGGAGGAGGGTCGCCGTCCCAAGTGTGTATATATACACACACACACACACACACGGAGGAGGGTCGCCGTCCCAAGTACACACACACACACGCCACGGGGCGCGGGTGCAAACGGTCGGGGGAGGGCAGCCGCCCCCCCAGTCCCCCGAGAACCGGCCCGCACCAAGGCATCCGATCCCTCCGGGATTGTGTAACTCCCGGACATGGGCTCTGACTCGGGAGACGCTGCGCTGGGGGCCGAGGCTTTCCTCGGCCGCGGTCCGTGATGGGGACCTTGACCTTCTACAAACCGGCCCTCGAGCCCGTCCCCACACCTGGCGCAGCCCCACCTGAGGGCGAGGGCTTGGGGGAAGCGCCTCAGCCAGAGAACGCTGACCTTGTTGCTACTGACAGTGGAGCGGCACATCCTACTGCTTCCCGGAAGGCGGCCCGAAGGACATTTCTGCCTCCCGGAGGAAGGAAAGCGGAGGGCGCCGGCCGGGCGGCGGCGGGCGCGGCGGCGGCGGTGGTCCCGGCGGGCTGTGCAGCCTCTAGCGGAGACGGTCCGAGGACTACATCTCCCAGGCTGCTCTGGGCCGCCCCTGCGTCGTGACCCCGGCGCGCACGGAGGCGGTGACTCTTACCTCACAGAGGTAGCTCCTTCGCTGGCCGCAGCTTGGCGCCCCGGCGGTCCATGGACCGGAACCCCGGGCCGAGCGGCAGGAACCCGGGCCGCGACCGCCGCCTCTGCACCGCAGGCTCCTCCTCCTCGCTGCCCACCGACTCCTTCGGACGCTCGCCGGCCTCACAGCGCCGCCGCCGGCCTCGCGGAGCCGCGCCGGGAGGCCGAGTGGCGGGTCCGCGGCCGGCGCGGGGCTGAGGCCTAGGCCGCCGCCTCTCAGTGCTATTGTCCCCGGGCCCGGCCCCGGGCTGGTGTGCTGGGGACGCCTGAGTGCGCCGGCCCTGCGGAAGATGCCGGACCAAGCCCTTCAACAGATGCTGGACAGGTACGGGCGGCCGGGAACCGCCGGCCTCAGGCCAGGCCCTGCCCCATGCTGGCCTCAAGGCTCGCAGAGCGCCGAGCCCGGTGTCCGCCCAGAGTTCCACGGCCCCGGGAGGGAGACGGGCACAGTGTGGAGTTGGTACGGGGTGGGGGCGCGGCGAGTGAGCTGCCTGGGCCCCAGAGCTAGAAACTTAGTTTAAGGAGTGGCGTCTAGTTTGGCCCGAGTGCTGTGCTTGAAGTGAGGAGGTCCTCGGGTCAACCCATGGCTTAAGTTTCTTTTTCTCCCGTCCTCCCCCAGCCGTGTCGTAAAGTGTTTGCTAGCTAGGTCTCTGGGAAGACGCAGATTATCTCTCTGGGTAATGAGCCCTTACAATTCGGAGCTGCTTTCCAAAAAGGAAAATGCAAAGATAAGCATTTTTTTTGATAGCCTGGCAGATTGATTTCTCTTCTCTTCCCAGCCCCCACCCCATCCCCACCCCCAAACTGTAAGGTCACAGTATCTGCCAGGGAACCTTAACGGTCACACCAGGATAGAGGTTATGGAAAACAGCCAAATGCAAACAACATTGAACACTTCGCACACGTGACGATCCATGAGTTCGTTGAAACTTCTAGCTTATACTGGGGTCAGGTGTCCATTGCGTGGTTGGGGGGGGGGTCCTCCAACCAATAAAAGTCTTTGAGAAGTCGACTGCACCGCCCTCTGCCGTCCAAATTCTACCCAGTAGGTTCCACCGTGAGTTTTTGGAGCCTAAATTCACATTTCTCCTAGCTACCTTCTTGCTCCCTGGTAACCAGTTGTAAAATCTAATGTCGTGTTTGTGGTTGCTTACAGCTCTGAATAGATAGAACCTGCCACCCTGTTCAGCAGGTGGCACGCTTTGTACCCAGTTAAAGATCCAACTTTGTAAGTTAATGAAGGGCTTCTCTAATTGAGATTATAGCCAGTTAAACGCTTTTTGCCCGTGGCCCCTTCAAAAACAATAAGTCACCCAAGAGGATCCTCTTCCCAGAGTGACAGATATTTACTTTGTAGCTTAGAATTTTGAGAAATTTTAAGTTCGTTGGAGTTACATTATTGATTTTCATTTGGAAAGACTAGTAACATCCAGCTCTTGTTTCAGGTACATTGACTGTTGTTCTGGGAAAAGGAAAAAAAAACTCCCCACTCCTTGTCTTTCAGACTGAATTTGAGTGTTCTTGTGTTGTTCAGGCTAGCTGAAAACCCCATCATCTCAGTCTCTAGAGTACTTAGATTGCAGGCATGTGCCACCTCTAAACACACACACACACACACACACACACACACACACACACAGTTTACAAGCTCCAGCAGGAAAGGCAAAAAAAAGTTACTCTGAATTGTTTATCTCCCACTCCCATCCTAGGACAGGACTTGTATCTAACAAGAAGTCAGTAAATATTTGTTAAACTAGTGATTTGTCAGTTTCCTTCAGTTGTCTAGGAGTCTGATCATTTACCAGGGTTTTTTTTCCATTATAACATATTGAAATAAGTCCAGAGAGACCACCTGCCACAGCAATTCAGTTAAATGAGACTATTCTGGTATTTTGTACTTAACTATACTGATGACATTCTACTTTTATGTGGTGACTTTTAGAGGTTTTTTTTTTTTTTTTTTTTTTTTTTTTTT
>VZQC01000690.1:441471-476934 GCA_009823505.1 Rhizomys pruinosus | reverse complement strand
CTTTTTAAGACAGGGTTTCCCTGTAGCTCTAGCTGTCCTGGAACTCTCTATGGATCCCAGGCTAGCCTTAAACTCAGAGAGATCCTCCTGGCTCTGCCTCCCCAGTGCTGGGATCAAAGGCGTGCACCTAGCTTTTTTTTAAACAAGGTCTCCTCTGTGACCAAGGTTTACCTTGAACCCCTGATCCTCCTACTTCAGCTTCCCAAGGACTGAAATTACAAGTTTGTGCTACCTCTTGGCAAAACTCTAATTTTAAAAAAAGTTATAAAAGTAAAAGATTTCATTATGGCATTTTCATGTGTATATGTCATGTTTTTGTTCTTAGTCATTTGCTCCCCCACTACCCATTCCCTTCCCCTTTCCTCCTCTTGCTAGCTTTCTTCTCCAGCTAGTCTTCTAATTTTATGTTTGTGTGTATGGGAGGGGGCTTTGTGCATGTGAATACAGATCCCCTTAGCAACCAGAAGAAGGCATTGAATCATCTGGAGCTGTGATGAGCTGCTTGATGTGGGTGCTAGGAATCAAACTCTGATCCTTTGCAAGAGTAATATGCGCTCTTAACTGTTGAGCCATCTCTCTAGCCCTTCATGGTCCCATTCACAGTAGCTTAAAACATGGAGAATCAGCCTAACTTTAAGATACTGACAAAACAAATTGAAAAGATATTAGAAGACAGACATGTACCATGCCCCCATGATTCTAGATTGGCAGAATTAATGTTGTAAAAATGTCTGTATTACCAAAAACAATCTAAAGATTAAAAACTCCTCATTTATGTTCTAATGCCTTCGTATAACTAGAAAAGGCAATCATAAAATTCATATGGAAGCATAAAAATCCTGAGTAGAGTGCCCAGGTGTGGTGGCGCACGCCTGTAATCCCAGCACTTGGGAGACTATCTCAGAAAGGACCCCTCCCCCCCAAAAAAAAATCCTGGCTAGCAAAACAATCCTAAGCAGAAAGAACAGTGTTATATGTATTACAATACCTGATCTCAAATTACACTATAAAAACTATAGTAGCAAAAAAATAAAAAAATTTTTTAAAAAGGCATGGTAGCGCATGCCTTTAATCCTAGCACTTGGGAGACAGAGGCAGGCGGATCTTTGTGAGTTCAAGGGCCAGCCTGGTCTACAGAGTGAGTTCCAGGACAGCTGGGGCTACAGGAAGACCCTGTCTCAAAAAGACCAAAAAAAAAAAAAAAAACCTAAAGTAGCAAAAACTATAATATTGGCACAAAACAGACATGTATACCAATGGAATAAAGTGAAGGACCCAGAAAGAAAAATCATACATCTGCAGCCACCTAATTTTCAACAAAAGTGTCAAAGATAAGCATTGGGTTGGGTGTAGTGTCAAGCATCTATCACCCTAGCAGTTGAGCAGTTGAGCAATAGAGGCAGGAGGATCAAAGATGTCAAGCCCATCCTCTGCTACATAATGAGTCTGAAGTTCCCTGCCTCCACTGTATAAGACCCTTTCTCAACACACCAAAGACCTAGTATAATAGCATACACTTCTTTTTTCCTGAGGTGTGTGGGGTTCGTTTTTTGTTTTCTTGTTTTTTTTTTTTTTTTTTTTTTTTTTTTTTTTTTTTTTTTTTTTTTTTTTTTTTTTTTTTTCTTTTTTTTTCTCTTTTTATTTTTTTTTTTTTTTTTTTTTATTTTTTTTTTTCTTTTTTTTTTTTTTTTTTTTTTTTTTTTTTTTTTTTCTTTTTTTTTTTAATTTTTTTTTTTTTTTTTTATTATATTATTTATTAAAATAAAAAAAGAAAAAAAAAAAAAAAAAAAAATTGTTTTTTATTTTTTTTTATTTCTTTATCTTTTTTAAAATAGTTATATTTACATTTTTTTTTTATTAAATATATATTTTTAATTTTTTTCTTATTTATTCCTATATATTTTGTTTTTTAATTTTATCCAATTGTAATGTGTGGAAGTTAGGTTGTATAGTAAGATAAAGTGTGAACGTACGGAGGCGCTCGGGCGTGGAACGAGAAAAAGAGAAAAGGTACAAAGAAAAAAAAAAGATAACAAAACAAAAAAAACATACAAAAAAAACAACAAAAAAGGGTGGGAGGGGGCAGCGAGAGGGACACGTGTGTATATTCGATTGTTGCATATTTAATTGATGTGAGGTCAACAAAAGTATCCAGTTTGCCCAGACTCTGTCTACAGGTTACAGGTTACATGGTGTTTTTAGGACTTAGTAAAAAAGTAATTATGTGATATATAATTAAACAAGATTGGTTAAAACGTTTTAATAAAAAATGTAATAAAAAAAAAAAAAAAAAAAAAAAAAAAAAAATTGCTGTTGTCCACATTAGCTTTAATTAAAAACTGTATAAACAATTACTTTGGGATTGGAATAAACAAATGTTCTCTATAAAAATTTGCTGCTGTCATATAAGTATCACCTGGTAGCAATCTCTCACCTATAGGATTTAATTTAAAATGAAAAGTTTTATTCAAAGGTTAAACATAGATAACCCAAAAGCAGATGAAAAGTGAATTTGATGAGATCTGTGCCTTGATTCCTCCATAGGTATGTATAATACAACTGCTTTTTGAGACTCATGGGTAACAAAAATAAAAACCTAAATAAAAAAGGGGATATAGATAGATAACTTGAAAACTTTTTGTCAAATAAAACCTTGCAATCCAAATCATAAAACTAACTACACAGGGGAAAAGAATTTGTATGTTCCAACAGGCCAGAGTATCCCCAACTTAATGGCTGAGAAAGAAAATGCAGCTTTGCAGTGAGTAGGAAAATGCTACCAGAAAGTGCCAGCGAAAGGATTGACTCCTCTGGGCATGAAGGGAAGAAATGCCTCAGATAGCTGCAGACATCAGGCCCTCTGGTGGATCCTAACTGTAACATCTATTTTTAATGTATCCTAACGAAGCTTACCTTCTAAAAGTGCCGCAAGTTTTATAACAAAGAGACTTCTTAACCATCCCCCATAGAATAAATGAGAAATATAGATGAGCATGAGGTCGTTTCTCCAGCTGTATGATTGGAAGCCAGCTTTATATGAGGTATTCCTTGTAAAAAATCGGTTTAAAACTGCTTTCTTTTGACTAATAGACATAAGAAATATGAGGATTATTCTCTATTCAGAACCAAATATAATCATAAAGTGGCTCCTTTAAGCTATGCACTTTAAACAAGAATATATTATACAGGACTCTAACATCAACAGGTGATTATTCTACCAAGGGAGATGTTGGCCAGGATGCCCAAGCCCCACAAAAGGTAAAGACCCCTTGCCTCCAAACTGGAATATCTCAGCAGGAAGAGAGGCGATAAGCCCTTGCTGTTGAAGACCTGATATTAAACATAGGGAAAAGATGTATGGAGACGACCTTGCAAGTATACAAATTGTCTCTGGAATGCCAGAGAGTGTTACCAAAAGCCACTAAACCAAATTAAACAAATATAGGTCTCCTTGATGTCAAGCAAGACTCCTCCGTCAGCACCGCTACACCTCACCTGCCTGGAAAATACTGTGCAGCAGAGGCAGCTTTTATGTCTATTTATATCCCAAATCGAATTGGCTATTAGCTCTCTCCTTGGAGGAATAAATAAAACCCATGGCTGATGCCACAAGCTGAAGTCCTCTAGTGCTTAGGAGATGGTATNCCCACCACCAGGCTTTTCCCAGCGGCACTTGCATACACCTACCTTCTCTCCACCTTGTCCTATTTTTGCTTGCTGCACACTGTTGCGCACATGTCGGTGTCTTTCTTTGATTATGCCTAGCCGCATTATATTTACAACTTACCATACACACATACTTAAATATTCTTTTTTCTTTCTCTTTTCCTCTTCTTCCTTTCTTTTCCCCCCCTCCTTCCCCTCCTCTCTCTCTTCTTCATAAATAACTAACCCTTACACTCTATTCATCCTCAAAAACCACACAAACCCCCACTTTTTCACCTGTGCACAAGCTTAAAGCCTAGCGTCTCAGCGACCACCCAGTAGGCAGGCTGCTCCCACATCCCACCTCCGTAAATTGGTTTTATAATTCATTTTTTAATATGCTTTAAGCATACAAGAGGATATACATATAATTTACCCAAATACTACACCATTTAATATGAGATTGATAGTTTTCTCTATCCTCAGGAGTCCTGGAATCAAATATCATGAAATAACTACATTATTTATTTAATACAGAATATAAATTACACTAACTTAGTATGCAAATTGAAATTTTCCAAACACAAAAATTCTTCAAGTAAACTATACATTTAGAAGCACTTACTCCTATCCAGAAACGAACTCGGTCATGGTTTTTGTGTTATGGGGTTGGGGGGGGGTTCGTGAGAGGTTAGATTAGGTAAGACTTCTTTTCTTGTTTTGTTTTTTTTTGCAAGCCAAACTATTTCCAAAGCCAATTACTTCCTAAGATGTCCAACTGAGAGTTAAATTAAACTGCATATTATTCAATCTGAAAGTTTAATTTATTCCAACTGTAGCTTTAAAGAATAAATTCTCATTCCTGTCTTGGTTGGTAACATTTCACTCTAAAGCAATTGTTAGTAAGATAATATTGTTCTCAAAATCAAAATTTCAAGAACAAGGAAATGCTGGCTTACCTTAAAGTTAGAGAAATTAAGTCGAGAAAGTAGGTTTAATAGTTTATTATGTTTTACTTATGTATATAGTTATTACATGTTTATAAAGTGTACGCATGTAGTGCAATTCACAAGGAGGTGCAATTCCCCTGGAGGTCAGTAAAGGTCATTAGATCCCCAGGGACTGGAACCAAGAACAATTTTTTTTTTAACTCCCCATGTGGGTGCTGGCAACCAAACCTGGGTTCTCTGCAATGCCAGAGTAAGTACTTAACCATTGACCATCTCTCCAACAACAGCGAACTTCTTTTTTCTTCTTAAGGTTTTCGTGTGTGCATTTCATTACAACATTTCTTAATCAAAATTTAGACTCATTCCCCATCCATGTCCACCCCTTATGTCCCCCTGACTCCCACCAGAGTGCATGGATTCTGTCATACCTGTTAAGTTCTGTTTGAATCTTTTTCTGTCTTTTATAGCCCTAAGTCCCACTAAAACAAAATTTTTAAAAAAGATCAAAAAACAGGAAAACAGAAACAAATAAAACAATCTACGACTGAGCTTAGAAACAAAAGCACTTGAGACAAACAAACAAATACACCCCTCATCCCACAGGCAGGAAGAAATAACAAAGATCAGAACAGTAATCAATGAAATAGAAACAAAGAAAACCATACCCCCAAAAAAATCATGAATTCAAAAGCTGGGTTCTTTGAAAAGATACAGAAAATAAAGACCTCTAGCCCCGTTAACCAAAAGAAGAAAGAGCCAAATATAAATCACATCGGCATTGGCTTGATGAAAGGGGAAAATATCACAACAGATGGATAAAGAAATGTATACAGATATATACATACAAAAATAATTCAAAAACCTATTACTGTATTAACTTGAAAAACCTACTAAGAGAAATGGTTGAGATTGACAGCTTAAATAGACCCATACTACTTGAGAAAATTGAAAATATAATAAAAAAAAAAAAGCCTCCCAACTAAAAAAAATCCAGGCCCAGATCGGTTTCACAGTGGAGTTCTATAAAACATTTAAAGATTGGTCTTTAAAAATCATGAATACTCAACCTTTGCAGAAGATATAACGAGGGAAATTTCCCAAATCCCTTCTTTTTTTATTTTTTGAATATACTACTTTGTAACTATTAATTATCAAATTTAGCCCCGTGTCCCCCACCCTATCACCCCTCCCCACCAGAGCTCAGTATTCTTCCAAACATGCCTTTTATCTCTTTCTTGTGTCTTCTCGATATTCTCCATGTGGAAGTTGACCTTTTTGAGCATAAGTTCACTGCTTCAGTCAGGTTTTTTTTTTTTTTTTTTCTGTTGTTTTTGTTGTTTCGAATATGCATCGCTCCCACCTGCTTGGACAAAAGCCCAAGGGGGCATGCACAAGAAATTACTTACAACTAGGTAATTGGCACTAGCATCACAGATGCGGGCCCCATTGTCGTTTGTTTTTCTGGGACTGTTGTTACCTTACTTCACTCCGCATGATGTCTTTCTAGCTCCAGCCATTTTCCTTGCAAAGCCATGATGTCGTCTTTCTTTACTGTGCATAGAACTCCATGTGTAGCTGTCCCACATTTTCTCTATCCACTCATCAGTTGAGGGGCATTTGGGTTGTTCCTGCTCCTTGCTATTGTAAGAGAGCGTGCTTCAGGTGGACTTGGAAAATCTCCCCCAAATTCCTTCTATGAAGGACAAGCATCACTTTAATAACCAAACCAGGCAAAGACCACATAAAAGACAGAAAAACTATAGACCCATATCATTAATAGCACAGATGCAAAAAATTCTCAAAAAAATACTTGAAATTCCCATACAGGACCCACATCAAGAAGCTCATCCATCATGAATGGTTTGGAGTCATGCCAGAATTGCAGGGATACATGGATGGTTCAACATACGTAAATCAATAAATACCATAATAAAACACGTAAAGAGACTGAAAGACAAAACCACACGATTCATCTCAACTGATGCAGAAAAGCTTTTGACCAAATCCAGCAACACTTCATGCTTAAGGTCCTCGAGGGAATTGGACTGGATGGATCATTCCTCAATTTAATCAAAGCCATATACAAGCAACCCACAGCCAACATCATCTTCAATAGGGAAAAGCTGAAAGCATTCCCCTTAAAGACCGGGACATGGCAAGGTTTCACTATTGCCACCCTCTTCAATATAGTGCTTAAATCACTTGCTAGAGCAATAAGGTGAGAAAAGGCGAAATATTCAGGGGTACTCATTGGAAAAGAGGAATTCTTCTTTTTTACTGGTACTCCCAATTATAGGGAAATTCTTATGGTTTTATGTTACATGTTGGGAAAATGTGCCTCCCCAATAACTCCTAGGGTCAATATAGGACTTTAAAAATATAATTCATAGATTAGCGTACCATCCAAACATCTGTGTCTAAACCAACGTAACCTACCATAACAATTCGTCCTGTTTAAATACTTATATATCTAATTGCTTGTGCCTTATTAGTAAGATGAAAGGCTATTCTGGACAAAATGTCTGTTCCATGAAAGGAAAAAACAGCAGAATTGGACCAGAGTCCAAAAACCAACAGCTCCAGAGAAAGTAGACTGTTTGCCTCTCATCCACCTGTGCCCCTTTTCTTAAGCCTAGGGAACCATTGCGAAGAGGGTGCACATGGTAGACACTGTAAGGCTACGATTTAGTGGTGAATGGTGAACACTACACAGCACATAGTCTGGACAACTTATTGGTCACTTTGATTGAAAAACATACAAGCCCACCCGCTGGATGGTGGGACCCTTGGGCTTGTGGGTTTGGGCACAACTGCTTGCAACTTGGTTTTATATGAAGGATTGCTTGTACTCAAAATTATTATTATTGTTAAAAATTGAAAAAAAAATAAAGAAGTAATAGCAAAAAAATATTTCTATTTTGTGACCTGTTCTTAAATTTTTACTGTGGCATGTGGTCATGAAATAGGGAAGGAATAGGGCAGATGTGGAATAAGTTGGAGGGGGAAGAGGGAAAATTAGAAATGTGGTAAATGCAGTAATATTGAATTTCTCAAACAAGTTGTTCAAAGTTTCAGTGCAGAAGCACAGTTTAGAGAAATATGGTCAAAACGATGAGCAAGAACCTTATTGCCTTCAAATAGAGAAAGAAACCCTCAGCCTTTTTACCAGCATTTCTCTTCAGACTTCTTATTTACTCTTGTTACTAACCATTCTTAATTTTCAACACTTGTTTTTCTCATAATTTTGTCCTTATCTTTGTTCACACTGGCAGCACTCTCAAGCCCTTCCCTAATTTGGAGGAATTCTTCACAGAGGTGCTAAGTGTAAGTTCACATTGTGTTTTAGGTATCAAAATATGTTTTCTTAAAATAAAAACACTTAACTATAGCAGTCACTGGTTTGTGATGCACAATGAAGATTCTTGTAGTATTTTTCCAGTCATCTGTTTCTGATGCCTAAAAATGTTAGCACAGCACTATCTCCTTTAATCAGAATCCACAATGGAACACTGCTAACTAATCATTGCTTATTAGTTAGACATATAAAATTTTCTATTTAATAATAATTTTAAAAAAGACAAAAATATCCCTTAAAATCAATACCAAAATGCTTGTACTCTCTTTGTCATAAAATAAAAAAAACCCCATAAGCAGAGAAAGTGAACTGACACTAACATATAATTCTTTGTGGGTAACCTTGTTTGAGTTTTCAATTTTTCTTCCACAGAGGCTTCACATGAACTTAGTGCCTGACACTCAATAGGTAATTTGTAAGTTAATGAAAACTGTAAGTTGAGATGATATTTGTGCTGGATTTATTTAATGATTTTTACTCCAGTACTGGGTTTAGAGCAGACTGGATGAGACAGCTTCTGGCAGGCCATTAATTTGCCAGTTGCTTCAATAATTCTTCAATTTTTCTTTATGAAATAGTCTATTGAAGACCCATTGACCCTTACATATCCTTGTCCCAGCTACTGAACATTTCAGTCTCTTCACTGAAGTTAAAGTTGCTAAATTGATGATGACTTTGTTATCAAATTTAAATTGGCTATTTCTAAATGTGCCCTCAATGGAATACCACTCCGAAAATGAGGGAAAAAAGAATGGAAAATATATTTTGTTTCCTTGTGAACTTTCTTCACATTGTTTCTTTCAAATTTAAGCAAATACCAAGAACTAGCAACGTTGTAACTAGGTAGATAAAGGCTTGGGCTGAACCAGATTCAACTCAACTCAGGAAATCAATAGTCAATGTACATTTACAAAATACAGATTAACTGGACATGGAAATTGTCAAAAATGTTTTTCATGACCAAGGTAGTGTCTCTCCCTTTTCTACTTCTTTCTCTTTCCTCTATCAACCAGCTAATTCTGCTCACCAACACCTTCAAGGCAACTCAGGAAATCAAAACAATGTGTATTCACAAAATGAAGATTGGCTAAACATGGAAATTGGGAAAAATGCTTTTCATGACCAAGGTAGTTTTTTTCCATTTTATTCTCTTCTCTTTCCTCTATCAAACCAGCCATTATACTCACCGATTACTTTCTGTGTCTTCATTAACATATCTTGTTCCACAACTCACCTCAATTCATTCTAAATGCAAAATCTCTCAAATTAGCCTGTTTAGGGTGATGAACGGGTTTTATTGCCTAGTCTTCTTTCAGTTGTTCTGTCAAACACACCGTGACCATGGCAACTTGGGTTAGGGAAGTGTTTATTTGGCTTACAACTTTTGGGTGACAGTTTATTACCGAGGGAGCTAAAGTTAAGAATGCAGGGCAAGAACCTGGAAGTAGGAGCTGAAGTACAGACTGTGGAGGAATGTTGCTGCTTACTGGCATGTTCCTCTGGACTCTGCTTAGCCTGCATTCATTTTTTTTTTTTAACAAAGCCAAAAATTTGTATGTTGTTTTATTGTATGCTGTAGCCAGAGTATACAAAATAGTTGTAACTTTGTGAAACAGAAATCCATGAAAATTCAGAGAGGTAGCACTTAAAGGCTGACAACAAGAATAATTTGTATTATGGCACATGTGTTACAGAGAATCTTTTGTACAGGCTTTACTTTAGTTCTATTGATAAAAAACACTGGTTCATGAAACAATTGGTTTATAAAACCTCTTGAAAGAATGGACTACAAAAAGGAGTAGATTTTCTGGGGTCTGAGGGTATTTGTGCTTGAAGACATACCTGTCATCAGAGGGTCATGTTGAGCATTCTGCAGACAGAACTCTTTCAGGTCTGCAGCTGCCTGGGATACCTTCACATGTCCCGCCTCCAGCCGGAGCTGCTGAACCACTTCCTTCATGGTGGCAAAGCTGGAGGATCTGGACATGATGCACTTGAGAGGCAGATGACACATCAGTCCACCCGTCTGTGCTTTAGAGGGACTGCAGAAGCTTAGTCTGCATTCTTATGCAACACGGAGCAACCTGCTTATGAGTGGCACTGTGCACATTGGCCTGGACTGTCCCACATCATTCTTCAATCACGACGTCACCCTATGGATATAGCCACAGGCAGTCCAACATAGACAAATCCACAATTGAGGGTTCTCCAATCAAAGTGTGCCATGTTGACAGCTAAAACTATCCATCACGCTCAATCACTTCCAGATACTCAAGTGAGTAATCTGAATAGCCCAATTCATCTTTGTGAAATAAATTACTTATATGACTTTTAATTCATTATCCAATGCTGCTGTGACCTCATTGTATAACTCTAATTCAATTTTTAGTGTTAAATATATATTAAAATGCCTGGCCTTCTGGTCCACACCTTTAATCCCAGCACTCAGAGGCAAGAGGCAGGGGATCTCTGTGAGTTTCCAAGGGCCAGCCTGGTCTACAAAGTGAGCTTCCAGGGACACTGGGACTAAAGGAAGGACCCTGACTAAAAACGGCTATCCATTATCTATCTCTCTAGCTATCTATCTATCTATATTATATATAGGTTAATAAACCAGGATCTCATACAAAATTTATCCCAAGTTGAATGTGGCTGATAAAAATGACTATGAATAAATTATTGAACATTCTCATTTTAAGGTTACTAAGTTTTTGACCCACACAAATGGGAATACAAATCAAACTGTCTAAGAGAAAAAAATCTGCAAAATCCCTGTAAGTGATGTTTATTTGTTTTTTGAAAATCAATGAGCTTTAATATCTTAATTAGTGTAATATTGATTGTTTCACTATTATCCCTTTATTAAACATAGTGGTAAACAAATGCTATTAAAACATGATAATCTTTTTGATAATTAACTCCACGAGAAAATAAGATTTAGCTAATAGGAAAACAAAGATTCAGCTTCCCAATAGAAAAATGACTTAATGCAAGTAAAGAGGCTCATATATAATGAGTGTGAAATATACTATGGGGAAGGGAGGAATTTGATGAAGCCAGTGAAGGATTTTTTTTATATCCGAGCTCTCAAATTTCTTAAAAGCTAAAATTTGCATTCCATATAATTCATGGTATTTAGATATCCTTTCCTATCTACACCTTCACCCAAATTGCTCCTATCAAATTCAATGTACTCTGTAACATATATAATACCCGACTATAGGAGTCTTATTTGTGTAAACACAAAACGTCTTAGTGTAGTTCCATCCACTGGGGCCATCAAGAGTCCCATTCCTATAAGACACTGTCTCTCCCTATCCTAAAAGTCATTAATTGCAAAAACTTAAGTTGGGTTGGTATTTCGTAAACACTTACCCATGACTATCTTTGGATGTTTCCTTGTTTGAGCTTTCATAGGACTTGTGCATCCTTTCACCATTGCTGTGCATTCACATCATATCTGGAAAACTCTGTTACTTGCAGTCATCCATTACCTCTGGTTATTATATTTCCACCCTCTCTTCCACAATGATCTCTGAGCCCTGGAGGACAGAATGTTGAAACAGGTGCCCTATTTGTGGATAAGCATTATATAACTTCTTGTTCTCTGCACATTGACTAATTGTGGGTTCTGCTTTTTTAATTTTATTATTTCTGTCTGTGTATGGAATGTACTGTCTGCATTCAAGTTTGTGCACCCGTGTCGTGCAATGCCGCGGAGGTCAGAAGAGGGTCTCGGATTCCCCTGGAACTGGAGTTCTCCTGGAACTGGAGTTTCAGACGGCTCTCGGCCGCCATGTGGGTGCTGGGGATCGAACCCGGGTCCTCTGCAAGAGCGGTCGGCGCTCTTAACCGCTAGGCCATCTCTCCAGCCCCCTGTTTTCTTGTTTTTTGGGGTTTTTTTTGTCTTTTCAAGACAGGGTCTCCCTGTAGCCCCAGCTGTCCTGGAATTTACTTTGTAGACCAGGCTGAACTCACAAACATCACCTACCTCTGCCTCCCAAGTGATAGGATTAAAGGCATGTGCCACTACGCCTGGCTTTTTTGTTGCTATTGTTGTTGTTTTGTTTTGTTTTGTTTTGTTTTTTGTTTTGGGTTTGTTTTCCTGAGTTTTAAAGGAGGATTTAATTACTACACCCAGCCAACACTCAACTCAGGAGGAGTTACAGGTGCAGGTTACAGACTTTTTATAACAGCTAATCAGAGTTTAGCATCACAGTTAAAATTACCAATCAAGTGAAAGCACACAAAGCAAGCAAACCAGTCAGTCATTCCTAGAAAAACTCAGGGAAAATGGCTTAATGGTATCTGAGAACACTATCCCTGAGATTTAATAATGTTCTGTCTCAAAATCCTCTTTCATTTCCCCCTCTTGTTGTGAGGTCTTCAAATCCTTGAAGGAAGTTCATAAGAGTCTACACAGTTGGTGTTTCCAAGATGGAGTTTGATAGAATTTCCCCATTGGTTAATAAATCTGACAAGTGAGTTAAGGATGTATGGGCCACAAGTCAGAGCAACCAGAAGGATAAGTTCACTGGCAGATCCAGGAAGTCTTTAACTCTCAGCTGAGAAAGAAACTGGCTTTTTGGGGGGTCTTGACCCTAAACTGCTTAGCCAATTTTTAGCTCCTACTTTTATCAGATTACCCTCTGATAAAATTGCCAAGGGGGAATCAAGGCACCAACTGCTCTGACTTCCATGCGGGAAAGGGGCATAGGATGTGGCGCCTGGGGTACCCCCTGCTCAGTGGGTCTTATCTAAAAGCCACCTAAAAGTATAGTTATAGAGGGAACAAAGTGCCTGTGAAGGAGAAGTGAAAGCAAGAGTAGTTAGGTGCATTTTCTAGGCAGGGAACCAGGAGATGGACAGGGTGAATTAAATGTCCGATTTAAAAGTCCATTGGGGCAGGGCGTGGTGGCGCACACCTTTAATCCTAGCACTTGGGAGGCAGAGGCCGGCGGATCTTTGTGAGTTCGAGGCCAGCCTGGTCTACAGAGCGAGTTCCAGGACAGCTGGGGCTACAGGGAGACCCTGTCTCAAAAAGACCAAAAAAATAAAAGTCCATTGGATGCCAGGCATGGTAGCACATGCCTTTAATCCTATCCCTCAGGAGGCAGAGGCAGGCGGATCTTTGTGAGTTCAAGGCCAGCCTGGTCTACAGAGCAAGTTCCAGGACAGCTGGGGCTATAGGGAGACCCTGTCTTGAAAAGACAAAAAAATAATCCATTGGAATTTCTCAGTGAGGGGTTCCAAAGCATCCATTATTGGGCTTCTCCTTTTGTTCATTTGGCCATGGTGTCTGGACTCAGGATCTGCTTTCCAGGAATTTTGATAGTCATGGTGCGAGTTTCCTCTTAGGTAGTTGCAAAAGACAGGAAATAAGATAATAGGGATTACCAAGCCCATCCAAACTATCTTCTTCTGGACTACATGCATCTGGTTCAGGAAGGTAGAACCTACCTTTCTACCTTTTTGAGCCAAATTATCTTGTTAGGTCAAAGGAAGTATCAAAAGTAACACTTTTGAGAAACAAAGTACTTTTTTTTTTTTTTAAGGTAGAGTTGTAAATAAAGTACATCTTTCAGTAGCCATAGGTAACCCACTATTTGTCTGTGTCCATTTAATCCAAATCTGTAACACGGAGTCCAGTGCAAGCCAAGAGTGGACTGAAAATAATAACTCTGCATATTTACAATCCTGTTCAAGCCGTTAGTAAACTAGCTTAAATGATTATACCAATTTAATTTAATACAGGTACTGCAAAAAATAAATAAATAAATAAAGGCGCTAGCCGGGCGTGGTGGTGCATGCCTTTAATCCTAGTACTCAGGAGGCAGAGGCAGGCAGATCTTTGTGAGTTCAAGGCCAGCCTGGTCTACAGAGTTCCAGGACAGCTGGGACTACAGGGAGACCCTGTCTCGAAAAGACATACATACATACATACATAGGGGCTGGAGGGATGGCTCAGTGGTTAAGAGCACAGACTGCTCTTCCAGAGGACCCGGGTTCGATTCCCAGCACCCACATGTTGGCTAAGAAACGCCTCTAAGCTGGGTGTGGTGGTGCATGCCTTTGGTCCTAGCATTTTGGAGGCAAGAGGCGGGTGGATCTCTTGTGAGTTCAAGGCCAGCCTTTAAAATAATTAAATATCACCTTGATTCCAGCCTGTAGGTATGTCTAATACAACTGCCCTTTTTGGTACTCATGGGTCAAAAAACAAAAACCTAAAATTAAAAAAGGGGGATACAGATAGATATGAAACCTTTTTGTCAAAAACTTTGCAATTCAAATCTTAAAACTAACTATGGGAAAAGATTTGCATGTTCCATCAGGTCACAATGTCACCAACTTAATGGCTGAGGAAGAAAAGAAAGAAAGATAAAATAAAATAAAAATAAAATAAAATAAAATAATATAAAAAAAAATAAAATAAATTACAGGTATCATATCCTTTGACTACACCTTGAAGTGCCATGTGATGTGTATATAAAGCTTGGACAAAAACTGAATACACTTAAGTAAACCTTGGATGGATAGGCATTTTGCTTTTTTTTTTTTTTAAGGCAGGGTCTCCCTATAACCCCAACTGGCCTGGAACTCTCAGAGATCTAGCCTGCCTCTGCCTCCCCAGTGTTGAGGGATTAAAGGCAGGCACCAAGCACACCCAGCCTGGTTCTTGCCGCCAGTGTGCCGGTGCTGAGATTGAACCTGGGTCTCTCCATAAGCATTGGATGACTCTTGTAACACGCTGACGCCTTAGAAATTAAGACTTATTTTATTATAAATTTTATTTTGTTCCTTGTATGTGTTTTGATGTTTACTGTCTAGCATGTAGTTTGGTGCACCTGGGTTGTGTGCGATGCCTCGGAGTTCTGAGAGGTGTCGGATTCCCTGGAACTGGAGCAGTTGGGTTGCTCTAAACCGCTAGGCCATCTCTCCACCCTAAGCGTATTGTAGTTTTCTTCTTTTTTTGTTTTTTTTTTTTTTTTTTTTTTGGTCTTTTTGAGACAGGGTCTCCCTGTAGCCCCAGCTGTCCTGGAACTCACTCTGTAGACCAGGCTGGCCTTGAACTCGCAAAGATCCGCCTGCCTCTGCCTCCCAAGTGCTAGGATTAAAGGAGTGCGCCACCACGCCCGGCCCCTAAGCTTATTTATATAGTCTCACCTTTTCCCTTCCATAAAGACCTCAGACCTTCATCACTTCCATAAACTTTCTCATCATCTTTATATAAATCCTTACTAAAAATATCTCTAACATTTTTTCTCAGCTTTTTATTTTCTTAATATCATGAGACATAACATTCATAAACAGATTCACCCTTAATTGTCCAAATTTACTAAGTAATTAATATTTATTTTCTGTGTAATTAGATGGGACAGTTATCTCAAATACACTAGTATAAACTGTGAGATGTCCATGCAAGCCTGGGAGCAGGTTTTGAATGACCAGTTCTCTTTGTCCCCACATGTATAACACATTCAAACATAGAAATAAATTGCACCCTAGAACAGAAGTAATCATTCCTTAAAATTAACTAATATTCTTAAGGACCAAGGACCATAGTGTAATTTAACAGTTTTAGCTTACATGACAACTTATAAGTCAACTTGATATCAAGTAAATCATTTAGCATTAGATATGAGCCTATACATTTAAACAGTCCCATAAAATAAATACTATGGTGGGCTGGAGAGATGGCCTAGCAGTTAAGAGTGCCAGTTGCTCTTGCAGAGGACCCAGGTTCGATCCCCAGCACCCACATGGCAGCTGAGAACTGTCTTTAGCTCCAGTTCCAGGGGAGTCTGATGCCCTCTTCTGACCTCCGCAGCATTGCATTACATGGGTATACCAACCTACATGCAGATAGTACATTAATACACATACAAAAATAAATAAAATAAAAAATACATTTTAAAAAATTAAAAAAACTATGATTAGATACAGTGTCATGACAAACTAGTTTCAAACCCAAAACTTTAACACCTTGATAAAAACTCTTAATCAAAGTAAAGTATGTTATAAACAGTCTACAGTACTGAGGTCATCTAGCTGTGGCATGAATTTTCCTATTTTTAATTTAAAATAATTGGATTCTTGGGTCAGTTATTTGTTTCTGATTCAGAAATTCTACAGTCATGATCTTTATGTTTTAAAACCATCTGGGTAGAGCACATGTGCTCATGAAGCAGCCCACTTCTCACAGCTATTGACAGGCACCCTACTGGTGATTCCCCAGCTACCAGACATAGAGGCGTGCTTGTGTGCGTGCGTGTTTGTGTGTGTGTGTATGTGTGTGTGTGTGTGTGTATACACATTTGTATGCATACACATTCACACATGAGATTTTCATCTTAGTGTATATAATGAACAGAGCCAAATACTTTGCTACTAAACATAAAGGCTTAGACCAGTTGGGCTGACCTTGGGCTCATAGAGAACTGCCTGCCTCTGCCTCCCAAAGGCTGGGATTAAAGGTGTGGTGGGATTAAAGTCACACTGGGATTAAAGGCAGAGGCCACCATACCTTGCCTGGCCCAAGAGGCAGTTTAAGTTTAGCAGAAAATGCCCAAACCCCAACCAGAGTAGGGCTGCAGGAAAGAGATTTAGGACAAAGCCTGAAAGATAGAACAAAGACCAGTCCCAGAATTCATTCCCAGCACTGAAGTCGAGTTAACATGTTAAATCAGGGCTACACCCAGCTGGATGTTCTCAGGCCCACAGAGGTCTGAAAGAAACACAAATCAGATTGAACATTCAGAGCAAAATACTTCCAAAATAGTATACAAATCAAAAGTCATCTAGAAATGAGGATCCTAACCAACTCAGATGCTGATTCCTGTGAACAGTTACCACCCAAAAGTTTTGAAACAATTTGATAGACTCAGAGATAATAAATTTAAAGATGTCTACAGTATCCAAATTTCAGGCCTCTAAATGCATTTTCTAATATCCATATTTAAAGTTTGCACATGTGCTGGTATGCTAAACAAAACCAATAATTCTGTGCACATAAAGGATGCAAAGAAAGTGGAAGTAGCCACTTTGACATAAACAACATGAGAAAACAAACAGGAGGGGCTGGAGAGATGGTTCAGCAGTTAAGAGTACCGACTACTCTTGCAGAGGACCAGGTTCAATTCCCAGCACCCACATGGCTAAGAGCCGTCTTTAAGCCGGTGTGGTAGTGCACGCCTTTAATCCTAGCACTTGGGAGGCAGAGGCAGGTGGATCTTTGAGTTCCAGGCCAGCTGGGACTATAGGCAGACCCTGTCTCAAAAAAAAAACAAAAAAAAAACAGGAAATCTTACGCACATGACAGAAACATGTGAAAACAATTACCATAAACACAAGACATAATTATGTCCTTTAAATCTGAAAAAAAGGGAGGCCCCTTTCTGCATGAGCAAAGGAGCAGTTCTCCCCCCTCTTCCAATAATCATGAGACTGGGTGTAGGGTTCAAGTATCCTTCATCTCAAAAATTGGGGGTGACCAGTACCCAGGGAAGGAAGGCTGGGCCTAAGGAACTTCTTTCAGTAGCTATCCCCTGGCAGTTCCAACTTCTGGCATGTATGAATCTCAGTGGGACCTCCAAATGTAAAGTCTCAGTGGAGAGCACTCACTCAACCGCATGGAGTTTTAAAGCAGGGCCATACACCCTTAATTCCACCACTCTAAAAGCAGGGGCAGGAAGATCTCTGAGCTCAAAGCCAGCCAGGGTTGCACTGTGAGATCCTATCTCAAAAAGCAAAACAAACCAGCTTTTTCTTTTTCTTTTTTTTTTTTTTTTTAATTTTTTTCATTAATTTTATTTATGTATGTATGTATATGAATGTACTGCCTGCATGCAAGTTTGTGCACCCATGTCGTGCAATGCCGCGGAGGTCAGAAGAGGGTGTCGGATTCCCCTGGAATTGGAGTTTCAGACGGTTCTCGGCCGCCATGTGGGTGCTGGGGATCGAACCCAGGTCCTCTGTAAGAGTAGTCGGCACTCTTAACCGCTAGGCCATCTCTCCAGCCCCACAAACCAGCTTTTTCAATAAATGGTACTAGGAAAATTGGCCATCCACTTATAGAAGACTAGAACAACCACCTTTTTTTTGGGGGGGGGGTCTTTTTGAGACAGGGTCTCCCTGTAGCCCCAGCTGACCTGGAACTCACTATGTAGACCAGGCTGGCCTTGAACTCACAGAGATTCTCCTGCCTTGGCCTCCCAAATGCTGGGATTAAAGGCATGTGCCACCATGCTTGGTTTAGAGCATCATAGAAACAAATGAATACTAATAGCTTTCATATTATTTTATTTTATTTATTTATTTTTTTTGGTCTTTTTGAGGCACGGTCTCCCTGTAGCCCCAGCTGTCCTGGAACTCACTCTGTAGACCAGGCTGGCCTTGAACTCAAAAAGATCTGCCTGCCTCTGCCTCCTGAGTGCTAGGATTAAAGGCGTGTGCTACCAGGCCCAGCTGAATTTATTATTTTTTTTATGTGTATGAGTGTACTGTCTGCATGTAGGTTTGTGCGCCCGTGTCGTGCAATGCCACAAAGGTCAGAAGAGGGCGTTGGATTCCCCTGGAATGGGAGTTAAAGACGGTTCTTAGCTGCCATGTGGGTGCTGGGGATCGAACCTGGATACTCTGCAAGAGCAGTCCGAGCTCTTAACCGCTGAGCCATCTCTCCAGCCCCTCGTCTTATTTTTTTTTTTAGCTTTTTTTCTGTATTTCAAACTTGTTTCCTATAAAATGAACTGAGCTCAAATATGTACCACTTCTTTAGGTATGGAAGTAATTCTAGTAAATGCTATTTGTTTCACAGGTTGTAGGCCATAAAGAAGGGCTGGATGTTATGGAGAGAGCTGACCCTTTATTCCTTTTGATTGGGCTTCCTACTATTCCTGTCATGCTGATCTTAGGCAAGATGATTCGCTGGGAGGATTATGTGCTTAGGCTATGGCGCAAGTACTCAAATAAACTACAAATTTTAAACAGTATATTTCCAGGTAAGACCCTGAATGTGGCTGTAAAGTGCATGTTCAGTTGATCTTTAGAAGAACTATAACATGCTTTCATAGAAATATTTGAAGTTTGTTTTGTTTCGTTTTTTTGGTTTTTTGTTTTAGCAATTCCTAAGTATTAGTACTCACACATTGCATTTTTCTCTCTAGGGATTGGTTGTCCTGTTCCTCGAATTCCAGCTGAGGCCAATCCTCTAGCAGATCATGTTTCTGCTACCCGAATTTTGTGTGGAGCCCTTGTCTTTCCTACGATTGCAACAATAGTTGGTAAACTGATGTTCAGTAGTGTTAACTCTAATTTACAAAGGACAATCTTGGTAGGTTGGCTTTTTAATCTTACTTGTTTGAAGTGGCTTAAGAGTATGAACAGTATTTGTTTTAGATTTTTGTTTTGTTTTGAGTCTTTTTGAAAGAGTCTCCCTGTAGCCCGAGCTGGCTTGGAACTCACTAATATAGACCAGGCTGGCCTTGAACTCACAGAGATCCACCTCTGCCTCCCATGAAGTATTTGTGGGAGTTTTTTGGTCTTTTTGAGACAGGGTCTCCCTATAGCTTCAGCTGTCCTGGAACTCGCTATGTAGACCAGGCTGGCCTTCAACTCAGAGATCTGCCTGCCTCTGCCTCCCGAGTGCTAGAATTAAAGGCATTAAAGGCATGCGCCACCATGCCCAATGCAGTATTTGTTTTAAAGGGAGGGAGACTTTATTATGGATGCTTAGTTTGTGGTTCCTATGCCTGATTCCTCTGTCTGATCCCACTGTCATCTTATCTTAAGGGAAATAAAAAAGGGACGGTCCTGCCCCTGCTGTTGTGGCTTCCTAGACCCATTCTGTGGGTAGTTCCTCTTCTGGAATATGTATGAGTCATCCTACCTACTGCTCTTGCCAGTTGGATTATGATAAAGTGTTGCAGTAGGGTCAGACTGTCTGGTCCAAATCCAAATACAGAAATAGCCTTCCTGTGAAGTATAAGTCTGATTTTTTTTTTCTCTGCCTGTCTAATGGAAACCGTAGCTACCTTAGTAATTGTGAGAATTATATGAGATAACTGCTGGTACTAGGGATGTAGCCCAGTGGTAGACTACTTGTTTAAGATGCCCAAGGTGGGGCTGGAGAGATGGCCTAGCGGTTAAGAGCGCCGACCGCTCTTACAGAGGACCCGGGTTCGATCCCCAGCACCCACATGGCGGCTGAGAACCGTCTGAAACTCCAATTCCAGGAGAACTCCAGTTCCAGGGGAATCCCAGACCCTCTTCTGACCTCCGCGGCGTTGCACGACACGGGTGCGCAGACTTGCATGCAGACAGTACATTCATACACATACAGAAATAAATAAAAATTAATAAAAAAAAAATTAAAAAAAAAAAAAGATGCCCAAGGTTTGGAGCTGGAGAGATAGCCTAGCGGTTAAGAGCACCGACTGCTCTTGCAGAGGACCTGGGTTCAATCCCCAGCACCCACATGGCAGCTAAGAACCATCTATAACTCCAGTTCCAGGAGAACTCAAGTTCCAGGGGAATCCGACACCCTCTTCTGACCTCCACAGTATTGCATGACACAGGTGCACAAACCTACATGCAGACAGTACACTCATACACATACAAAAATAAATAAAATAAAAAATTTTATTAAAATTATTTAAAAAATGGGTTCAATCTCTAGCACCACAACCATAAACAAAAAAAAAGATGAAACCGGGCACATAGCAAGCAGTCGTGTTTACTGTTGTCTCCACTTGCCCTCTCTGGTAGCAGTACCTAGTGCTCTGGCATTCTTTCTGTATCAGAACAGGCGTGGAGCTACATGGAAGGAGCATTACTTGGAGAAATAGTAATGGGGAAGGATGTCTTCTGCCACCTCGGAGTGTCTGCCTCTTTCCCAGGCTTACCCCCATAGGAAAAAAAGGATGTTGCACTTGAGTTAGCTGAATTTGTTTGGCAGCATGGCCTGCATCCTTTATGATAAATACAAAGTTATTTTCCTTGTTTGTCTAAACATACGTTATAAAAAAAATTTCCCTTTTTATTTTAGGGTGGAATTGCTTTTGTTGCCATAAAAGGAGCATTTAAGGTTTACTTCAAACAGCAGCAATATTTACGTCAGGCACACCGCAAAATCCTAAATTATCCAGAGCAAGAAGAAGCATAAAACTGACTTCTGGTTCTGAGGCCTCTCATCCTATGAGTCTGTTGTGTTGTTTTGATTCCATCATTAATGCACTAGTGGAGACTTGTGATAAGCTACTGCTCCTATATTTTTAAGAAACAATAAAGCACCTAGGGCAGGGGAAATCTCAGTAATCACGGAACCTAAGGATGTGATTCATTTTCATTATTTGTCTGTACTACTTTTATGGCAGTCAGCTAAACCATTATCTTAGCATGGTAAACTTGGGCTTGTTCAAATTTTTCCAGATGAAAATGTAAAGATCAACCTGTATAAATATTAAAAAATGGACATGCTGTTTTATTCTAATGCCTCTTTTGTATATATTCATGTTCAGTGTTTTCTTAGAAATAGCAACTCAATGAAGGTAATGTGAGGATTTTCCTCACTGGCATAATTTGATTACATGCTAAACAAGAGCATATGTTAATATAAAGAAATGTAAATTAGTTCTCAATAACAAACCAAAAAATGTATGTAAACATTGAGATGATTATCTGAACAAAAGAGATTTTGTTGCCTTTTCCTTAACCCATGTGACATCCTCAAAATGTGTAGAGTAAAAGTTTCTAGGGCTTCCAGATCACTTTTTCACTATTAAATTTTATTTATACAATGTTGACATCTCATAGTTCATAATGTAATTTTGGCTCATGTAATCGTCGTGTGTGTGTGTGTGTGTGTGTGTGTGTGTGTGTGAGAGAGAGAGAGAGAGAGAGAGGGGTGGTGGGGAGAGGGGAGAGAGATCTCAACACAGAGGGACAGGGAGGATAGGAGAGTTATCAGTCCTTTTATCTCTATTGAAATAAAGTTAGTTTTTTTGAAACAGTTTTAAAATTCATATTTCAAGAAATTAGAGCTGCCAGTTAAACTGTTTTATTAGAGAATGACTTGCAAAAAATTATTTTACTTTTTTTGATTTATTCAGATATTTGTTAATCACCTGTTTATGCAGCGTCTGTGCAGGGTACCATGGGATACAGCGAGTGTAAAGAGTTTACTGTCTAATTGTAGTAGTCTAGAAGAAGGAGTGCTAAACCAAGGTGACATCTTGAGCTCTTTGTTTAAATCAATCAGTGAGCTAATTCTAAAAATGTCTTAAGTGACTACTGAGGTCATTGGGTTTTAGCTAAGTCCGTTTATAGGGTAGCTAGCTCTAATGTTTTTTAGAGTGTTTTGTCTTGAACTCCTGATCCTCCCGATTGTAGGCATGCACCACCAGACCTGTTTATATGGGGCTGGAGATTGAACCCAGGACCTTTTTCATGCTAGGCAAGCACTCCGCTGACTGAACTACATCAACAAGCCCTACTTTTAGATGTTAAAATTTTTATTTTGCTTGCATGTTAAGTATACCATGTGCATGCAGTGCCCACAGAAACCAGAAGGGGGTATCAGATTCCCTGGAAATGGAGTTACAGGTGATGTTAGCTATGACATGGGTGCTGGCAACCAAACCTAGGTCCTCTGCAAGAGCAATCAGTGCTCTTAACTCCTGAGCCATCTCTCCAGCTCCCATTTTTAATTTTTAATTGTCATATTTATAGGGCTAACATTTTAATAATCATTTAACTAGTTTCATACTCATTTTCCAAAAGTGATTCTTGCCGGGCATGGTGGCGCAGGCCTTTAATCCTAGCACTTGGGAGGCAGGGGCAGGCGGATCTTTGTGAGTTCAAGGCCAGTCTGGTCTACAGAGTGAGTTCCAGAACAGCTGGGACTACAGGGAGACCCTGTCTCAAAAAGAACAACAAAAAAAAAAAGTGATTCTTCAAGTCATGATTAATAGTAACCATTTTAATGTTCAGCAGTCAGAATGTTCTTTCAGTTCTTTTCATTAATTAAAGTGAGAAATTTTAAAGTTCCAGAAATCTTTAAATTTTTTTGTTACTCATATAATGTATGGTAATAAAAGTTTCCCCTCACTGCAAAATGGTTACTTCTCTTTAGAAGTCTAGTAAATACAGGTTGAGCTATGTTAGATTGTGAATAATACTAATTTTAGTAAAGACTGGTATCTTTATAGGATGAATGTCTCAATTTTTAATTTTATGGTATTTATATGAATGGCTGTTGGAACATTGAAATTTCTTAGGCAGGAGGGAAGATTTGAGTGAACTCAGAACTTTAAGAACACTACTGTTATTCTGAAGAGGAAATACTCTTGTTATATATAAAAATAACTTAGATATGTAGCTATAATTATGAAATATATTTCCAGTATGAAACAATGTATTATATATAGGCATTTCCTGAAAAATTTTATTGAATCGAGCAGCTTTTACAAAGGTATCCAAGCACTCAGTTCCCCATGTGCTTCTTTAATGGCCAAGACAACTGGAGTAACTGCTTGGGTTTATTGGCATCAAGGCCCATGTGAGCCAAAGAGCCAACTCTAATCCTTTGGGGGCAGGAGTAAGGGTTTCTAGAGCTGTTGGGGAGGGAACCACAAGTGCCTGGGGACCAGAGTGGCCTCTAGCCCTTGCAACTGAATACTTTTAAGTCTAAAGAGCCTTAGCCCAAGAAATACCATGTGCCAGTCTTTCCAGGAAGGTGGCTTACCCAACCATAAAGCAACAAAACATGACCAGACTCTAAGCTGAATGGATCCTAATTTGGGTTTTAATAACTATGTATAACCTTGGCCAAATGATTGCTCAGCCAGTTATTTTCATACCTAAAATGCAAGTAATACTTGGACAGTTTCTAGAATTAGTAACTGAGAAAGGAACAGAGAGGCACTTTAAATCCCAAATGCCTCCTACAGAGTAGTAGTTATTAATTGCTTTAGACTGCACATTGGACAGGACTGTAAAGAAGTAAAAGACAGTAGAAGACAAAGAGATGGTGGGCTTTGGGGATGTGTGAGTATGTTTTCCAGTTTTTCATACTGCTTTTCTGTCCTTTCTAGAAACTTCAATGTTTTAAACCTCTTTTTATAAAAATCAGTAATAATTAGTAAAATTCTATTTATTGTAGAAGTTAGGTTAATCTCCATTTAAGTGGCTGAAAATATTGCTCATTATTACACAATTATCAAATAATAAAGAATATATAATTAAACTTAGTGACTTCATTAGTCACTGTCTTGCTAATTCTGCTGTACTTTTTAACATCTTGTTTTTAATATAGAAAACTATCTCAATATTGGCTGGATTCATTTGAATAAAGAATTTTTATGTTCTCTAGGTGTACTCTGTCTGTTGAACCAATCCTAAAAATAATTCTGTACCTATGTAATTTTTAACATGATTACCAAGGCTCAAGTGAAACTTGTTTGTTGGTGGTGGGGGGGAGGGTTGTTTTGATTTGTTTCTGTGACAGTCTCACCCTGTAACCCTGGGTAGCCTCAAATTCAGAGACCCACCTGCCTGTGTCTCCCAAGTGCTAGGAGTAAAAGCCTGGACTACTATACCTCACCAAGACTTATTTATGTAGAAGTTATTTAATTGCTTTTCAAGTTTTATTTTTTATTATCTGTATGTGAGTATGTGCCTATGTAAGTGAAGGTACCTGTGGCTTCCAGAAAGAGGGCCTCAGATCCCTGGAGCTACCTGTGTGCTAGGAACCAAACTTACGTCCTCCACAGAAGCAGTACCCCACTACTGGGGCCATGTCCCTAGATGGGAGTTTCTCATGCTGGAACTCTGGAACTTGCTATGTAGACCAGGGTGGCCTCTAACTCAGAGATCCGCCTGCCAATTGCTGGCATTAAAAGCAGGCACTGGGGGGGACTGGAGAGATTGCCTAGCGGTTAAGAGCACCGACGCTCTTGCAGAGGACCCAGGTTCGATCCCCAGCACCCACATGGCGTCTAAGAACCGTCTGTAACTCCAATTCCAGGAGAACTCCAGTTCCAGGGGAATCCGACACCCTCTTCTGACCTCCACGGCATTGCACAACATGGGTGCACGGAGCTGCATGCAGACAGTACATTCATACACATACAAAGATAAATAATAAAAAAATTTTTTTTTTTTTTGTTTTTTAAAGGCACCTGGGCTGGAGTGATGGCTGGCGGTTAAAAGTGCAGGCTTACGGGGCTGGAGGATAGCTCGAGGTTAAGAGCACCGCGCTCTTGCAGAGGAACCGGGTTCGATCCCCATGCACAACATGGCGGCTAAGAACCGTTCTGTAACTCCCATCCAGGGAGAACTCCAGTTCCAGGGGAATTCTGAGACCCTCTCTGACCTCCGCGGCATTGCACGACACGGGTGCACAGACCTGCATGCAGACAGTAAATTCATACACACATAAAAAATAAAAACAAAAAATAAAAAAAAAAAAAGTGCAGGGTACTCTTGCAGAGGAACCTGGGTTGATGATACCCAGCACCCACGTGGCCGGCTATAAACCCGTCTTTCTAAAGCTGGGTGTGGTGGTGCATGCCATTTAATCCTACGCACTGCAGGATCAGAGGCAGGCAGCATCTCTGTGAGCTCCAAGACCAGCCTGTCTACATGAGTGAGTTCCCAGGCCCAGCTGGGGCTATAGGGAGACCCTTTCCTGAGAAGAGAACACTGGGAGTGAAGGTGCCTGCTTTTTTTTTTTTTTTTTTGGTCTTTTCGAGACAGGGTCTCCCTGTAGCCCCAGCTGGCCTGGAGCTTACTATGTAGACCAGGCTGGCCTTGAACTCAGAGATCTGCCTGTCTCTGCCTCTCCAGTACTAGGATTAAAGGCATACGCTACCACACCTGGCCTGACTAAATTTTAATTTACCCATTGAGTGTGTGTGTGCACTGCCATGTGGGTGCTGGAAATCGAACCCAGATCCTCTGCAAGAGCAGTTGGCACTCTTAACAGCCGAGCCATCTCTCTAGCCCTGTTTCTGTTTCTTAAAAGACAGATTCTCACTTTGTAGCCCTCACTACTGTCCAGCTCACCATCCTGCCTCGGCTTCCTGAATGCTGCAGGGACAGGTGTGCATCACCATTCCTGGCTCTAAAGCAAAGTAAAGGTATAAAACCACTTTGTGCCGGGCGTGATGATGCACCCATTTAATCCTAGCACTTGGGAGGCAGAGGCTGGCGGATCTCTGTGAGTTCAAGGCCCTCCTGGTCTACATAACCAGTTCCAGGACAGCTGAGACTAAAGGGAGACCCTGTCTAAAAAAAAAATAAAAACTTTGCATCATGGAATTGTGAAGGGCACAACTTTGAATCAGCAAGTGTATTAATATGCATTGACCTGAGCCCTTTAAAATGTTAGTTCCCTCTCTTTAACGCCTGGAACCATTGTGAACAGCAAGCTCCTGTCCACTCATTCCCTCAGGACACCTGGAATAAATGCCCACTGCAGAAAGTGATTGAAGCATTGTGTGGGTAAGCGAAGTACTTGGCCTGCTACTAACTGGCACACTAGTAATGTCATCGCTGCAGCAGAAGCATTTATAGAACTATAAATTGTGGAACTATTTTTCAACCCATGAAAAATGTTACCACCTTAAATCCTCTAGACTATCTGCCACACAGGGTCATATGCCTATTGATGTCAGATACAAACTGCCAAATTCAAAGTATTATTACTATCAAAGGAAAGACCTAAAATCGCATGTGCATTTCATTTGTCACCATCACTGGCAAAATCCTGGCTACTTCACACCCAGGTTGTATACTTGCAGGTGCTCAGAAGCCCGCACCATAATGGATCCTCATCATGACCTCTGCCAAATGGCATAAATCACTTTATTACATTTTTGTGTTTGTGTTTGTGTGTACCTGTTGTCTGTGCATCACTTGAGTGCAGATGCTGTTAGAGGCTAGAAGAGGGCATCAGATCTGCTGGAACTGAATTAATTAGAGGCCATCGTGGGCACCCCAGTGTGGGTATCGGCAACCAAACTTAGGTCCCTTGCAAGAGCAGCAAGCACTCTAATTGCTGAGCCCTCTCTCCAGCTCCTTACTACATTAGTTTGTTTGGTGGATGGGAGGGAAGATGACGTGGGGGAGTTGGTTCTCTCCTTCCGCCATGAGGGCCCTGCGATCCAACTCAGGTTGTCAGCCTTGGTGCCAGGTACCTCTACCCACTGAGTCAATTCACAGACCCAGTAAATCTTTTTTTTTTTTTTCAAGTCTTTTTGAGATAGGGTCTCCCTGTAGCCCCAGCTAGCCTGGAACTCACTATGTAGACCAGACTAGCCTCAATCTCACGTAGCTCTGCCTCCAGTGTTCTGGTATTAAAGCTGCACATTTTTTCTGCTGTTTTCTCTCTGGACACTCACTGTAAACCTGACTGAAAGCAGCCACCAGCAACCACACTACAGCCTGAGTGCTATGTTGTCTTGAAATTTTCTCCACCAAACGAATTAATTTTAAATTCAGTCTCATTCATATATTTAGGACCCAGGCAACGAGTATCCAGCCACTTTGAAAGATGTAACACAAATGGACAATAGCCTAAGTCCCAATAGAGTCCATTCCCTTAGGAGACTTGATGGGTATTGTCTTCACTATTCAGTTTCCTTTGGGCATTCTGGCCTTCCACACTTGCACAAGAACAGCTTACCCAACTCTGCTTACAACATGTTAGGGCTTCTCTAGTCCACATCTCCAAACTCTAACACATTGCCCCAATAAGCCAGTTCTAAAGGCCTACAAATCACACAGTCAGCATGTGGTCAGGTTTACCACAGCAGTCAGTACACTCTTGGTACCAGCTTTCTATATGAGTTACTTTTCTGATAGCTATGAGAAAAATACTCCATCAAAGCAACTCAAAAGAAGACAACTTTTATTGGTTCACTCTTGCAGGGGATGCACACCATTGTGGTAGGGAATTTATGGAACTGGGGTAGCTCAGGCCTTAGTGGTAGGAAGCTAAAGCAGCAGCTCCTTCCATCCTGGTGGATTAGGAAGCATAAAGAGGACTGGAAGCAGGGCCAGGCTATAACCCTCCACTAGCCTACATCTGCCAGCTGGGCCACATGTCTCAAAGGTTCCATAACCTCCCAAAATAGTGCCACCAGCTGGGGACCAGGTGTTCAAACACAGAAGCCTGTGGGAGATATTTCAGATTTGAACTGTAACAGGAGAGAATGTGCTCATTATGAGACACACAGCATCCTCCTCTATCCTTAGGAAAGCTATAGTTACTGCAACTCAGTAGCAGGGCATTTCTGAAACCTGTATCCTCTATCAGAGCTCTGCTGTTAGGTGCTCTCTGAGGATGAGAAGAGTACGAGTCTTCAGAGCAGAAGAGGGACAGTTCCAACTGCTTTTTGCCTAGAGGACTCCTCTATGAACCAATGTAAGAAGTGCTTGTCTTAGCCGGGCATGGTGGCACACGCCTTTAATCCTAGCACTGGGGAGGCAGAGGCAGGCGGATCTTTGTGAGTTCAAGGCCAGCCTGGTCTACAGAGTGAGCTCCAGGCCAGCTGGGACTAAAGGGAGACCCTGTCTCAAAAACACACACACACAAAAAAAGTACTTGTCTTGTTCCAACATTTAGCAAATGATTTAAAACAGAGTAGTTCCTTAAATGCCCTACAGTCCTCTTTGCATATTTTATTAATTTTTAAGGCTTATGCATATGTTACATACTACACATCTTTGAGTTTATTGTTTTAAAATTTTATTATTAGAGAGTATGTATATGTGTGTGTGTACACCTTCTCCTGGGCTCCATAGTCACCTACACATGTGATATATACACATGCACACATAAATTTAAAAAATCCTTTTAAAGATCCTCAATTATTTGTTGTTGTAATCATCATCTTTTTTGACCACAGCTGTCCTGGAACTCACTTTGCAGACTGGGCTGGCCTTGAACTCACAGAGATCTGCCTGCCTCTGCCTCCCAAAGACCTCTAAAATGCAGAAGCAAGTTACGTGGAGAGCCAGCGCGACACCCATGGAGCCCTCTTGCATCATCTATCTAGAGCCCTTTTCTTTCATTCCCACCCGGCCAAGTCTCCAGCAGCAAGGAAAAGGAATCTTTTTTTTTCCAGCCTGGTACTTGAGTGGCACATGACTTTGACTCTGGGCATCTGTTGCTCTCGGCCAAGCACTCTCATTGAAGGAAAATGCACAGGACATTCTGGTGACTGTTGTCTGAAAATCAGAGACCAGATGAGGCTTTAACATGCGAGCCTGTGGGAGGACATTGTGACTCAAACCATAAGTGAATTGGCAAAATCTTGCTGTCAGCTACTGAAACTCAGGCTGGTGGTGTGGTGCCAGCCTCTCCTCTCTGTGTGCTGATGCCTACTTCCTTTGGAGTGACTTCATTCTCTCATGTGTACTGCTAATGAGGCAGTAGTTCACACAGAGACACAAACAACCACTGCTTTTTTCCTTCTGCCCTGCAGGAGACAGTCACCATGCAGGCTGAGTGCCTCAGGGCAGCCTCCAGTCCACTCAGCCCACCCCCAGCAGCGCTTTTGCAGAAAACCATCTTCTGTTTGACCATTGCTGTCTCAGTTGAGTAAAGTTTTGCTGTCTTGGTATTGAGTCCATCTTGGTTTTGTCCTCTAAAATCTCGTGCTCTTCATGATTGGCAGATGGTACCCATGGTACCCAAAGACATCTCCTGAGAAGATGCTGACGCAGTGACAGGTCAGGTCAACTCCACAACAGCCCAGAAGCAGGATTCAGGCTATTCTGGTTTTTAGCCTCCACTTTCATATTACCATGGAGTTGAGATAGATTCTAGGCTTGCTCCAAAGAAACCTTTACCCCATTTCAACCACAAAGCTAGTCTGAATCAGGACCTGAGCTCTGGGACTTTCTGGAATCAACCACTCATGATCCATCGCATCCTCTCACTCCTGCCAGGAGCAGGGTTTTGGCCATTTCAACTCCAAGTCCTTTCATACTAACAAGCAGCACCCAGGAGGCCATAGTCATGAGGCTGGTCATGAGGCTCCAATCCTCATAGGCAGATCTGCTTGTCAGTGCTACCTTTGTTGTTGTTGTTGTTGTTGTTGTTGTTTTATTTCTGTATGTGTATGAATGTACTGTCTGCATGCAGGTCTGTGCACCCGTGTCGTGCAATGCCTCGGAGGTCAGAAGAGGGTCTCGGATTCCCCTGGAGCTGGAGTTCTCCTGGAATTGGAGCTTCAGACGGCTCTCGGCCGCCATGTGGGTGCTGGGGATCGAACCCGGGTCCTCTGTAAGAGCGGTCGGCGCTCTTAACCGCTAGGCCACCAGTCTACACTTTTTAACTGGGTGCTTAATGTCACTTATATTTAGGATTATTACTAAAGAATATTTAGTGCAATTTTATTATTGTTTTTTTTTCCTGATCAATTCAAATTTATTCCATTCTTTTCTTTCTCACTCATTCATCTTAGAGGTCTGCTGCCTTATTGACTTTAGATCATATAGCTTAATGTAATATCCAGACTTTGAAGCTTATAGAGGAGAAGAAAGAATATTGGCATAGGAAACAATTTTCTGAGGACTCCTCAGAAAACACAAAATGAAAATTGACATAAGACTCCTACTCAAATTAAAAATTCCTACACACAAAGGAAACAATCAACATTATGAAGAGANAAAAAAAAAAAAAAAAAAAAAAAAAAACTTTGTATGTTTGCATACACTTGATTGAAATAATTTTAGTTGGGGCTGGAGAGATGGCCTAGCAGTTAAGAGCACCAAATGCTCTTGCAGAGGACCCAGGTTCAATCCCCAGCACCCACTTGGCGGCTGAGAACCAACCGTCTTTAACTCCAGTTCCAGGGGAATTCAACACCCTCGTCTGACCCCCCAGGCATTTCAGGGGTGCACAAACCCACATGCAGACAGTACATTCATACACATAAAAAGAAAAAAGAAAAAAAGAAATGAAAATTTTAGTTTAGAAAATTTTTTTTTGGCTGGGCATGAGAGTCCCTGTCTCAAAAAGGAAAAAGAAAAAAAAAAAAAAAGGAAGAAAGAAAGAAAAAGAAACAAGTTTCTGGGGCTAGGAAAATGCCTCCATTCAGTAAAGTACCTACGGTTCAAGCACAAAGACCTGAATTCATTCACTAGAATCCACATTTAAAAGGCCAGGTACAGTGGCTAGAGAGATGACTCAGCACCTAAGAGAACCTACTGCTCTTCCAGGGGACCCAGGTTCAGTTCCCAGCACCGACATGGCAGCAAACATCAGTTAGTCCTTAATAACTCCAGTTCCAGGGAGTCTGATGCCCTCTTCTGACTTCCATGGATATTACATGAATGCACTTACATGCAGGCAAAACACTCAAATGCACCAAACTTTTTAAAGCCATGGCACTCATTTGCAATCCTTGTTTTGGGGAGGCTGACAGAGATGGATATGGATCTGTGGTGTTCCCTGGCTAGACAGACTAGCATAATTCTCAAGCTCCAAGCCAATAATTTTCTCTGTCTTAAAAATATAAGGTGGGGACTGGAGAGATGGCCTAGCAGTTAAGAGCGCTGACTGCTCTTGCAGAGGACCCAGGTTGGATCCCCAGCACCCACATGGTGGCTGAGAACCGTCTTTAACTCCAGTTCCAGGGGAATCCAACACCCTCTTCTGACCTCCTCGGCATTGCACGACACGAGTGCACAAACCTACATGTAGACAGTACACTCATACACATAAAAAATAAATAAAAAATTTAAAAAATAATGAAGAAAAAAATATAAGGTGGGGGCTGGAGAGATGACTCAGCAGTTAAGAGTACTGGCTGCTTTTGCAGAGGATCCAGGCTCAGTTCCCAGCATCTATCGAGTAGCTAACAACAGTGCCTAAGTTCAGTTCCAAGATATACAACTCTCTCTTCTGGCCTCCATGAATATTGCATGCATGTGGTACACTTACATGTCGGCAAAACACTTGTACACATCAAATAACAAAAACAATTAAGGTGGACAGCACCTGATGCACATGCATTTCCACATATGTGCTTGGGTATGAACCCACATGATCCTGAACACACGAATCATTTTCTAGGTGGGCATGGTACCCCATGCCTATACTATCTACCTCAGGTGACTAAGGAAGATTGTCCTGAGCTTGAGGTCAGCCTGGCTATACAATGAGCTCTAGGCAAACCTAGGCTACTCTGTCTCTAACACACAAAAACATTAAGCTTTGCCCCTTGTCTTAGTATAATTAAAGCACTCAATATACTGAATGAAGAGAGTATATTGAAATCAGCATGAGAGGAACACTGAGTCACACGTGAAGGCAGACCATCAAAATAGCATATTTGTCAACTGAAACTTTAAAAGCTGGGGGAGCTTGGAATGATGTATTGCAAGTTCTGAATTATATTAACTGCCAGCCCAGATTACTATTCCCAGAAAGGCTTTCTGTCATAATTTAAGGAAAAATAAAATTTCCCAGGATAGAAATAAGCTAAAAGAATTCATGAGGGGGCTGGAGAGATGGCCTAGTGGTTAAGAGCGCCGACCACTCTTGCAGAGGACCCGGGTTCGATCCCCAGCACCCACATGGCGGCCGAGAACCGTCTGAAACTCCAATTCCAGGAGAACTCCAGTTCCAGGGGAATCCGACACCCTCTTCTGACCTCCGCAGCATTGCCATGCAGACACGGGTGAACAAATGGCATGCAGACATACATTCAGACACATACAGAAAATAAATAAAATTAATAAAAAAAAATTTTTTTGTAAATTCATGTAGGCACTAAGCCAGGTCTACATTAGACACTGGAAGGAATCTTTCAGACCGGAGAGAAAAAAAATCCATCCATAATTTGCATAGGAAAGAATAAACCAGCTAGTCTTTTTTTTTTTTTTTTTTTTATTTTGTCTTTTTGGAGACAGGGCTCCCTGTAGCCCCAGCTGCCCCGGAACTCCTCTGTAGACCAGGCTGGCCCCTTGACTCACAAAAGATCCACCTGCCTGCAATCCCCCAAGTGCTAGGATTAAAGGCACGCACCACCACACCCCAAGTTGAACCATAGCTAGTCTTTTTTTTTTTTTTTTTATAATGTTTTTTTTATTTTATTTTTTTTTTATTATTTATCTCTTTGTAAATGTGTAATGAATGTACTGTCTGCATGCAGGTCTGTGCACCCGTGTCGTGCAATGCCACGGAGGTCAGAAGAGGGTCTCAGATTCCCCTGGAACTGGAGTTCTCCTGGAATTGGAGTTACAGACGGTTCTTAGCCGCCATGTGGGTGCTGGGGATCGAACCCGGGTCCTCTGCAAGAGCATCGGTGCTCTTAACCGCTAGGCTATCTCTCCAGTCCCGACCATGCTATTCTTAAATAATAAAGAGGACTAGGTAGAAGTTAAGCAAGAGAGAAAGGAAAAAAAGTACTACAAAATTGTCAAAATGGTAGGAGTTAGCACACAGCTTTCAATAACAGAGCCAGAGGGTGAAGAGGAGTACTGTGGAGTGCAGTCAGACACAGCATTCGTATCTTCATGTTCATGGCCATTGCACTTATGAACTGACAGCAGCTTTGGTTACCTGAACAAGACCTGTACAAGATCAAGCCAGTCAAAATTCCAGCCTGGATTAGGGAGGGGCTCATAAGACCCACCCCTAGCTGAGGAGCTCTTGACAGTTGATGCCTGCTGAGAGGGAGACTCATTTCTCTTTGGGAGTGTGGCCATGCTCCAGTGGCATTCTAGAAGCACTAACTGGATGCAGTGTATTATAAAAGAAGAGGAGAAGGAGGTGGAGGAGGAGGAGGAGGAAGAAGAGTAGGAAGAGGAGGAAGGGGAAAGATGAATTTAAGAGGGAGGGAGATGTAGGAGGGAAGTGTTGGATGGGTGGATGGGCTAGATATGACCAAAATACATTGTCTACACATATGAAATTCTCAAATAAATTTTAAATAGGTTTAAAAATCAATGTCAACCTGCAGGGCGAGGTGGTGCATGCCTTTAATCCTAGCACTTGGGAGGCAGAGGCAGGCGGATCTTTGTGAGTTCAAGGCCAGCCTGGTCTACAGAGTAAGTTCCAGGACAGCTGGACTTTTCCCTATTGGGAAAAGACCAAAAAAAAAATTAAAAGATAAAAATCAATCTTTTAACAGAAAGGGTTTTTCCTTCCTTGGTCCAGGGCCTCGAACTTAGGGATGACTTGAATTTAGGGATGACTTGAACTTAGGGATGACTTGAATTTAGGGATGACTTGAACTTAGGGATGACTTGAACTTAGGGATGACTTGCTTTCATTGCTAGAAAACAGGCAGAGACTATCACTTAGGCTTTCTGTATTGCATCTTCGGAAACCAAGCCAGGCTGACTGAAATGAAGTGAGGTTTAGGGAGGGGTGTTGAGAGCTGGCAGGGCAGGAGGACTGGCTGGGGAGTCTGGACCAAAACTAGGAGGGGTCCCTCGGGTACTCTGGGTGGGGTAGAGACAAGAAACTAGTCTAGGAGCAGGAAGGGTCTAGCTTGGGCCTTAACATATTTTTTATCTTTTTGAGACAGTGTGTCCCTGTAAGTCCCAGCTGGCCCTGGCCCTAGCTATATAGACCAGGTTGGCCTTGAACTCACAGAGATCCCTGTACCTTTGCCTCCTGAGTGCTGGGATTAAAGGCGTACACCACCACACCCAGTTACATTTTTTTCCAGTACTCTATGCAAATCCAGTTTCAGGGAGGAAGCATGCAGTGCCCAAGGAAGGACAGCCAGGCTGGCATCACAGGGAACTGGGAACTAAACAGAAATGCAGAACTTTGGGTCACCATGGATTTACTGAGGTGGGATTCTTGCATGTTATATTTCAGAAGCACGTGAGCCCTCCACCCCTGGTCACCTTCCCTGTGGGGAGGGGCTAGCATTCCTTAGCATGTTGCTCATGGAGGAAAAGACTGCCCCTCGGAGAGCCCAGATCAGCAGCCCCTGAGCCCTGGCATGAGCCAGGCTTCGCCAGGCTACCTCTCAGGTTCCCCTTATGACTGTGGACAGACAAGTCCTGCTGTCGCCAGAACGACTCTTTTATTTTCCCTATGGGTTGGACTTTTCAGGGGCTGCTGACATCTGGAAGATCTGAGAGGAGCTTTGCTGTAAATCCTTGATCTTTTCAAACCACTGAATGTTAGAAGCCATCTTCTTCCCTCTCACATAGCTTTTGGACACGGCAGGCTACTAAGCCAGCAGCTGCCTTCTCCTTTTTCTCAGTGCTCCTCTCTCACAGGGACCAAGCTATAGAGTCATTGCTGTATTAAGGGGATGATGAAGATAGAAGTTTTGTGAGACCTTGAATTCAGGTACCCAGGACAAAGAAGCTGGTGCTGACGCCATAATGGCTGCGAAATGGAAAAGGAACATCAACCTGGAATTGTCAAGAGGGATTGATTGCTCTTTCTCCATCCAGACCTCACAGAGGCTCCGTCAGAGCAGTGAGACTTGCATTGCTGAGCTGGTTAGATTTTTTTTTTTTTTTTTTTTTTTTTTT
>VZQC01000690.1:317119-431761 GCA_009823505.1 Rhizomys pruinosus | reverse complement strand
ATATGTATATATATATATATATATGTATATAAACATTTTGCTGTCGCATCTTTAAAATCAAATTTTTCTGTGTTAACTTTATAATTGATATGACCCATGGTTGTCTTTCAAAAGAGAAGAACAGGGGCTGGAGGGATTGCTCAGTGGTTAGGAGCACCTACTGTTCTTTCAGAGGACCTGAGTCTAACTTCCAACACCCACATCTGGCAGCTCCTCACAGCCTTCTGTAACTCCGGCTCCAGGGAATCCATTGCCTCTGGCCTCCTTGGAGACCTGCATTTGCATGCACATATCCACACACGTACACATAATTAGAATTTTTTCTGCTTTTAGACAGGGTCTCTCTGGGATTAATGTCCTTATAAAACAGACTCCATAAAGCTGTCTTGCTCCCTCTGCCACAGCACACAGTGAGATGACAACTTTTTTTTTTTATGTGTATGAATGTACTGTTTACGTGTAGGTCTGCACACCCATGTCGTGCAATGCCGCGGAGGTCAGAAGAGGGTCTCGGATTCCCTGGAACTGGAGTTCTCCTGGAATTGGAGTTACAGACAGTTCTTAGCCGCCATGTGGGTGCTGGGGATCGAACCCAGGTCCTCTGCAAGAGCTGTCAGCACTCTTAACCGCTAGGCCATCTCTCCAGCCCCGACAACTTTTATAAACTAGAAAGCAGGCCCTCACTAGACACTGATGGCAACTTGACCTTGGACTTCCCAGCTTGAGAACTATAAGAAATAATTTTTTTTTGGTCTTTTTTGAGACAGGATCTCCCTTTAGTCCCAGTTGGCCTGGAACTCACTATGTAGACCATGCTGGCCTTGAACTCCCAGAGATCCTCCTGCCTCTGCCTCCAGAGTGCTAGGATTAAAGGCGTGCACCTCAAAGCCAGCATGGTCTACATAGTGAGTTCCAGACCAGCTGGGACTAAAGGGAAACCCTGTCTCAAAAAAGACCAAAAAAAAAAGTGTCAAGATCTTGAAGACAAAATATAAAAAGTCTCTTAGTGGGGCTGGAGAGATGGCTCAGCAGTTAAGAGCACTGAATGCTCTTGCAGAGGACCCAGGTTTGATTCCCAGCACCCACATGTTGACTAAGAACCATCTTTAACTCCAGTTCCAGGGGAATCCAATACCTTCTTTTGACCTCTGCAGCATTGCACAACATGGGTGCACCTACCTACATGCAGGCAGTACACTCATACATTAAGAAGTAAAAAAAAAAAAAGTCTCTTAGCTGAAAACATTAAGAAGACAAAAATTAAATGTATGATGTTGAATTTGATCCTGAGCCAGAAGAACAGCATTAGTGAGATAATTGGAAACATTTGAACAAGATCAGATTACTTAATAGTAGTATGTCCATCCTAATTTCCTGTTTGGGTGGTTGTTCTGTGGCTTTGTGTCATGTCACATGTGGGGAAGCTGTGGAAAGGGCACACAGGATCATTACTATTCCTCGTGCACTGGTAATTATTTTTTAAGTTTTGGATTTTTGAAACAGACTGCCTCTATAGCTCTAGCTATATAGACAGGCTGGCCCCAAACTCACAAAGATCTGCCTGCCTCTGCCTCTTGAGCGCCGGGATTAAAGGCTAATATCAGTGCTCCTTAAACTATTGCATAAATTAGAAAGGAAAGGAAAACTACCAGTCATGAAGCAGCATTACCCTGATACCTAAATTGGATAAAGACACAACAACAACAAAGAAAACTAGAGATCAAAATCCTCAGTAAAATACTTGAAACAGAATTCAAGAAGACATTAAGAAAACCATACATGGGTTGGAGAGATGGCTCAGTGGTTAAGAGAACTAGATACTTACAGCCATCTGTAAGTCCAGTTCCAGGAGTTCCTATAGCCTCTTCTGGCCTCCTTGGGCATTGCATATGACATGGGTGCACTTACATACATGCACAAAATACATTCATACAACATATAAAATAAAAATAATAAAATATTTAAAAAGATCATATACTATGACAATTTGGTTTCATTTTGGAATTGCAAGGACAGTTTGACATACACAAATCAGTAAATGTAATATAGCACACAAGTAAAATCAGTAAATAATATAGCACACAAGTAAAATCAGTAAATGTGATATAGCACACAAGTAAAATCAGTAAATGTGATATAGCACACAAGTAAAATCAGTAAATATGATATAGCACACAAGTAAAATGAGTAAATGTAATATAGCACACAAGTAAACCTCATGATGGCAATTACACCGTCATCTTTTTTTTAATTTTATTTATTTTGTATGTGTATGAATGTACTGTCTGCATGTAGGTCTGTGCACCCGTGTCATGCAATGCTGCAGAGAAGAGGGTGTCGGATTCCCCTGGAACTGGAGTTCTCCTGGAATTGGAGTTACAGATGGTTCTTAGCCGCCATGTGGGTGCTGGGGATCGAACCCGGGTCCTCTGCAAAAGCAGTCGGCACTCTTAACCACTAGGCCATCTGTCCAGCTCTACATTGTCATCTTGATTGATAATCTTGCCCTGGAACTAACAACAATCCTCCTGCCTCAATCTCCTGAGTACTGAAATTACAAGTGTGGACCACCATGTCTGACTTATTTTTATGCTTATCTTAACTTCCTAAGGGACACCCTGTGTCTTTATAGCTTAGTGGTTAGCCATTGAGTTGGACAGACTTATGTTTAAACGACTGGAGCCTATAACACCTGCCCTCTCCTGCTGGGCAGGACGGGCACAGTTCTCACGTAAAGTCCGGGCAGCTGTCAAGTCGGCCTTAGCTTCTGCATTTCTCTGAACCCTCCCCTGGCCTCCAGCACATGGATGTCATTTCCTAGTCAGCCAGAGAAACAAAGAGCTTTTTAGACTTCCAGGCCTATCATTTCCGGTGTTTTCCTATTAAACTGATGGTTGGTTGATGACTTCCCCAGTGGAGCCACGGCCCCTGCTCGCGCAGCTGGGGTTTCCACCTTCATTTTCTTCCGGCCTTGCTACTTTCACAGACTGTGCTAGCAAGCTCGGGCTCTCTGCTCTGCATTCCAAATCAAGCATTCCCTCTTGCTGCCAAGCTGACTTTCTGGTCTTGTCCTGCTTAAAGGATGAATGCTGTCAAGTGCGGTGGTGGAGTCCTAGCAGGCCTGGCATGGCCAGTGGGGTACCCGAAGTCCTTATCCAAACAGTCAGCCCTTCTGTCTGAATAAACACCTCTAAATTTGAGATTTGCCTTTGGTTCATCTCCAGAGACTAAAAATGGGGTTTTCAGACATTGTGAATAAATCAAAGTTTAAAAACTGAGGGTAAGGGCCTACATACCAAATGTGAGACTAGACTGAGCCACATGAGTCCCTCGCTAAAATAAAGCAAAGTAGCTGGGTGCAGTGGTCCACATCTTTAGTCCCAGCACTCAGGAGGCAGAGGGAGGTGCATCTCTGTGAGATCGAAGTCAGAAGTCAGCCTGGTCTACATGATCAGTTCTAGGCTTGCTGTGGCTATAGGGAGACCAAAAGGAAATCAAAACAAAGCGAAACAGGGGTAAAGGAAAAAAAGAAAAGCAACTCTTAGTAAATATTGAAGGATCAAAATGTGGTACATCTCTACACAATGGAGTTCTATGCAGCGGTAAAGAAAGATGACATCAGGGGCTGGACAGATGGCTCAGCGATTAAGAGCACCAACTGCTCTTGCAGAGGACCTGGGTTCTATTCCCAGCACCCACATGCAGCTAAGGACCATCTTTAACTCCAGATCCAGGGGAATCTGACGCCCTCTTCTGACCTCCGTGGTATTGCATGATACGGGTGCACCAACCTACATGCAGACAGTACACTCATACACATAAAAAAATACTCATCAGCCATAATAATAGAAAGAAAGAAAGAAAGAAGAAAGAAAGAAAGAAAGAAAGAAAGAAAGAAAGAAAGAAAGAAAGAAAGATGACATCATGAACATTGCAGGATGGAACTATAAGATATCATGTTAAGTATAGTAAATGACGAATGGCACTAGCATCCACAGATGAGCAATGTTAATGTTATATTCCTCATGATCTGAAAACAACTGTGCATTGTATTGTGACTCCCTTATCAGGTTCTAGAACTAAGCTACCATTTATTTTCAGACTTAGGAATTTTTGGTATATGGGTGAAGGGTATGTATGCATATTTTATTTTATTTTGTTTGTTTATTTATTTTTTGGTCTTTTCAAGACAGGGTCTCCCTGTAGCCCCAGCTGTCCTGGAACTCACTCTGTAGATCAGGCTGGCTTTGAACTCACAAAGATCCGCATGCTTCTGCCTCCCAAGTGCTAGGATTAAAGGCGTGCGCCACCACGCCTGGTGCATATTTTAGAGTAATATAAGATCAAAGGAATGAGGATAAAACTAGTTTGTCATGACATTAAAAAAAGCACTAAAGGACCATGCTAAGGCCAGGCATGGTGATGCATGCCTTTAATCCCAGCAGTAGGGAGTCAGAGGCAGGCTGTTCTCTGTGAGTTCAAGGCCAGTCTGGTCTACATAGTGAGTTCCAGGACAGTTGGGAGTACAGGGAGACCCTGTCTCAAAAAGACAAAAAAAAAAAAGGAAAAGTCAAAAAGAAAAAATCATGCTAAGATCTCTGATTACAATGGAGTTAAATCACAAATTAAAAACAGTAGCCAGGTGTGGTGGCCACGCCTTTAATCCTAGCACTTGGGAGGCAGAGGCAGGAGGATCTTTGTGAGTTCAAGGCCAGCCTGGTCTACAGAGTGAGTTCCAGGACAGCTGGGGCTACAGGGAGACCCTGTCTTGAAAAGACCAAAAAAAANAAAAAAAAAAAAAAAAAAGAGTGCCAACTGCTCTTGCAGAAGACCTGGGTTCTATTCCCAGCACCCACATGGTAGCTAAGGACGGTCTCAACTCCAGTTCCAGGGGAATCTGATGCCCTCTTCTGACCTCCTTGGCATTGTATGACATGGTGCACTAACCTATATGCAGACAGTATACTCATACATAGAAAAAAATTTTTTTTTAATTGATTAAAAAAAAAAAGAAAATGGGCCTGTGAGATGGCAAGGATGTGGCAAGGACGGGATGGGGTAGTGTGACTCTGTCAGCTCAATGTTCTTTTTTCCCCTTCTTGATGCAGTAGTTCTGGGATCAGGGCAGCAACTGCTCGGGTCTGGCAACATCACAGGCCACTCTTCTGAGAACACTTTATACCAACTCTTAGCACACAGGCTATGAGAGGTGAAGCAAAAAGCAAGACAAAGCGATGCTGAGATGACCCAGATTCTGGTTTGGAGACCACTGTGATATATTATGTATGAATCCATCTGAAGTACAGTTTGAATACCTAGTGAAATAATTCATTCCTAGATATGAGACATTTTTAATGATTGACCCTAATGGAATAATACTATGAACTGCAAATTGGAACCTTAAATTAAGTATGAGATTACATTCTTTTCTGTTATCTCTGGCTTTTTTCCTTGAGGGAAAAAAAAACGTTAATGTCTATAGAAAGCAGAGCTTTCTTAGCCCCTCACATGACTCTTGTGTGTGATTAGTCGGCGGTCTTTTTAAAGGGTAGAAGGAGAAACAGAATTCTGTTGCAGGAAAGACTTGACCCACTTTAGCTATCTTAGACTATGAAAGACAATTATTTTTCAGTTCTGAAAGTCGGGGAGCTCAAGACCAAGGTTCCCATAGATCCCAGGTTTAATGAGGACCTCCTTACTGGTTTTCAGTTGGTGTTCTTCTCCTGGTATCCTGATGCTGCAGGGAGCAGAGCCACAAAGCAAGCTGTGCTGTCTGTCAAGTGCACTGCTCTCAAATGCCCATTGCATTGGGAATTAGGATTTCAACTTAAGAATTATGGGATATAGGGGCTGGAGAGATGGCCTAGAGGTTAAGAGTGCCAACTGCTCTTACAGAGGACCCGGGTTCGATCCCCAGCACCCACATGGCGGCTGAGAACCGTCTGAAACTCCAATTCCAGGAGAACTCCAGTTCCAGGAGAATCCGACACCCTCTTCTGACCTCCGCGGCATTGCACGACACGGGTGCACAGACCTACATGCAGACAGTACACTCATATACATACAAAAATAAATAAAATTTAAAAAAAATTTTTTAAATAGAATTATGGGATATAAAGCTGGGCCTGGTGGCTTACTACTACAGACTCAGTCCTTGAGAGACTGAGACAGGAGGATCAAGAGGTTGAGGCCAGCCTGGGCTACAAAGTAAGATCATATCACAAACGGCAACATGATTAAGATGCTGGGCTGAGGGCTTGGCAGCTGTCTGAGTGCCACCTGGGTAAAGTGCCTGACGGTCAGAAGGGAGTTACCAAGCCCGGCTGACACCACAAGCTCTTTTTTATTTTTTAATTTAAAAAAATGTTTAAAATGCCAGATGGGGCACATGCCTTTAATCCCAGAACTCAGAAGGCAGAGGCAGGCCGATCTCTGTGAATTAAAGGCCAACCTGGTCTACATAGCGAGTTTCAGGCCAGCTGGGGGCTACAGGGAGACCCTGTGTCAAAAAGAAAAAAAAAAAAAAAAAAAAAGGTTTTAAATTTTATTTATTTATTTATTTATTTATTTATTTATTTATTGTGTGTGTGTGTTTGTTTCTGGGTGTCTGTTTGAGCTACAGTGTGCTAGGAGAAGTCAAAGAACAATTAACTTACTCGAGTCAGTTCTTTCCTTCTAACATATAGGTTCCAGGAATTCAGCTGTGGGTGTTGGGCTTGATGTGGCATCGTCCCACTGAGGCAGGAATTGGGTCTTCTCTTCAAATCCATTAAAAAAGTAGAGGAAAATCATCTGGTAGAAATTCTCTTAACCCCCTTCATGTTGTGAACACAGCTCATGAAGACATGGAAACCAGCCCTTTCTTAACTTTGTCTCTCACTTCTGTTCACGATCCCTGAGTGTTCGGGGTGTCTCTGTGCCCATCGCTGGAAGTCAGGAGCTACAAAACGACTCTTGATTTAGGACACGTGGCTATACTGATCTTTTGTCTTCACTGATATCCATTTTATTTCTCTCACTTTTTATTTTTTAATACTTGTTATTTATGTCGACAAGTGTCTGGCCTACATGTATATAAGTGCACTCATGCCATGCAATCCCCTCGAAGGTCAGAACATGTTAAACTCAAACCGCCACACTCACACAAGAAAACCGCCGAGGAGCCACAGATAGCAGTAGATAAAAGTTTTAATAAAAGGTTACAAACGAACAGACAGAAAGCCGAAACGACCAGCAACCAAGACAGAATGGCAGATCAACATGCTGGGCCGAGCTCACTCCCATGGGACAGGAGGGCAGCAGCCCGAGACCCAATCCCTCATAGCTTTTATTCCCAATTAGGGGATTTCCACCATGGTCGTGGTGACCCTTCCTCTGATTGGTGGGGTCTTGGTGGTTGCGGACCAGGCAGTCTTCATTGGATATGTCCTGCTGCTCTGGACTTTCTTTGTTCTTATTGTCTACCTGGTCTGGACTTTTGTTCTTATCTATAGAGCGTCCAACCGCAAGGGGAAGCTAGTCTGGGTCATCTCCTGAGTGGCAGAAGTTGAATCACTTCATAGCTAACTAATAAAGTTACCTAAGAAAATCAATTTGTTTAACCGGGCGTGGTGGTGCACGCCTTTAATCCTAGCACTTGGGAGGCAGAGGCAGGCAGATGTGAGTTTAAGGCCATCCTGGTCTACAGAGCGTGTTCCAGGACAGCTGGGACTACAGGGAGACCCTGTCTCGAAAAGAAAAAAATAAATAAATAAATAAATAAATAAAAATAAATCAATTTGTTTATGTCAGGTTCCTGCTTCTAAAGCCCAAGATGGAGTTAGCTTGGTTCCTACAGAGACTGCGGGGTCCCCTGGAACTGGAGTTTTGGATGGTTCTTAGCTACCATGTGAGTGTTGGGTCTTTCGCAAGAGCAGTCAGTGCTCTTAACTACTGAGCTATCTCTCCAGCCCCTATTATATTTTCATTTATTTATTTATTATTTATTTATTCATTTATATTAGACCATCTCAAGACCTTTTGGGTTGGACATTTATTCTTCAAAGTTTTTTTATTGAAGCATAATTTACATACAAGAAAATTCACCAATTTTTTATTGTAAAATTTGGTGAGTTTGACAAATATAAGCACCTACCCATTAATCACCATTCCAGTCATGGTGCAGATTGATAACCCAGAAATGTAATACCACTCTATAATCAATCTTCCTCCTTTAAGCCACTCCGTACAGTCACTGACCTGCTTTCTGTCTTAATAGTATAATTTTCCCATTATTTTATTGTAAAATGTGTGTGGTGATGTAAACATGGCCCATGTATGCATGCTTAGATGCCAGGGATTGACATCAGATGCCTTTATTGAGCTCCACCTTACCTGCCTGTCTCTATCCATCCATCCACCTGCATATGTGTATGATATGTATGTGGGTGCATGTGTGCCATAGGACACCTGAATTCAGATGATAACGTCTTGGGTCTGATTCTCTTCTACTTTTAAGTGAGTTCTAGTGATTTTTTTTTTTTAGACAGGGTCTCCTTGTAGCCCCAGCTGTCCTGGAACTCGCTCTGTAGACCATACTGGCCTTGAACTCACAAAGATCCACCTGCCTCTGCCTCCCGACTGCTAGGATTAAAGGCGTGCACCACCATGCCTGGCTTGATTTTTTTTTTTTTAATCTTTTTGAGACAGGGTTTCCCTGTAGTCCCAGCTGTCTTGGAACTCACTTTGTAGACCAGGCTAGCCTTGAACTCACAGAGATCTGCCTGCCTCTGCCTCCCGAATGCTGTGATTAAAGGCGTGTGCCACCACGTGTGGCTTGAGTGATTTAACTCGGGTCATAAGGCCAGCAAGTTAAGTGCTTTACCCACTAAGACATCTCCCCAGTTACCATCTTACTTTTTGAGACAAGGTCTCCCATTGAACCCAGAGCTCCCTGACCCACAGGGTCTGGCTTCGACTGAGAGCATGCACCACCACACCTGGCTCTCTCCCCACCTCTGCCTCTGGCTCTCTCCTTTCTCTCTCTCTCCTTCTTGGACAGGGAATTGCACCTAGGACCTTATATTTGCTAGGAAAACACTCTACCGCTGAGTCACAGTGGTAGAAGTGACAGAAGCATTTTGATGAATCCTGCATGTCTTAACACTATCTGAAGGTGGTCAGACTTCAAGATTGAAGAGTCCTCCAGACTACTTAGTTTGTCCAACCCTCTACAATCATCTGGAAGGAGGTAAAGAAAATTACTGTATAGGCTTAGGGCTCTAGTCTCATTTTTTTTTTCATATTGAGTTTAATAAGGCTCTAATCTCTTAATTGCTTTGCTTTTGCTATTTAAAGCCAGCTTTGTGCTGGGTGTGGTAGCACAGGCCTTTAATCCCAGCAGAGGCAGGTAGATCTCTGGGTGTTCAAGGCCAGCCTGGTCTACATAGTGAGATCAGGACAGCTGGGGCAATAGGGAGTCCCTGTCTCAAAAAGATCCAAACAAAAAAAAACAACACACAAAACCCCAAAAAAAAAAAAAAATTAAATTGATCCCTTCCAGTTTTGTTTTGTTGGTACTGGGGATTGAATCCAAGACCATGAGAATGTTAAACAAGCACTTTACAGTGAGCCCCACCTCTGGACCATCCTCAGGTCTGACCCAATTACAAGTTAAAGAGTTTTCCAAAACACTTTAAGGTTCAATAACCCACCCAAAGTAATCACAGAACCCTTTGAAAGCTGTTATATGCAGTCACATTTTATTTCAGGGAACATATACAGACCAAAATCAGCCAAAGGAAGCGCAACAGCGTAAGTATGCAAGGGGTCCCATGCAAAGCTTCCACCACCCTCAGAGCATTGCCTCCCAACACTGACGGTGACAATTTGTATAATACTCTTACCCAGGGAAAATTGCTTGACTGTCAGTATCCCGAGTTTTCACTGGAGCTTCAATACTTGGTGTATGACTGTTAGTTTTAGTCTCTAGCCCCAATTCCACTCCCTGGAGGTAGGTTGAAGTCACCTGGCCTAAAGATCTACCATGAGTCACCCTATACCATGGCTGAGGGAATGAATAATAAAAGCATTAAAGCTGGATGAAGTGGCACATGCTTATAATCTCAGTGCTTGAGAAGGATAGAGGCAGGAAGGTTGAGAGTTTATGGATAGCCTGAGCTACATAGGGAGTTTGAGGCTGGCCTTAGCTACATAGCAAGCAAGCAAGCAAGCAAATCCACATCCCTATCATACAAGAAATCCCAAAGGTGAGAAGTTAGCCCACCAAAAGCAGGATAAAGGTCACAAGTCTTTACCATGTACCTTTTATCTGCCTTTACCTTACAAAGGCATTTACAATGAAAAAAAATTTTAAAAATAGCTAGACCGACAGTAGAGGGATCAAACACTATACATGTTTTGTCAAATTCTTAAACTTGCCACACTGGGCATGGTGGCACATGCCTTTGATCCCAGCACTGGGGAGGCAGAGGCAGGACCACCAAGGCCAGCCTGGTCTACATAGTGAACTCTAGGCCAGCTAGGGCTAACGGGAGACCCTGTCTCAAAAAGACAAAAAGACAAAAAAAAAAAAAAAAAAAAAGAAAAAGAAAAGAAGAAAGAAAAAAGCATGCCAGTGCATTAGCCAAGGTAGCCTAATCCAGGCGTCTAACATTCAAGCAACCAGAAGACCCCATTGGGGTGAACCAGTAGATGTCATTGAAGGGATGTGCAGGGCAGAGAAGAAACACATGCAGAGCCAGATCCAATGAATAATCCACAACCACGAGGCAGGCTAGAAAGACATGGAAAATGAACAGAGCATGCGGAAAGAGAAAGACTCACTCCTGCTGGCTGAGCATCTCACAAACACGATTAGGAACCATGTCTACAGTCAATTACACACCTTGACTTCCTTGTTTCTTATTTTGTAAGGATTCGACCGTCGACAGGGGGGGGGGGGGGGGGGGGGGGGGGGGGGGCCGAGACAGGGGTCGCCCTGTAGCTCCAGCTGTCCTGGAACTCACTCTGTAGACCAGGCTGGCCTTGAACTCTCAAAGATCCACCTGCCTCTGCCTCCTGGGTGCTAGGATTAAAGGCGTGCGCCACCATGCCCGGCTCCTTTGACTTTTTTGACTTTTTTTAGTTATTTTCTTGAAACATGGTCTCATGTAGCCCAGGATGGCTTCAAACTTGATATGTAGCTGAGGATGACCTTGAACTCTGATCGTCCAGCTTCCATCTAAGGTTATAGACATGTGTGCTGCCATCGCCATCAGCCTGTAAACCTGTTCAATGCATTGTGAACTGAAGTGCCCAGAAAAAAGCAGCCACATCTATGCTATGCTAAAGAGTCCACAAGACGGCTTGGGTCGTTAGAACTTGGCGACCTGGGAGAGTCAGAATATTGAAAATCCAGAGCCTAATAATCTTCTGTTCTCTTCAGTCTCCCTAATCGTCATTGACACTTATGTCTGACTTCGCATCCTATAACTATCAAGTAAAACCTTTGACTGTTAACAAACCACAAGCTTTCACCAACTCAAAAGCTAACAGTGGCCAGGGACAGTAGGGCACGCCTTTAATCCAAGCATTTAGGAGGCAGAGACAGGTACATCTCTGGGAAATGGAGGCCAGCCTGGTCTACATAATGAGTTCCAGGTCAGCTGTGAGTACAGGGGCAAAAACAAAACAAAAACAAGCTAAGAATGTCATCAGGCCTACAGCACATATCTCCTTGCCTCGCTATAACCCACCAATGTGATGGTCCCATCAATGTATTTGAAAATGCTTCATGACTTTGTTAGTTTTATAACTAGAAAAAGTTAATGAAACCACTTTCACATTGGCACTTGTTATTTGGGGGCAATGTGAATCTGTGTTCCTGGCTCCTAATTGCTCATATTTGGTTCAAAATAAACCATCTCTTGCTTCCTTTGAGATGAGATGACAGTTATGTTATGTGTTGATAGTACTATAAACCACCTTATAAATCTCATTTCTAAAGAAAAACTCCTTAGATAAGAATAAGTATACCCCAGCACCCACATGGCAGCTAAGAACCGTCTGTATCTCCAATTCCAGGAGAACTCCAGTTCCAGGGGAATCAGACCCTCTTCTGACCTCCACAGCATCGCACGACATGGGTGCACAGACCTACATGCAGACAGTACATTCATACACATAGAAAAATAAATAAAATTAAAAAAAAGAATAAGTATACCAAGACATTTCACCTAATGGTTTCAATCCTTTGAAGAACAGACTTCAGAAGCCACCAAAATCATATATATATATATGGCATTGTTGGAACACTTCAATGTCACTTTCTCTTGAGAAGCCTGTACTCACTCCAGGCTTATACCTATATTAAAACCTTTTCTTGGGGCTGGAGAGATGGCCTAGCGGTTAAGAGCACCGACTGCTCTTACAGAGGACCTGGGTTCGATCCCCAGCACCCAAATGGCGGCCGAGAACCGTCTGAAACTCCAATTCCAGGAGAACTCTAGTTCCAGGGGAATCCGACACCCTCTTCTGACCTCCGTGGCATTGCACGACACGGGTGCACAAACTTGCATGCAGACAGTACATTCATACACATACAGAAATAAAGTTAATAAAAAAAATTTAAAAAAAAAACCTTTTCTTAATAAACTTCAGCTTTGCTTCATTCTGACATATCCTGAAATTCCATTCTCGGATATAAGTCAAGAATCTGGCTTTGTCTCACCATTACTAGTGGTGTAGGCCAGTAATCTCAGCTACTTGGGAGGTTGAGTTACACAGGATGCAAGTTCAAGGCCTGCTTGGGCTATGAAGAATCCTGGCTTCACTGAGTAGGGCATGGTCATACCCTAGTAAATACTCCCCATGGCATCTGGAAAGAACTCCTCAAGCTGCTAGAGATGGCCCTGCTGTGCTGTGTCTTCACTGCTGCCACACTATATATACATACATACACACATATATATGAAGAATCAACAAGAACAATGAAGGCAATCCAACTGAGAAACAAGTGGAAGGTGTGAAATGGCATTTCACAAAAAAGGAAATGGCTAAAACATCTGTAAAAACTATTCTACTTCCTTTATGCACTGGGGTGATGCAAATTAAAACCATAGGGCTACACACTACAACACAACCACAGAAAGGTTAAGGCTTTAAAGGTGGTAATACCAAGTACTAGAGAGGAACTACCTTTCTCATACGCTGCAGATGCCTGGGCTAACTGCTATAAACTGATTTAGTTTGTACTAAAACTAAAATATGTATACCATATGCTGGGCATAGTGGTGCATGCCTTTCATCCCAGCACTCAGGAGGCAGAGGCAGGTGGATCTCTGTGAGATCAAGGCCTGGCTGGTCTACATAGTGAGTTCCAGGCCAGCTGGAGCTACAGGGAGACCCTCTCTCAACTCCTACCTCCCTCTCCCACAAAAAAAAAAAAAGAAAAAGAAACAAAGAGAGACACTCAGAGCCAAATCCATTGTTGGCTTGTTAAAAAAAAAGAAAGAAAGAAAGAAAGAAAATGATGTGTTTTCTCACTCACAGATCCAATTTCCACTGATTTGTCATTGCTTCTTTTCTGGACCAGAGTCTTACCATGTTGCCCAGACTACCACTCAAGGGCTCCTCCCAGAATGGCTGAGACTACCAGTTATCCTCTGCCACACCCAGCTTCTTTTAAAGATACTGAAAATGACACAGGAAGTACTAAAAACTCTTGGAAGAATCCACTCCAAAGAAACTGCAACAAACTGCAATTATCTCCTCAGTGTTATGCCTGCTGCTGATGCAACATCTGTATCTTTTTTTTTTTTTTTTTGGTCCTGGAACTCACTCTGCAGACCAGGCTGGCCTTGAACTCACAAAGATCCGCCTGTCTCTGCCTCCCAAGTGCTAGGATTAAAGGCATGTGCCACCACGCCCAGCAACATCTGTATCTTATACAACAGAACATTTATCATAATGCTCGTTAAGTTGTGCCATCATCTAGAGTTGTAATTATAACTGTTAGGAAGCCCTATAAAAGCCAAATGTGACACCATTTCAAAGTAGAAGTGAGAAGGCCACTGACAAACCTCAGGTTGTCATTTCTAATAAGATAAATATTGGTAAATAGAACCCACATACAAACAAAAGCTCTTTGGGATCCTTAATAATTTTCTTAAGAAAAAAAGGGTTCTTTGAGAAATCCATTGCAGATTATCCAGAGCCTGGTGGTTAGGGTTATTTTTTCCTGTGACCTCTCATGAAACCATTGTTTTACATTTCTAAATACCTATAAGTCTGGCTAGGCCAACTTTACTAGTCCACCTAGCTCTTCCTATATTTTTTATTCTCTCAATTTTTCATTTGAAAATTTATTGCTTTTATTTCTCTTTTTATCCACTATTGTGTTTTCCCTCTATTATAGAGCTAAGTTCATCGAGTGAACTTTGGATTGACTTTCTTCTGACATGACTTGAAACAAGCTGTCACTTTTCTCAAATTTAAGCTGACCATGAGCTGCCCAGGCCCAGCACTAAGTCCAACAAAGGGCCCCTCAGCCATATCTCCTGAGGAGACACCCACATGGGCAGCTAGCCTGAAGACCAAGGTAACCTGGCTAAGGTAAAGTTGGCTCAGCACCTTCACACTGGCAAAGTGAAGTTCATTGACAAGGTACAACAGAACTCCTTTAACAGCCAGAGAGCATCCAGTCACCCAGCAGGATGAAGTGTTTGACTGATGGATATTGGGAGAGCTGCCTTGCTATGAAATCTGCTAGTGGAGAGATATTTGAGTACCTCATGCTTCATGTCAGTGGGAAAGAAATCACAGGCCCGAAGCAAATTCCAACAATAGTATCTGCTGTGCAAGCTGTCACCGGAAGTACATTGTCCTTAGAGATTTAAAGGCAGAAAAGCTGAACAATGCTGAAATGAACATCAAGATCGCGAACTGCAGCTTCAATAGCAAATTCACCTTTTACAACGAGATGGATACTTTCTGGGGCAGCACCCCCTTTTGCTGCCCCCGGAATTCTACTAAAGTAGATTCACAGACTTATATGTCCTCCTGCCTTTCCGTGGACAGAAGTTCAAGGAGCTGTCAAAGAAGCACTTGAGTAGGCTGTATGCTATTCCTCCTACCTGGCCACGCAGAGTGAATAAAGGATCAGTTCATCCTGAGTCCCAGTGAGTGGAGCACACTGTGATGGATCCGGGATTTAAGCACTATGTGGAGTCACTCCCTGACTACAAAGTCGCAGACAGGACTCCCTGAGGAGCAGGAAATTCATGAGACAATGGCCTCCTATGTCTTCTGCAGACCTCTCCCAACTCTGAGCCACAGGCTGTAGAAGATCTGCCAGCAACAGCACCCCTCCCCCCCAATCCCACAGGATACAGTTTAGGGTCTCTGCCATCCCCAAAGGGTAGGAGTTCCAGCCTTCTGACTTTCTTCTCTAAGAATTGCTTCTCTAAGAATCCTCAGAGGAGCGACATAGGTCAAGAGCATGAAGAAGTTATGTGACTGCCATCCCTGACCCAGCTTGAGGGGGGAAAAGACATCTCTCCCCTCCTCTACCACAACGGCATCTCCACCAATGAACATCAAAGCAGTAATTCCTCTCCTGGGCAGGAGCCAGTCTGGACAAACTACCAAGAAGAATAACAGAGTCTGTGCTTCGGGAACCTAGACGCGAAGTCCCCCAGCCCAGCACACTACAGTCTTCTCTGTAGTCTCTCCCTCCCTGCACGCAGGTGGCAGCAGACCAGATATCGTCCCACATAAGCCAGTTTCCCCAGTGTGTGCCCCAAAGGAATCCTATCCCCAGTGGGCAGCCCGGACCGGTGCTAGCTCTAGAGATTCTGCTCAAGGACATGACCCCAGCTTCGCCTTCTGGGAACAGACAATATCACCAGGGCGCCAATCAGCTTCTTCAGCAAGTCCAGGTTCGACTACACAGGAAGAAATCCTTGTTTCCAGTTTGCCAAAAAGAATGACTTTGAAGGCAAACACCAGGAGGAGATGCTCACACGTGAGGAAGTCAGGTGCTCACTGCACTCTGGGTGGCGCTCCAGGGTCCAGGAAAGTTGCAGCTTCCATCCTAGCACGGCCTCCCCATAAACTCCCGCCTGGAAGTCAGAGGCCTAGCGGAGCAAGCATCTCCTGGTCAAGCAGGGACTGCCCATCCTGTGTCCACCTGAGCCTGCTCCCTGGACTTTCCCTCGCTGGCTGGGCTCGCTTTCTCACCGCCTCTGTGGGAAAATGAGGGGGTGCTGTAAAATAAATTGCACCTCTCCCCCTGGGACCAGGGTCATAAATCTTTCTCTATTCTCTGGGAGCCCAGCTTTGAAGCTCCCTCTCCCCATTACTTTTCCATACTGATTGGCATTAGCCTGGGACCAGAAAGTTCATAGAGTCTGGTCCACCAAGCCCCCTTTCTGTCTCTGCATTCCTTGCCTTCTTCTCCTGACATTGTCACCCCCTCCAGGGCCTGGGGTGACTATTAGTCTCAAGACTGGTGTGGGAATGGGTGCTCATGGACACTTGGATGGTGTGAACCCTGCATGCACTCTTTGACCTATTCCTCTGTTCTTGAGAACTTCGAACAGCTGGAAGGCTCCCCTCCAAGATCAATGGGGGTCGGGGCTAGGCAGGAACGGGGGGGTTGTCCAGGTTAAATGTAAAGGCTGGTCTCCTAAACCTGGTGGGGGGGAGAGCTCCTATCCAGCTGGTCCTTTTTGCCCATCCTCCCCTCCCAGAGTCAGAGTCTCTCAAGAATCAAATGGATAGTAAGAGAATGGAACCACTGAGTGTTCTGTGGTTATAAAATTACCGATTACATCTACTTTTATAGCTCTCATTTATATTTTCAGAGAGCTATCCCAAGAAAAATTGCCTTCCTGAATGAACTATCTTAAATGACACTTGTTTAGATGTTTGGCTAAGTATTATTGTCAATTTCTTTTTTTGAGTCAGGGTCGGGGTAGTCCAGTCTGGCCTCCAAATCACTATGTAGCTGAGAAAAGCCTTCCAAATCCCAGGATTATAGGTGTGTGCCTGCTGTAATTTTCAAGAGTCAGTAGACAGATTTGAGTAGGTAGGTGAGATAGATAAATAGATATAGATACATAGATGATAGAATTCAAATCCTGCCGTCATAATTGGATATTTCCTTGTTCCACCTTAACTAGAGCTGATACTTCCAGCTATGCAAACAAATAAATTACCTTTGAGTTTCTGTTATCTTGAAAGTCATTTCTACCACTTGCACTGAAGATAGTCTGGAAAAACAAATGATTATTTGGGCTTTGGAGAGTTTTTGTTTATTTTATTGGGATGCTGAGGATCAAACAACTATTTGAATACAACTGACACCTGTTCTCCCAGCTACTCAGAAGGTCCGTTGAGTCCAGAAGTTGAAAGGCCAGCCTGGATTACATCCTAAGTCCCTGGCTCAAAACAAAAACAAAAACAAAACAACCCTCCTATACCTACACAAAAACCTTATGAAGGGCTAGAGAGTGGCTCAGTGGTTAAGAGCACTGACTGTTCTGGCAGAAGACCTGTGTTCGAATCCCAGTACCCACATGGCAGATAAAATGATCCATAACTTCAGATCCAGGGGATCCAGTGCCTCCCTATGTTCTCCTTGGGCATTGCATAACATGGGTGCACTTACATCCACACAGGCATAACACTTATACACATTTTAAAAAAAAATGGGGGGTTGGAGAGATAGCCTAGTGGTTAAGAGCGCCGACCGCTCTTACAGAGGACCCGGGTTCGATCCCCAGCACCCACATGGCGGCTGAGAACCGTCTGAAACTCCAATTCCAGGAGAACTCCAGTTCCAGGNTTGAGACAGGGTCTCCCTGTAGCCCCAGCTGTCCTGGAACTCGCTCTGTAGACCAGGCTGGCCTTGAACCCACAAAGATCCGCCTGCCTCTGCCTCCCTAGTGTTAGGATCAAAGGCATGTGCCACCACGTCCAGCTATGAAGATTCTTAAAGGTATCTCTCTGCACACAGTTCTGATTATTTTCCTAGGATACATTTCTATAGTGTAGTTACTGCTTCAAATGGAAAGACTGTTGGGAGCTAGAACTTGCCATGCAGCACTGGCTGGCCTCAAACTCAAAATCCTCCTGCCTTCACCTCTTGATTGTGGGAAAGTATAAGTTTTTGTGTGTTTGTGTATGAATGTATTGCCTGCATGTGTGTAAGTGCACCGGAGTCCTGTAATGCCCACAGAGTCAGAAGAAGGTGTCAGATTCCCCCAGAACTGGAGTTATAGACAGTTGTTAGCTGCCATGTGGGTGCTGGGAATTGAACCTGGGTCCTCTGCAAGAGCACTCAGTGCTCTGGACATAGGCATGGTTAAACTTTCCCTATGGCAGGGCTGTCCATCGTTAGAGGCTAAGATCCAGTGGTAGTGGGGGGCTCTGACCTCATTACTGGAATGACCTGCTGATGACCCACAGTTCAATGGCCTATTGGGAGGTGACAGGTCTAACTGAACAGTGTAGGTCCTTAGGGACTCTACCTTGTCCCTGGCCCCTCTTCTTCTCACTCTGTCCTTCCCGGCCACCATGAGGTGACCATCTTTGCTCCTTCCCTGCTTCCTGCTATTACGTGCTGCCTGACCGCAAGCCCAGAAGCAACAGAGCCAAGACCCTGCTTGGAAACCTCTGGAACTATTAGCCAAGAAGCCTTTCCTTCTTTGAGTTTTTCTCAGGCATCTGTTACAGGATGGAAGGCTGAGCAGGAGAAATGGCTCCCTCCCCTTCTTCTCATTCCTCACCAGCCAAGGCCGAGTCACAGGGGAGCTCTTTCTTTGAAGTCTGTCAATTCCATTCGAATCTCTGTATGGTCAGCCAGACATCTGCAGCCCTCTGTGGAGTCCACTGTTTCTCTGAGCAGAGGAAGAGCAGGAAGCAGGTACAAAATGGAACTGTGGACAGGGCTCCCTAATAAACGTGGGTTCTGGCACCCCTACCCATGCCCCAGGGGAAGCGACGGACAATACCTGAGCTGTAGCCAAGTAGGGAACCATCCTTGCACACACTAGAAGCAGGTCATTGGCAAAGCACTCTCCGTGTTACATATCTACTCACAGAGATTGACAGCCTAGGGCTGACACACTGCAGCAATGCATAGACTTAAGTCGCTCTTTGTCGCCCCATCCATTAACAAGCTCATTTCTTGACAGAAAACTTATCTACAGATGCTTGTGAAATTCGTTCATATAGGAAAGATTAATTTGTCTCAGGAGAGGACCTCCCACCTACGCAAATGAGGTCATTACAAAGAACAACCCTACTGCAGATAATAGAAGGTCTTTCCTATTAGGAAGAGCCATATTATATTCGAGGGGTTCACATGGCAAGGGCCTTTGAACCCTCCAGTCTCTACAGCCCGCTGTTCCTTCCACACCAGTGGTCACCTGTCCAGCCACACCTCGGTACCATCAGCTCTAACAATATTCTTCCTTCCATTTGTGAAGGGCTAGACTGTGGCTTGCTGGTTGACTGCTTTCCTTGAATTTGGGAGATCTCTGGGTTCCATCCCCAGCTCTGCACAAAAGTAAAACATATATTAAAAAGAGAAGAATGAACTGTTAATGGCAACTCCAAAAATAAATTCTCTCCTTTCATTGCTAACATCCCATCTCCATGAAATCTTGGCCAATGGTAAGACAAAGAAATTTCATTTGATGCTGCTTTGTCTTCATGTATACCCCCTACACACACAGTTCAAGACTGAGTCTGATTATGCAGTGTAGCCTTGAACTCACCATCATCCTGCTGTGTGCTATTCCACCCAGTTTCAAGTAAAATTTCTTTAACTCATTGTATATTCTGATACCTCAATTTACCATAAGTTTACACCCCCCAAAGCCCATTGTTGAATGGGTAACCTCATGTAGTAAAAATGTGTCCCATATAACAAGGCTCCATCCAGTTTTTGCAGTAGTGTGCCGTGTGCAGTGTGCAGTGTGCCGTGTGCAGTGTGCCGTGTGCAGTGTGCAGTGTGCTTGAAGGCTGCAGAACTACAGCTGGCCACCGTCTGGCATCACCAGATCATTCAGCCAACAAAAGAGTAAATTCAAAATTCAAAGTGTTTTTCTACTGAATGTTTATGACGTTTTGCACCGTCATGAAGGATTGTAGGCTGAGGGCAGCGACATGACAACAGCTAAAAGCACTTGCTGGGCAAGCCTGATGACTTGAGTTCAATCCCCAGATCCCACAGTGGAAGGAGAGAACTGACTCCTAAACTCCTGAAAGTTGTCTTCTGGCCTCTGGGCACGTGAATGCTTAAAAACACACCCCTTCTTGGGCTAGAGAGATGGTTCAGTGGTTAAGAGCTACGACTGCTCTCGCAGAGGACCCGGGTCCTCGTTTCCCAGCACACACATGGCGGTTAAGAACCGTCTTTAAGCTGGGCATGGTGGCACACACCTTTAATCCCAGCACTCAGGAGGCAGAGGCAGGTGGATCTCTGTGAGTTCAAGGCCAGCCTGGTCTACAGAGTGAGTTCCAGGCCAGCTGGAGCTATAGGGAGACCCTGTCTCAAAAAACAGCAAAAAAACCCAAACCACCCCTTCTCTCTTCTCTTTCTCTCTCTCTCTCATACACACATACATATGCATATACAATAATAATCATAGAATAAGAATGATACACACTAATAAACAAAATTTTAAATCACAATCCAGTGCAGTGGCACACACCTTTAATCCCAGCACTTGGGAGGCAGAGGCAGGCAGATCGCTGTGAGATCAAGGCCAGCCTGGTCTACATAGAGAGTTCCAGGCCACCTCCAGCTGGCCAGGGAGATCATGTCTCAACAAAACAAAAAAGGACTTGGAGGCACAGAAAGACTGACTGACTTGGCTGAGATCACACAGATGGAAAGACTGACTTGGCTGAGATCACACAGATGGAAAGACTGACTTGGCTGAGATCACACAGATGAGCTGCTGGAAACAGATATCACTCCTAGGCCCCAAACCCAGAACTGCTAGCTTCTTAGTGCCCACGCTTCTGCTTTCCGTGTTTGTTTGTGAGCATGTCTAGTTTTGTATATGGATGACTTCAGTATGGACAGAACTGGGGTTAACGACTTTTACTCTTAGGACTTGGGAACCTGACCTTGATCCTTACTTTGCTTTCCACTCAAGATAGTGACTGAATGTGGGTGTGCTTGAATTAGCATGTCAAAGCACCGAATATAGCTCATTCATATTTGTATCCTCATTGGAAGCAGTGAGAATTGAGAAATATGCCTGAGATTGCACGTGAGGTAGGCTTCGGGATCAAAGGCCAATATTCTCTGATAAAAATAAGGGTGGATCTAAGCTCGGAGTTCCCCAATTCATGCTGGAGAAAATTGATTAAAAACTATAGGTGAGGCCTGGCTGGGGGGCAATTCTGTTAGAGATCTGAAGGAACGAGCTCTCTGAGTTCCCGTCTGCTCTTGGCTTTTAAAACCAATGCTGAGGGGCTGGAGAGATGGCCTAGCGGTTAAGAGTGCCAACTGCTCTTGCAGAGGACCCGGGTTCAATCCCCAGCACCCANCCCCTCTTCCACCACCCCCCCCCCCCCATTGTTCCCCCTTGATCTTAAAAAGCCTTTATGGCCAACCTTGGACAAAGACCCAAAATTCAGGGCCCCTTGCTGGAAAACCTGGTTGCCCCATGGGGGGAGGGAAGGCTGCAGGGGAGGGAAAAAAGGCAGGGGGAAAAAAAAATTTTTGAAAAGCAGTAAAAGGCAAAGATCTTTTTAAGGGGAAAAAAGGGCAGGGGGAATTGGTTGTTTTTTTTCTTACCCCCTTTCAAAGTTCCGCCCCTCCCAAAAAGATATTTTATTTTCCCCTTTTTGAAAAGGGCTTTTGTTTTTCAATTTTTAGGGCCTTTTTCCCTTGGGGAAAGGGGAAGGGGAACTTTGTGGGCCCATGTGTGGGTGTGGGGAAGGGGGGGGCCAAGGACATTTTACTTTTCCTTTTGTTGGTTAGAAGAAAAAAAACATGTTTAGGGATGGGAGGAGGGGATTGGCTCAGCCAGTTTAAAAGAAAGGCGGGGCTTTTTTTGGTTGGGCTGTTCTTTGGGGCGGCAGGGAGGGGGACCCGTTGGGTTCCCAAATTTCGCCCAGCTTTCCCCCACATGGGGCGGGCTAAAAAACAAATTTTTTTTTCATTTTTTTTTTTTTTTTTTTTTTTTTTTTTTTTTTTTTTTTTTTTTTTTTTTTTTTTTTTTTTGGGGCCGGGGTTTCTTCTTGAACCTTTTTCTTCGAGGGGCACTTTTTTTGGCCAACAAACAACAGGTTTGCAGAACCTTTTCACCCACCACATTTGCAGGCCAATAGTATTTTACGTGTTCATTAACCAAACAATTTTAAAAAAAGAAAAAAAAAAACAAATTATTAAAAAGAAAAAAAAAAGAAAAAAACCCAGTTTTTATATTTCTTTTAAAGCATTGTGGTGGACCACAAAGTTTAAGATTGAAAAGAGGGGAAAGTAAAAGTCCCAGAAAAAAAAAAAAACCAGAGGTTAAAAAAAAAAAAAAAAAAATTTTTTGGTCGGTGTCCCCCCCCCCCGCCCCCGCCGGGAAAAATGGCAGAAGAGAAGAGAAAAGGGAAAGAAAAAAAAAAAAAAAAAAAAGGGGAAGAAAAAGGCCCTCTTGACAAGAAAGTTGTTCATAGGGGAGTTGGGGCCTCATTTGGGAAAGGCATGTTGGGGGACCCACTTGTCCCTTGTTGTCCTTGGGGAGCTTAAACTTTAAAAAAAACCCCAAGGGGGGCTTTTCAACCTTTGGAAACGGGGGGGGCAGGAGGAAGGGCGGGGAAAAGCCTTGGGGGCCCCCAGGGCCCCGCGAGGTCTGGCTTATTGGGCTTCAAAAAAAAAAAAAGGCTGTGCGTGGTTTGGACCCCGGCCGTTTTTTCACTGAGCGCTTTTCTGGGGGCACATTTTTTTTACCTGATTTTGCTCTTTGCCTCCCTTCCCCCCAGCCCCTTTTTCCCGGTTTTTCGGGGGGAGTTTTTTCTGGAGGGGGGGAAACCTTTTGCTTTTAGGGGGGGGCCCTTCCCTCCCCTGGAAAAAGGTTCCCATTGGGCCTTTACTTCACCCCCCAGGAAAAAAAAACCCGAATTTTTAACTTGAAGGGCAATCCAAAAAATTTTTCTAGTTAAAAATCCATCTTTTTTTTTCCCCTCAGTTTCTGTTTGTTTGTTTTTAAAAAATTTTTTTTCCTTTTAAGTTTCTTTTTACCAAAAAAAAAAAGGGACCGGGGGAAAAAAGTTTAGTCCTAGTATTTAACTAAGTTTAAAAGGGGGGTGTGGTGGGCTGACAGGAAAAAGGGCATTGGGTTTCCCATTTCCTTTATTAAAAAGGGATTTTCAGAACGGTGGTTACTTGGCCCCCACTTTGCCTATGTGGGGGACAAGGGGGGGAAAAAACAGGGGAAAAAAAAGCTGGTAAAAAAAAGCCCAAAACACGGAAGTCTATTCTAAAGGAGGGGGGGGTCCCAGGGGGGTTTTTTCTCCATTTTAGTTTGCCGAAGATCTTCAAAAGGCCGCCCTTGTTTCGAAAAGGCAAAAAGGATGGCTTTTCTTTTATTCCCCTGGGGCCCCCGGGGGCTGGGGGGGGACCGTTTTCATTTTCTGGCTTCTTGTGTGGGCAATCTTGGGGCGGGCCCAGGGGGTTTCATTTTTGGTTTTGGGCAGTTTCAGATAAAAGGGCATTAAAAATGAGTCGTCAAATTTTTCTTCCATTATTTATTTTGGGGAAGGGGAAAGGGAAATTTGCCTTGGCTTTTGGCTTTTTTTGCTTGGAGGGAGATTAAAAAGCTGGGGTTTTTATTTCCCTTTAGTCTAACTTGGTCCATGGGGTTTTCAAGGAATTACAATACCGGGAAGGGGGGGGGGGGGGCTTGCCTCCTTAGGAAAAAAGAAAAGGTTGGGGGTGTTCTCAAGGAAATTGGGGGGGAGGTTTTTTTTGTTTTTTGTTTTTTGATTAAAACCCCCATTCCCCCAAGGGGGACAAACCCGCCTGGTTTTTAGGGTGCAAAAAAAATTTTTTTTTTGGATTTATTTCTGTAAAAAACAAAGGGGGGGACCCCAAAAAAATTAAATAAATACTAGGGCAAGATTGGGGGAAAATTTTGTCTTTTCTTGTTTTTTTTTGGGGAAAAAAACCCAGACAGGATTTTTTTCCTTGTTTTTAAAAAAAAAAATTTTATTTTTATTTAGTTACTTTTATTTTTTTAGAAGACCTTAAATTTTTTTAAAAATTTTTATTTTTATTTTATTTTTTGTGTATGAAAAAAAAAATTTTTACTGGGTTTTTTTTCTTGACATTTTTTTGGTTAGGTTGGATTTTTTGGCAAAAAAAACCCCCGTTTTGTCTTTTTGTTGCCAATTTTTTTTTGGCCGCGGGGGGGAGGGGGTTTTTTCAGGGGAAAAAAGGAGGGGTGTCGGGATTTCCCCCCTGGAAAAAACTGGGGAGTTTTAAACCCCACCCCAGTTTTCCTTTCAAAGGGGGGGGCTTTTTTGCCATTGGTGGGGGTTTTTTGCTTTTGGGGGGAATCCGAAAAGGGGCCCGGGGGTCCACCTGCAAAACAGGAAGGGGGCAAAGTCGGTGCTTCCTTCAAAACAATCTTTTAGGGGGGGGGGGGCCATTTTCTTTTTCTTGTTCCAAAGGCCCCCAGGTTGAATTTTGATTTTTAAATTTTTTTTTTAAGTTTGTTTTTTTTTTTTTTAAAAAAAAAAAACTTGGGTCTTTTTGCATTGTAGGGTGGTTTTTTTGGATCCCAACCGGTTTTTTGGTCAATTGGGCAATTGCCGTTTGGGGGAAGAAGGGTTCAGGAAAAAAAAAGGGTGGTTCAGGATTTTCCCCCCCTTTTTTGGTAAACTGGAGGGGGGTCCAAAGATTGGTTTCTTTTTTAGGGGGGGCGCCCATTTCGTTGGGTTTTTGCGTGGGGGGAATTGCGGAAAAACCCCCGAGGGTTCCCTCTTGCAATGGAGGGGGCAGCACCTTTTGTTCTTTTTTTTTTTTTTATTTTTCTTATTTTTAATATTTTTTCTGGGGTTAGTTTGTATTTGGGGGGAATTTGTTTTTTTTGTTTTACTGGGTCTGCAGGGGGGGGCAAGTTTGTTTGGCACCCGTTGGTCGTGGGCCAAATTGCCCACGGGGAGGGGGTCAAGGAAGAAGGGGGGGGGGGGGCCGTTCGGGGGGGGAATTCCCTTCTGGGAAACTTTTGGGATAAAGTTTTTCTTTTTTCTTGGGAAATTTTGGAAGTTTTTCAGGGGGGACGGTTTTTTCTCGGCCGCCCATTTTTGTGGGATGCCTTTGGGGGGGGGAATTTCGGAAAAAAAAACCGGGGGGTTCTCCTCTTTGTAAAAGCGGGTCAGGGGGGCGCCTTTCCCAAACACCCGGCTTTAGGCTTCCCCATTCCCTTTTCCCCAAGACCCCCCAGTTTTTTCACCTCTTGGGGCCAAAAAGGGACGGCAAGGGGTTGCCACAGTGCTTCTAAAACCCCACTTGGAAAAAGCCCATCTTCGTCCCAAGGGGGGCCCCCGCAAAAAGCGGGAAACCAAAGGGGGCAACTTTTGTTTCCCAAGAAAAAAAAAAGGGGACTTTGGTAAAAAAATAATAAAAAAGGTGGGGTCTTTGGACCCCCACATTTGCCTGTCTTTTAAAATTCCAGTTTAATTTTTTTTTTGGAGGGGGGGAAGAAGAAAAGCCAGGGGAAGGGGGAAAAGGATCAAATTACGCAAAATTTACAAAAGGCCAGGGCCTTTGGGGCTGAACCAAAGGGGGGAGGGACCTCCCTGTTTTCTTTCCAAAAAAAGGGGGGGGGGGGGACCCAAACAAAAAATTCGCCCCAAAAAAATTGCCAAAAAATTCAAAATTTTCAATCAGATCTCTGTGAGGATCAAAAAGGGGGAAAAACCAGGGGGGGGGCCTTTGCTTTCTTTTTAAAACATGTGTTGAGTTCCCCCAGGGGGGGGCCCTTGCTGGGGGCTTTTTTTTAACAGGGGGGGAGGGGGGACCCTTGGTTCTTTTTTTTTTTTTTCATTTTTTTTATTTTTTTTTTTGGGTTCTTTTTTTTTTTTGGGAGGGGGACCCAGGGGTCTCCCCTTTTGTAGGGGCCCCCCAGGGCTTGTTCCTGGGGGGGGAAACTTCAACCCTCTTTTTGTAAGGGAACCCCCAAGGGGGGGCTGGTGGGCCGATTTTTGGAACTTCACCCAAAAAAATCTTATTGCCTGCACCTTCTTGGCCTCCCAAGGGGAGTTGTGCTTTGAAGGGATTTGAAAAAAAAAAGGGGGGCCATTTGCCCACCAAACCGCCAAAATGCCCTGGGGGGGCTTTATTTTTTATTTTTTGTTTTTTGTTGTTATTTTTTGGGAGTGCCCAATTCAACTTTTTTTTTTTGTCTTGGGCCATTTTATCTTGTTAGGGGTTTTTTAGGTTTTGGACCCTGTGTTGGGTGCAAATGCTTTACAAAAAAGGGGAAGTCAAGTAAGAGGGGGGTTTGCTTTTTTTTTTTTTATTACTTTTTCCCCCTTGGAAACTGGAGGTTAAAAGGCCAGGTTTTCTCCCAGCCGCCCCATGTTTTGGGTTGCTAGGGGAATGTTGAAAAACCTGGGGGTTCCTCTTGGGGCAAAGGAGGGAGCAGGTTTTTGGTTTTGCCTTTTTTCATTTCTTTAAAAGGTTTTTTTGCTTGGGAAAAGGCCAAGTTCCCCTTCTCCAAAAGCCCAAAAGGGGGGGGGACCCCCTGGTCTTAAAAAAAAAAGGGGGGGGGGGGGGGGGAACCACAAAGTTAAAGTTGGGGGGGCTTTGGGGAAGAAGGGATGACTCGCTGTTAAAGAAGCCCCAACTGGAGGGACTTGTTTTTTGCTGTTTCTTTTTCTGCCAGGGGGAGGGGAAACCCTGGGGTTCGATTTTTGTCCCAGGAAAAAAAAAAAAAAAAAAAAAAAAACCCTAAAAAAGAAAAAAAAAACCATTCTTTTTGGGGCCTTAGGGGGGCGTTTGGTGGCTCATTAATTTTTCCCCCCCAACACTTTGGAAAAAAGGGGGCAGGAGGGCAAGGGGGGGGGGCAGATTCTTCTTTTTTTGAGGGTTCAAGAAAGGGGGGCCCAAGGGGGGGCCTGGAGGTTTTTCTTTATAAACAATTAGGCGAGGCTTTCCAGGCTTTAGCTTGGGGAAGGAAAAGGGGAAGGAAAGGCCTTTTGTCTTAAAAAAAATTTTAACCCAAAAAAAAAAAAAAAAACCCAAAAAAAAAAAACAAAAAAAAAAACAAAAAAAAAACCCAAATGTAAAAAAGGTGGCCAGGGGGGGGGGGCCATTTGGTTTGGGTTTTGGCCCCTCTCCCAACCGCCCAACCTTTTTTAATCCCCCAAAGGGGGCATTGGAAAAAAAAAGGGCCAAAGAAGGGGGGGCCAGGGTTTTGGGAATCCCTTTTGTTTTGAGTTCAAAGGGGGGGCCAAAAGCGTTTGGGGTTTTCTTACAATTTTTTGGTTTTGAGTTTTTTCCCAGGGGGGGGGCCAAAGCTTTAAAGGGGCTTTACAAAAAGGGAGACCCCTGTTCTCAAAAAAAAAGGGGACCAAAAAAAAAAAAAAAAAAAAAAAAAAAGGGGAACCAAAAAAATCAATGCAATTCCCAATTAAAAAAAAATTTAAATAACAAATTAAAATTAAAATTAGTTTAAAAGGGGGCAAGGGGTTTTGTTGGTTGGGGGCAAACCCAACCGCCTTTTTTTTAATTTCCCTAGCAACCCCTTTTCGGGGGGAAGGGCAAGAGGCAAGGGTTTGATCTTTGGTTGAGTTCCAAGGGGGGCCCAAAAGGGGGGGGCCCTGGGGGGTTCTTTTTACAAGGAGTTTTGGAGTTTCCAGGAAAAAAAGGCTTGGGGGGGCTTTACAGGGGGGGGAAAAAAACCGCCCCTTGTTTCTTCCAAAAAAAAAAAGACCCCAAAAAAAAAATTTTTTTTAAAATTTAAAAAAAAAAAAAAAAAAAAATTAAAAATTAAAAAAAATGTTAAAAGTAAATAAAATAAAAATAGTAAAAAAAAAAAAAAATAAAAATTTTTTAAAAAAAAGGCCCAGGGGGGCCTAGGGGGGGGGACGTCGCCAGGTGTGAACTCCCTCCCCCCCCTGACTAAACTTTTAAAGTTTTTACCAAAAAAAAGAAGTTCTTGGGGGCTGGAGGGGACTGGTTTAAAAGATTTTTGGGGGTTTCATGTGATAGGCACAGGGAGGTTCCCTTTACAAAAAAAAAAAGCCCCATATTGTTCTATTTTGCCTTTGGGTTTTCTTGCCTGGTTCCACAAAGGGCCCAGTTCTGCCTTAAAAAAAAAAAAAACAAGGGGGGAAAAAGGCCCCCAACCTTTTTGGGGCGGTTCCGGGGGTTTTTCCCGCCCTGGCCCCCAGGGCAAGCCCGCCCTGTTGCCTATGGCAAAGCTTTGAAAGCTTTTTTTTGGAAGGATGTGTTGCTGGGACAAAAAAAAAGGCTAATTCACAGGCAGGAGCATTTTGGGCTGATTTTCGGCCCTGGCTTGTTGGGCGAAAAAAAGCCAACTTCCCCTCTTTTAAAAAAAAAAAAAGCCTCCCAAGCCTTAATTGCTTCCCAAGGCCTCGGGGGCCTTTTTTGGCTTTTTTGTGTGCCGGCTGGGGTGGAAAGGAGGGTTAAGAAAGGGGGAAAGCCCCACAAACACCAGGGGAAAAGGGGGGCCCGCTTTCTTTGGGCCTTGGTTTAGTTTACCAGGGCCTATTTTAAATCTTTTTCCAAAGCATTTTCTTTTCAGGGGGAAAGGGGCTTGGAGGGGGGGGGGCCAGGAAGGCAATTGGCAAGCTTTCAGGGGACTTTAAGGGGGGGGGGGGGCCTGGGTTTTTATAATAGTAAACAACCCTGGCTTCAGGGTGGGGAAAAAAAAAAGCAAGCCAAAAAAAAAAACAAAAAAAAAAACCCCCAAAAAACAAACCCCCAGGGAAAGGCAAAAAGGAAAACGTTAATTTTGTTTTTGGGGGCCTTTCTGGGGTGACCCTCTTTCTTTTTGGGCTTGAGGCCAAAAAGGGGGAAAGGGGGGGGGAAAAAAAAAAAACTTTTTATTTTTATTTTTAGGGAAAAAAACCTTCCTGGGGGTTTCCCCTCCAAGTTAATTTAACCCCAAACGGTGTTGGGGGGGAGGGCAAAAAAAAGCTTTTTCAAAGTTGTTGGGGGGGGGCCCAAGGCCCAATGGGAGAATTTGAAGTTTCATTTGGGGCACCTCCCAAACCCCAGTGGGTTTAATTTTTTTACCGTTTTTGGGCCAAGGGCAGGGGGAAAAAAAAAAAGAGGGCAAAGTTGGCTTTTTTTTCCCAAGCTTTTGGGGGGGCAATTTGGGGTTAGGGGCCCACCCCACCCTTTTATTTCCCAGGGGGACCTTTCGGGAGGGGCAAGGAAAAAAAAAGGCAGGGGCAGTTATTTTCTCTTGTTTTTGTTTTTTGGGAAGATTCCCAAAGGGGGTCCAAAAGGGCCCTGTTCTACCATAAAAAGGGGGGAAAAAAGGAGGAAAAAAAAGAAAATGATACTCAGTTATTTTGCAGGGGAAAAAAAAAAAAACTTTCTTGTCATTTCTTATTTTTCTTGAAAAAGCATATGGGATTTTTTTTAACAGTGTTCTTGTTAAAAGGCGTTTTTCAAATACTGCATTGGTTTCTGTTTTGGGGGGATTTTTTTTTTTTTTTGGGGGGGGGGGAACAGGGGGAAAGCCAAGGGGGAAAAGGGGCTGCTTTTTGGGGACCCCAAGGAAGTTGGAGGGGAAGGTTAAGGGGGAAAAGTTCCCCAAAAAAAGTTTGGGAACCCTCGGTAGGGGCCATTTTTCCATTGCCATTACGGGGGTTTAAGATGTAAAGGGGAGAGAAAAAAAGGATGGGGCAAAGGGAAAAAGCTTGCCTGGCCCAACTGGGGAAAGTTCAAGCCGTTGTTTGGGGGAACTTCACCCCCCCCCCCACCTCTTGGAAAACTTTTGTATTCTTGAAGGTTTAGGGGGAAAAAAAGGGGTTTTCAAAAGTGGGGGACGCTCGCCCAGGCCAATTTTCCATTTATTTCCATTTAGGGGGTTTTAAAGGGAATTTTTTGGGGAAAGGGGAGGGAAGGGAAGGGGATGGGGGGGGGCAGGGGAGGCTCCTGCCCACCCGGGGAAACGTCCAGCGGTTGGGGGACTTCCCCACACTTCTTTTTTTGGGGAACTTGTTTTGGGGTTTCTTTTGGAGTTAAAAGGGGGGGAAAAATCAAAAAAGGTGGGAAACTCGGTAGCCATTTCAGATTTTCAATAGGGTTAAAGGATTGGGGAAAGGGGGAGGGGGGGGGGGAGGGGGGAAGAAGGATTTGGAGGGGCAAAAAAGGGGGGGGGGAAGGAGGCCTTTTTTTTTTCCCTGCACTTGGGTTGAGGGTCCAAAAAGCCGTCGGGGACTCCAACCCCAAACTTTCTTTTGACTTGTTTTTGGTTCTTGAGTTTAGGGGAAAAAGTCCAAAAAAAAGTGGGGGTGGGACCTGCGGGGGCAGCCCATTTTCCATTTCATAGGGCGGGGGTTAAAAGATGAAGGGGGAGGGAAAAGGGAAAAGAGGATTTGGGGGGGCAAAAGAAAAGGGCTTCCTTTTGGCCCCCTTTTGGGGAGGGGTCCCAGCGATTTTGGGGGAACTTTCCCCACCAAATCCTTTCTTTTGGGGGGGACTTGTGTTCTTGAGGTTTAGAAAAAGGTCAAAAAAAGTGGAAAAAAAAACCTTCGGTAAGCCCCATTCTCAATTTTTTCATTAGGGGTTAAGGGAATTGAAGGGGGGAGAAAGAGGGATTTGGGGGGCCAAGGACCCGCGCCCTGCACCACTGGGGGGAGTTTGCAGGCGTGGGGGGGAACTTTTCCCACCCCCACTTCTTGGGAAAACTGTTGTTGGAGTTTAAGGAAAAGTTTTTTCAAAACAAAAAGTGGGACTCGGTTAAAAGGGCCCGATTCAATTCAAATTTTTAGGGGGGTTGTAAGGAATGAAGGAGGGAAAAAGAGATGGGGCAAAAGGACAAAAGAAAAAAAAGGGGGGGCTCCTGCCCCACTGGGGGGGAGTCAAAGGGCCATTGGGGGGGGGGGACTTTTCCACCCCCCCCCCCAAACCTTTTGGGGTAAAAACTGTGGTTCTGAGTTTTTAAAGGAAAAAAAATAATAAATAAACATATTTTTAAAACCTCTGTAAAAAAAAGGCCATTTTTTTTAATTTTATCATTAAGGGGGGTTAAAGGATTTTGGAAAAAGGGAAGGAGGGAAAGGATTTGGGGCAAAAAAGGGAAAAAGGGGCCTCCTGCCCACTGGGGGGGGAAGTTTTCAGGGCGTTGGGGGGGACCTTTTCAACAACTTTTTCCTTGGACTTGTTTTGTTCTTTGAAGGCTGGCCCGAAAAAACCTTTTTCCAATGCTTCGGGCCTATTACAACCATTTCCCTTTTCATTTAAAAACGGAAAAGACAAAGCGGACCGGGGGGGGCTGGAGGAGGGATGGGGCCTAGGCAAGGTTTTGGGGGGAAGGCCAACTGGGGGGCCCTTTTTTTTTTGCTCTTGGGCAGAGGGGGACCCCGGGGGGTTTCGATCCCCCCCAGGCCCCCAACATGGAGGGGGCTAAGGGGGAAACCCCCTTCCTTTAAACTTCCAGGTTTTTCCCAAGGGGGGGGAATTCCGGGGGGGAAAACAAAAACCCGGGGCTTTTTCTTTGGGAACTTTTCCTGGGCCCCGAACAAATTGCACGGGGGGGGACCCACGGGGGTTTTGCACAGGAGCCCCCTTTTTCATTTTGCAAAGGAACAGGTTTTTTACATTTCATAACACATAAAATTTTTTTAATTAAATTAAGTTTTAATTTTTTTTAATTAAAAAAAATCTTTTTTTTAATTTTAAATATTTAAAATTTTTTATTTCTTCCTTGTATGCGTATTTTTGGAAATGTTACTGTTTTCTCATGGGGCCAAGTTTCTTGTTTTTTTTGCAAAACCCATTTGTCGGTTGCAAAAAAAAAAAACGGCCGCGGGGGGGAGTTTTTTCCAAAAAAAAAAAAGGGAGGGGGTCCTCGGGGGGAGTTTTTTCCCCCTGGGGGGAAAACCTGGGGGAAAGTTTCTTGCCTGGAAAATTTTTTTTGGGAAAAGGCTGTTCAGGACGTTTTCTTCAGGGCCGCCCATGTGGGGGTGCTGGGGATCGAGAAAAAACCCCGGGGGGGTCTCTTTGTTGTTTACAAAAAAGGGCGGGGGGGGTTCCGGGGGCCCCACTTTCCTCCAAAAAACCCCGCTTTAAGGCCATACTTTCTTTCCAAAAAAGGGGCCCTAAAGTTAATTTAAAAGTTTAAAAAAAAGGACAAAAGGGGGGGGAAGGGTAAAGCTGGGGGTATTTTTTTGATTTTTGAGAATTTCAAAAAAAAAAAAAAACCACCCAAAAAAAGAAACTTTTTTTTGGAAGGGGCAAGAGGGGGGGGCAGGGGAGTTAAATTTGTTATTGCAATTTTTTGAAGGGGGGCTAGCCTGGGGCTCGCCCAATGGGGAAAAGAAAAACCCTTGGGGCCACGGAAGAAAAAAAAAGGGGAAAGGGGGGGAAAAGAAAGAAAAAGGGCCTTGGTGGTGTTAAGGGTAAAAAAAAAATATCCTGGTTTGCTTGTTAGGTTTTTTTTAAAAAAAAAAAAAAAAAAAAAAAAAAAGGAAAAAAAAAAAAGAAAAAAAAAAAAAAATTTTGGGGAAAGTGTGATTTTCCCCTCGCCCAAAAGGGCGGAAAAAGTTGTTTTTTAGGTTGTCCCAAAAAACCTTTTTCTGTAATCTGTTTACAAATTTCTGTTTTGTTAAAAAGACAACAAGAAAAAAAAAAAACTTTTCTTTTGAGGGGGGGTTGGTTTTTCAAAATCCAAACTATTTTTTTTAAAAAAACAAAAAAAACCCCCCCCAAAAAATTAAGGGAAACATTTTTGGGGGGGCTTTTTGGGAGAGGATGGCTCAGTTTGGGTTTAAAGGGGGGGGAAAAAAAAAAAAAAAAATTTTTTTTTTGTTGGGGGGGGGCCCTTCCTCTTGCAAAAAGAAGAACCCTGGGGGGGTTTCAAGTTTTCCTCTTCAGCGCCACCCCACATGGGGGCCCAAAAAAAAAGCTACCCAATTTTCCCATTTTTTAAACTTCCCCAAAAAAAGTTTTTTCCAAGGTGAATTCCAATTTGCCATTCTGGTTCCTTTTGGGGACCCTTTCCTGGGGGCATTTTTTTCCAGCGGGGGGAAACAAATTTTCCAACATTTTGGGGCTGTGCCACTTTTCCCCACCCCACGTTTTTTTGAGGCCCAAATACCATTCGATATTTTACCAAAAAAAATACAAAAAAATAAAATTCAATTTTGAAAAAAAAAAAAAAAAAATCCCCCCAAAACATTCTTAAAGTTTAAGGGGGAACCAGGGTTTGCTTTTAGTGGTGGTTTTAGAGGGGGGTCTTAAAACTTAAAAGGAAAAATGTCCCCCAAAGGCCCAGGATTTAAAGCCCCCCCCCAGTTAACTTTGAAAGAAAAAAAAAAAAAAAAAAAAAAAAAAAAAAAAAAAGGGGAGGGAGGGGGAGGGGAAGAATAGGAAGAACGGTAGGAGGAAACAAAAATGAGGAGGGTAGGAGAAAGAAAAACAAGAAAAAAGGATAAAAAAGGAGGAAGGAAGAAATAAGAGGGGAAAGGGAAAGAGTCAGGGCACGAGAGGGGGGACCAGCGGCAAAAAGGGAGGGAAGAGAGAAAAAAGAGAGACAGGAAGAAAAGAAAAGAAGAAGAGAAGGAAGAAAGAGGAAAAGAAAAGAAAAGGGGGGGGGGGGGACAGGGAAGGCACGTGGGCTTTTATCCAAAAATTTTGGTTTAGAATAGGCCCCACCCTGTTCTTTAGAATTCCCCCAGTTGAAGGGCTGGGGGGTTTTCGTGGGGGCCTCCAGTGGCTTTTAGAGGTTGCTTTTTTTTGGCCTTTTTTTTTTTTTTTTTTTTTCCCAGGTTTTTTTTTTTATGTGGAAAAAACAAAACAAAAAAAAACAAACAAAAAACCCTCTGCTCAAAAACCTGTGGTGGGGGACTTTCTGGCTTTTTCCTTTAAGGGAACCCCACAAAAAGAAGGGGGGACCTTTTTAATTTTTGGGAGGGGTAGGAAAAGGGTGGGGGCCTAAGGGTTTTTTTTTTTTTTTTTTTGGCCCAGGGGGAACAAAAAAACTTGGGTAAAAAAAGGGCGGGACCCCAAAAACCCCCAGGGAAAAAAAAAGGGGCCCAAGGGGGGGGAACCGGGAACGCGGCTTTCCAAAGAGGCAATTGGCTTTTGGTTTTTTTTTCAGGGCGGGTTCCCCCCCCAACTTTTTTGCCCTTTTTTTTTCCTTTCTTTTTCCCAAGTTTGGGGGGGAAACCAGCCACATGAGTTTTGGGGTTGGGGGGCAAATTTTTGGTTTTTTTGGCTTTTTTTTTTTTTTGCCTTTTTTTTTTTTGTTTTGGGTTTTCTTTTTCTTAAAAAAAAAAGGGAAGGGAAAAAAAAAAAAATTAAATAAAAAAAAAAACTCAGGGGGGCCTTTTTTTCGCACGGGCAACGCTGGGGGCCAAAAAACCTCCCACCAAGCTTTATTGGTGGACCAACAACCTTTTCAAAGGCCCTTTTTTTCCTTTTTTTACTTTTTTTAATTTTTCGGAAAGAAGGACTTGGGTTTGTCCTTGTTTTTTTTAAAAAACTGCCCCCAGGGGCCCAGGCGGGGGGCCTTTTGGGGAAACTTTTAGGGGGTTCCTTTCCTTTGCCTTCCCAAAAAACTTCTTAAAGGCTTGATTTAGGTAAACAGGCCTTGTTTTTTGGAGCTTTTGATTTACTTTCTGCTCTTTTTGGCCCCAAAAGGGGCCCATGGGTTTGCCCTCTGAAGGTTTTTTTTTCCCCACCCTTTAGCTGAAAAAAACGAATCTTTTTTTGACCATTAAGGGCTTAAGGGGAATGGGGGGCCCTTAGGGGAGGGATTTGGGCCCACTTTTGGGCTAAAAAGAAAAAAACAACTGGGCTTTTTTTTTGCTCTTTTTTAAAAAAGGGGGAAAGAAAATGCGGGGTTTTTTTGAGGTTTTTTCCCCAAGGGCACCCCCAATTATTTTTGGGCCAAAAAAAGCTTGAAAACAAAAAAAAAAACTTGTCCTCTTTCAGTTCTTTTCCAAAAGGGGGGGGGCCCCGAAGTTTGGGGGGCCCCCTTTCTTTCTTTGGCCTCTTTTATTAACCGCAAAGGGGGGGGCCATTTGCCACCAAAAAAAAAAACATGGGTTTGCCCACGCCCCCTTTTAACCCATTCATTTGTAGGGGCCCCCCAAAAACCAACTTTTCCCCCACACATTAAAAATAAAATTTTTTTAAAAAAGGGAACTTTTTTTTGGGAATTTTTTTGATTGAGGCTTTTAAGTTTAGGGCAGGGGGGGGCTTTTGTTGGCTGGCAATCTGGGGCCCAACCGTTTTTTTTTTGCTTGTTAAACCCCTTTTGTGTCGGGGCCAAAAGATGAAAAGGGGCTCCCTCAGTTAAAAAAATTTGCAGGGGAAAAGGCTTCTTTGGGGGCAGGAAAAACTACCTGGGGTTTCGATTTTTCCAGTTTTGGGCTTGGGTTTTGTTTTTTTTTTTTTTTTTTTTTTTTTTTTTTTTTTTTTTTAAAAAAAAAAAGGGGGGCCCCCCCCCCAAAAAAGGGACCCCCCCTTTGGGTTTTCTTCATTGCTATACCGGGGGCCCAACCATTTTATAGGGAGGTGGGAAAAAAAAAAAACCTTGGGTGGACAAAGGAAAGTTTTTTTTTTTTTTTTTTTTTTTTTGGTGGTGGGGGGGGGGGACTTTTCCCCTGGGGGGGCCCCTTTTTTTTGGCCTGTCTTTTCTTGGCCTTTTTTCCTTGGCCCCCCTTTTCAGGGGGAAAGTTGAGCAACCCCTTTTTTGCTTAAACCCACATGGGGCTCAAGGAAAAATTAAAAAGGCCCCAAAAGTGGGAAAAAAAGGGCCGGGGCATGGAGGGGACCCCAAAAAAAACTTTTTGTGAGGGGGGGGGGGGGGGACCCAAAAAAGCCCCAGGGGGGGGACTTTTGAAACCCTTTTTTTTTCCCCTCCCTCGGGAAAAAAAAAGGGGCGTTGAATTTTTCACGCCCAGTTTGGGGGTTTGGGTTTTTGTTTTCTTTTTTTGTTGTTTTTGAGGGACAAGGGGGGGGGCCCCTGGGGCTGGTCTGGGGGAAAAAACTTTTTGCCTAGGGGGTTTATGGACCCCCGCAAGGGGCTGGGGGCCTTTTCCAAAATCCTCAAACCCAAGAAAAGAAAATTTCCAAACCCTTGGGGGCCGCTGCCTTTCCTTTAAAGGTTGGGCTTTGTGGGGCGATTTTCCAAGTTTTTGATTGGGGGGGAAGGGGGGGGGCCAAAACCCACTTAAAAAAAAAAAAACTTTTTTGCTAGGGGGACCACTTGGGGCCCGGAGCAAGGGGGGTTTTTTTGGTTTGCCCATCCTTCATTCTTTTTCTTTTTGTTTTATTTTTTTTGCCTTTTCGGGGCTTTGTTCCCCCCGTAAAAATTTAGGGGGGCTTTTGAATTTCAAACCCCCCCATTTGGGAAAGGCCTTTGTTTTTTTTTTAAAACAAACCAAAAAAAAAAAAAAAAAAAAAAAAAAATTAAGGAAAAAAGGAAAAAAAAGGGGGGCCTTTTTGGCCAAGGGGCAGTTTGGGGGGGGGGGAAAAACTTTTTTTACTTTTGTTTGTGGTTTTTAAAATTTGGGTTTATTGGTGGGTTTTTGGAGTTTGGTTAAGGGGGCTTACTGGAAAAAAGTGTTTTAAAGGGACTTTCCAACATTTTTTGTCCAATCAGGCGGGGGGGGGCTTTCTTTCCCCCCAACTGGACCCATAATCCTCCCCACCCTTTCTTAGGGGGGAAACTTTTCATTTTGAGGCAGCGTCACATGAGCTTGTTGGCCTTGAACTCATTCTGTAGCCCAGGCTAGCCTTGAACTTTGCAACTTTTTGAGGTTCATGGTTGACTTTTACTGCTTGTATTAGTGGCTGTAAGCTGACACTATGGCTAGCCTTCAGGAAGACGGATATTCAGTGGAGGAACTTGTTATTGTGTATAGTGTAAGATTGCCTAGGAACCTAAAGGATCACACATGTTCATTCTTGGAAGACTGAGGTCTATTTTTTTTTCATAGACTTTTTTTTTAGCCTTATGTGTATGAGTGTATTGCCTGTATGCTGCATCTGTGTTGTGCGATGCCCGTGGAGGTCAGAAATGGGCATCAGATTCCCTGTAATTGGAGCTATGGCTGGTTGTTAGCTGCCATGTGGGTGCTGGGAATTGAACCCAGGTCCTCTGCAAGAGAAACCAGTGCTTTTAACCTCTGAGCCATCTCTCCAGCCCTTTCATAGATTCTTAAGGGTCAAGTTGTGCATCATCTAATTGGTGAAAAATTAGAAAGGAATGAGCAGTAATTTCTATGTAGGAATGCAAACCTTCAACATTCACCTTCTGGTCACAGCACATTGATGCTTGGGATGAGACACCAGCTGTCCACAAGTCCATTTCCTTTTTCCTTTGAAATCCTTACAGTCCCAGCTTCCATTCATACGTGCTTAGCATTGAAAAGTCAGTGGAACCCCAGCACAAAGACCACGGCTAACCGCCAGAGGCCCTCAGCCAGGAAAACGGGTGGGAGGCAACCGGCTCCTGCCAGGAATGGGGGTGTGATTTCCTATCCCGCCATGGCTGGGGGCCCCAGCCTGCTGTCTGTCCCCCTATCCTTTCCCCTAGTCCTGTACACCACAGGTTTCAGCCTGAAAAAGCAATCAGGAGCTGTTCCCTTGTGATAGTTCCTCTTGCCAACTTCCTGAACGCAGGGGCAGAATGCTTGCTCTACTGAAGGGGGAACCTTAGCTCAGCACCCTCAGCCTGCGTCAGCCCGGATGTTGACAGTCAATGGGTCATTCCAGCCAATCTCCACACCTGAGAGGTGGTTTACTTAATGGTTTCTACTGTCGACACCTGGCCTGACTCATCTGACATGTTCTTAGAGGAGAGTTGAAGCCTTTTGGTTGATAGGAGTATGCTTTCTTTATTATTATTATTTTATGTGTATGAGTGTACTGTCTGCATGTTGTGTACTGTCTGCATGTAGGTTTGTGCACCCGTGTCGTACAATACTGCGGAGGTCAGAAGAGGGTGTTGGATTCCCTTGGAACTGGAGCTAAAGATGGTTCTTAGCTGCCATGTGAGTGCTAGGAATTGAACCCGAGTCCTCTGCAAGAGCAGTCGGTGCTCTTAACTGCTGAGCCATGTCAACGGTTAAGAGTATGCTTTCTACCTTTTTAATAGTTGTTTTAGTAATTTGGTGCAGGACTGTCATTTGCTGTGAGCTCTTTTTGAGGTTGTAATTTCAAAATATTTCCAATCTAATCATTGTTGCTCTTGTTGATCGGTAGACTGTATCCCAGAATGCCTACGCTATGGTCGGGGTTCAGGTTGTATATTTGTTGTTTTGTTATTATTACTTGAGATAGGATTTCCCATAGGCCAGGATAGCATCAAACTTGCTATGTAGCTGGGGATAACCTTGAACTTTTGATCCTCCTGTCTCTACCTTCCAAATGCTGGGATTACAGGATGTACCACCACATCCAGCATGGATGGGTATTGGACATATTATTTAATATGCCCAGCATCCTATCTTGCAAAGGAGATGTCATGGAAGGACAATGCTTTTCAGACCTTAATGTATGTGCAGATCACCTGGGAATCTTGTTAAAATCCAGGTTCTGGGGTCGCTGATGTGATTCACTGGTAGAGTGTTCCCCGGCCTATGCAAGGCTCTGAGCTTCATGCTAAGCACGGAGAGAAGAAAAGAAATAAAAAGAAAAGAAAAAAGGAAAGGAAAGGAGAAAAGAAGAAAAGAAAAGCCAGGTGTGGTGGGGCACACCTTTAATCCCAGCACTCAGGAGGTAGAGGCAGGCAGATCTCTGTGATTCAAGGCCAGCCTGGTCTACATAGGGAGTTCCAGGATAGCTGAGGCTACAGGGAGACTCTGCATTTTCTAGCAATCTTGCAGGTCTGGATTACGTTGAGGCTTCTGATTCCAGTTGTTTGAGTGCCAAAGGTTTCTGGAGGAATCTTTGTTGCCTGTTACTAAAGTCCATTGTGAGCCAGTTAAGCAGGAAGAAGAATTTATTACAGGGAGATGGGGTGTCTCACAAAGCTAAAGGGGTAAGAGTGCTGCTGGGCTTCAGGAAGAGTTGGAACCAGGGGCTCCAATGGCCACAGGACCTTATTCTTCTTCTGCACGTATGTATGTATATATTCATTCATTTACTCATTTGTATGTGTGCAAGGCAAAGGACAACTTTTGGGAACTGGCTCTTGCCTTCCACCATGTGGATTCCAGGGATGGAACTCAAGTTGTCAGACGTGACTTTACTCATTGCGAGACCTTCCAGCCCCACAGGCCCCCTCCTGGTCAGTGGACACTGTGCACCCATGCACTTAATCCAGTGTCGTGTCATCCCTACCTCACCCTCACCCCTCCTCACCTTCCCTCTCCCTTTACCCTCAGTCTCCTTAGTGCCAAGGTAATCCCACCCATAGCCTGTAGCTCCCATGTCTTCCTCTTCCTCGGTTTACCTTGTTTCAGTGATGCATATCTAGTAATTTACTTCGAAAGCAAGCAAAAGCAGCACAATGTTTAGGTACTACAGTAACCGAAACCATCTTTACAGTGCACGTGTGCGGCTGAGCCTGGAAGCAGCTTCTGCCTGAGCACCTGTCTCTGTCCTCTGCACTCAGATCTGAAGGCTTTGGACTGTGCTCTCTGACCTCCAGTTCCAGAAGGGTCATTATGGTGGGCCTTGGGGGATGTATTAGTCACTTTTCTGTTGCTGTGAGAAAGCCACCATGATCAAGGGAACTTATAAATGGAAGAGTTTATTTGAGCTTACGATTGATGGTTCCAGGGACTCAGAGTCCATTGTGGCAGGAGGCATGGTGGCTGGGGCTAGAGCAGAAAGCCGAGTTTCACATCTCACAATGAGTACAGGAAGTCAAGAGAGAGAGAGACTGGAGACTGGCAAGGCTTGTTAAACTCACTAAGCCCACCCCCAATGATGTACTTCCTCCAGCATGGCCACACCTTCTAAGACCTCCCAGTACAGCGCCACCAACTGGGGACAAAATGTCTGAACACTTAAAGCCTATGGGGGACACTCTCATTCAAACCACCACAGGATGGGCATATCTTTCCTCATTCATTATAGTAGACACTTGACAGACCTTTGAATTTTTATTTATTTATTTATTTTTGTCTTTTTGAGACAGGGTCTCCCTGTAGCCCCAACTCTCCTAGAACTCACTATGTAGACCAGGCTGGCCTTGAACTCACAGAGATCTGCCTGCCTCTGCCTCTCGACTGCTGGGATTAAAAACATACACCACCATCCCCAGCTTCACCTGAAATTTTATGTCCTCTTCTCTAGAAAAAAAAAGACTAAATTATTTAAGAATTTATTCCTAGGGGCTGGAGAGATGGCTCAGTGGTTAAGAGCACTGACTGCTCTTGCAGAGGACCAGGGTTTGTTTCCCAGCACCCACATGGCGGCTATGAATCGTCTTTAACTCCAGTTCCAGGGGAATCCAATGCCCTCTTCTGACCTCCACGGCATTGCACGACACGGGTGCACCAACCTACATGCAGACAGTACACTCATACACATAAAAATAAATAAGTAAAAATTAAAAAAAAATTTATTCCTAAAAACAAAGAATTTATTCATTTTTCTTTCTCTGGAATTCCTATTATTAGGCTCTTCAACCTGATGACTGGATTCTTTCATTTTCTCATGTTTTGTATTTGTCCATCCTTTTCCCTTCATTTTACTTTCTTTTTTTTTTTTAATTTTTTATTTATTACCGTATGTGTATGAATGTAGTGTCTGCATGCAAGTCTGTGCACCTGTGACGTGCAATGCCACGGAGGTCAGAAGAGGGTGCCGAACTCCCCTGGAACTGGAGTTCTCCTGGAATTGGAGTCTCAGACGGCTCTCGGCCGCCAATGTGGGTGCTGGGGATTGAACCTGGGTCCTCTGCAAGAGCGGTCGACGCTCTTAACCACTAGGCCATCTCTCCAGCCCCCTCATTTTACTTTCTATAAGAAGTTCTGTTTTGTTTTAAGATGGGCATGGTGGTGCATGCATTTAATTCCAGCACTCAGGAGACAGAGACAGGCAGATCTCTGTGAGTTCAAGCCACCATGGTCTACATAGTAAGTGCCAGGCTGTCCCAAAAAGACCAAAAACAAACAAACAAATACTATTGGAACATCCCTAATGAGTGGAGGAAAGGGAAGGAATCTAACAGCTCCACTGTCTGTCCTGCCAGTGATCTAACTTCAAACCATCCACCATTTCTCTTATGACCTTGGCCACCTTCTCCGTCATGCAACCTTGGCCACTTCGCTCCCTACGTCTCAGAAGGCCCAGCTCTAAAGACCTCCAGTGTTTGGCTTTGAGGAAGTCACATCTGAGTTCCTGAAGCAGGGTGACAGCCAAGACCCCCCAGTTGCTCAGGAGGCTGGAGGGAGTCCAGACGCTAATGTAAATCTTCCTGCCAATTTGCCAGTGGCACATTCCCCAAGACTCAGCCACCAAGCATCATGCCAGGTGGGCAGGGGGGTGGGGCTGATACCTGAGGTGTACAAACCTTGGTGTTGGAGATAGCCTGAGGTGGAGCAGCTCTCCATACCCAGACACGGGCAGTGCAAATGCTGACGTCAGTGAGTTGGGGTGGGGGAGTGAAACTCCTCAGGCATGCTGTGGGGAGGGGCATACTTCATGCCATCGTGGCCCTAAAGAGGCCTAATTCCCGACTCCACTGAGGTGAGGGTTCAGGTCTCAGAGACACATACTCATTCTGTGAGATCCTCTCTGAGCCACGGATTCATCTCCAAGTGGAATTGCCCCCACATGGCCAGACTCTGCGAGTGTCAGAGGTCACATTAAGCCCAGCAGCCATGAGGTGGGACGTTGGCCTGGGGCCCACGATGCTCAACTCTAGCTAACACTCTGGGGCTTAGCCCTTGCTTCATGTACACTGCATTATAGAGTCACACATTTGAGGTACTTTGGAAGTCCTTGGACTGTGTTTGGGAGCTAATGAAATTATTTGGACACTATCCATGTCTCCATAAATCTTTTTAAAAATTTTATGTGTATGAGTGTATTGCCTGAATGTATATAAGTGTACCATTGTCATGCAATGCCTGCAGAGGTCTTAAGAGAGCATCAGATCCCCCGGTACTGGAGTTATAGCAGTTGTTACCCACCACGTGGGTGCTAGGATTTGAACCCCAGCCTTCTGCAAGAGCAGCCAGTGCTCTTAACTGCTGAGCCATCTCTCCAGTCCCTATAATGAAGATTCTTTTTTATTTTCTTTTTTTTTTTTTGGTCTTTTTGAGACAGGGTCTCCCTGTAGCCCCAGCTGTCCTGGAACTCGCTCTGTAGACCATGCTGGCCTTGAACTCACAAAGATCCGCCTGCCTCTGCCTCCCAAGTGTTAGGATCAAAGGCGTGCGCCACCACGCCCAGCTATGAAGATTCTTAAAGGTATCTCTCTGTGCACAGTTCTGATTATTTTCCTAGGATATATTTCTATAGTGTAGTTACTGCTTCACATGGAAAGACTGTTGGGAGCTAGAACTTGCCATGCAGCACTGGCTGGCCTCAAACTCAAAATCCTCCTGCCTTCACCTCTTGATTGTGGGAAAGTATAAGTTTTTGTGTGTTTGTGTATGAATGTATTGCCTGCATGTGTGTAAGTGCACCCGAGTCCTGTAATGCCCACAGAGTCAGAAGAAGGTGTCAGATTCCCCCAGAACTGGAGTTATAGACAGTTGTTAGCTGCCATGTGGGTGCTGGGAATTGAACCCGGGTCCTCTGCAAGAGCACTCAGTGCTCTTAACCACTGAGCCGTCTCTTCAGCCCCCAAAATATATTTTCCATATAGACATAGGCGTGGTTAAGCTTTCCCTGTGGCAGGGCTGTCCATCGTTAGAGGCTAAGATCCAGTGGTAGTGGGGGCTCTGACCTCATTACTGGAGTGACCTGCTGATGACCCACAGTTCAGTGGCCTATTGGGAGGTGACAGGCCTAACTGAACGGTGTAGGTCCTTAGGGACTCTACCTTGTCCCTGGCCCCTCTTCTTCTCACTCTGTCCTTCCCGGCCACCATGAGGTGACCATCTTTGCTCCTCCCCTGCTTCCTGCTATTACGTGCCGCCTGACCGCAAGCCCAGAAGCAACAGAGCCACGACCCTGCTTGGAAACCTCTGGAACTATTAGCCAAGAAGCCTTTCCTTCTTTGAGTTTTTCTCAGGTATCTGTTACAGGATGGAAGGCTGAGCAGGAGAAATGGCTCCCTCCCCTCCTCCTCATTCCTCACCAGCCAAGGCCGAGTCACAGGGGAGCTCTTTCTTTGAAGTCTGTCAATTCCATTCGAATCTCTGTATGGTCAGCCAGACATCTGCAGCCCTCTGTGGAGTCCACAGTTTCTCTGGGCAGAGGAAGAGCAGGAAGCGGTTACAAAATGGAACTGTGGACAGGGCTCCCTAATAAACATGGGTTCTGGCACCCCTACCCATGCCCCAGGGGAAGCGACGGACAATACCTGAGCTGTAGCCAAGTAGGGAACCATCATTGCACACACTAGAAGCAGGTCATTGGCAAAGCACTCTCCGTGTTACATATCTACTCACAGAGAATGACAGCCTCGGGCTGACACACTGCAGCAATGCATAGACTAAAGTCGCTCTTTGTGGCCCCATCCATTAACAAGCTCATTTCTTGACAGAAAACTTATCTACAGATGCTTGTGAAATGTGTTCATATAGGAAAGATTAATTTGTCTCAGAAGAGGACCTCCCACCTATGCAAATGAGGTCATTACAAAGAACAACCCTACTGTAGATAATAGAAGGTCTTTCATATTAGGAAGAGCCATATTATATTCGAGGGGTTCACATGGCAAGGGCCTTTGAACCCTCCAGTCTCTACAGCCTGCTGTTCCTTCCACACCAGTGGTCACCTGTCCAGCCACACCCTGGTACCATCAGCTCTAACAATATTCTTCCTTCCATTTGGGAAGGGCTAGACTGTGGCTCGCAGGTTGACTGCTTACCTTGAATTTGGGAGATCTCTGGGTTCCATCCCCAGCTCTGCACAAAAGTACAACATATATTAAAAAGAGAAGAATGAACTGTTAATGGCAACTCCAAAAATAAATTATCCCCTTTCATTGCTAACATCCCATCTCCATGAAATCTTGGCCAATGGTAAGAGAAAGAAATTTCATTTGTTGCTGCTTTGTCTTCATGTATACCCCCTACACACACACTTCAAGACTGAGTCTGATTATGCAGTGTAGCCTTGAACTCACCGTCATCCTGCTGTGTGCCATTCCACCCAGTTTCAAGTAAAACGTCTTTAACTCATTGTATATTCTGATACCTCAATTTACCATAAGTTTACACCCCCCAAAGCCCATTGTTGGATGGGTAACCTCATGTAGTAAAAATGTGTCCCATATAACAAGGCTCCATCCAGCTTTTGCAGTAGTGTGCAGTGTGCAGTGTGCAGTGTGCCGTGTGCAGTGTGCCGTGTGCAGTGTGCAGTGTGCTTGAAGGCTGCAGAACCACAGCTGGCCACCATCCGGCATCACCAGATCATTCAGCCAACAAAAGAGTAAATTCAAAATTCAAAGTGTTTTTCTACTGAATGTTTATGACGTTTTGCACCGTCATGAAGGATTGTAGGCTGAGGGCAGCGACATGACAACAGCTAAAAGCACTTGCTGGGCAAGCCTGATGACTTGAGTTCAATCCCCAGATCCCACAGTGGAAGGAGAGAACTGACTCCTAAACTCCTGAAAGTTGTCTTCTGGACTCTGGGCATGTGAATGCTTAAAAAAACACCCCTTCTTGGGCTGGAGAGATGGCTCAGTGGTTAAGAACTACGACTGCTCTTGCAGAGGACCCGGGTCCTTGATTCCCAGCATACACATGGCGGTTAAGAACCGTCTTTAAGCTGGGCATGGTGGCACACACCTTTAATCCCAGCACTCAGGAGGCAGAGGCAGGTGGATCTCTGTGAGTTCAAGGCCAGTCTGGTCTACAGAGTGAGTTCCAGGCCAGCTGGAGCTAAAGGGAGCCCTGTCTCAAAAAACAACAACAAAAAAAAACCAAACCACCCCTTCTCTCTTCTCTTTCTCTCTCTCTCATACACACATACATATGCATACACAATAATAATCATAGAATAAGAATGATACACACTAATAAACAAAATTTTAAATCACAATCCAGTGCAGTGGCACACACCTTTAATCCCAGCACTTGGGAGGCAGAGGCAGGCAGATCTCTGTGAGATCTAGGCCAGTCTGGTCTACATAGAGAGTTCCAGGCCACCTACACCTGGCCAGGGAGATCCTGTCTCAACAAAACAAAAAAGGACTTGGAGGCACAGAAAGACTGACTGACTTGGCTGAGATCACACAGATGGAAAGACTGACTTGGCTGAGATCACACAGATGGAAAGACTGACTTGGCTGAGATCACACAGATGAGCTGCTGGAAACAGATATCACTCCTAGGCCCCAAACCCAGAACTGCTAGCTTCTTAGTGCCCACGCTTCTGCTTTCCGTGTTTGTTTGTGAGCATGTCTAGTTTTGTATATGGATGACTTCAGTATGGACAGAACTGGGGTTAACGACTTTTACTCTTAGGACCTGGCAACCTGACCTTGATCCTTACTTTGCTTTCCACTCAAGATAGTGACTGAATGTGGGTGTGCTTGAATTAGCATGTCAAAGCACCGAATATAGCTCATTCATATTTGTATCCTCATTGGAAGCAGTGAGAATTGAGAAATATGCTTGAGATTGCACGTGAGGTAGGCTTGGGGATCAAAGGCCAATATTCTCTGATAAAATAAGGGTGGATCCAAGCTCGGAGTTCCCCAATTCCCGCTGGAGAAAATTGATTAAAAAGTATAGGTGAGGCCTGGCTGGGGGGCAATTCTGTTAGAGATCTGAAGGAACGAGCTCTCTGAGTTCCCGTCTGCTCTTGGCTTTTAAAATCAATGCTGAGGGGCTGGAGAGACGGCCTAGTGGTTAAGAGTGCCGACTGCTCTTGCAGAGGACCCGGGTTCGATCCCCAGCACCCCCTTGGCGGCTGAGAACCATCTTTAACTCCAGTTCCAGGGGAATTCCGACACCCTCTTCTGACCTCCGCAGCATTGCATGACATGGGTGCACAAACCTGCATGCAGACAGTACATTCATACACATAAAAATAAATAAATAAAAAAAAATAAAACCAACGCTGAGTCAGGCTGCGTCTTTATTCAGGAACAATAGTAACATGGTTAGTAACACTGCAGGTTTATCTCAGAATATTGAGAGCATTAACCATGTGTGACAGTTTATGTCTATAATCCCAGCACTGGCCAGGCTAGACCCAGAAGAACTGCCCCAGGTTAAGGATAGCCTGGGCTACATAGTGAATTCCAGACCAGCCTGAGCTAGAGAGTGAGATCCTATCTCAAAAAAACCCTTGAAATCATAAAATCCTGAACAGATGTTAAATATGTTGCTTTGTTCAGGGCATACATTTTAAAATATTTGTGACAGAAGTTTTTCAGTTGCTTCTCGGCCTTTGGCTAAGATCAAGTGCAGATTGCAGTGTTAGTCAGAGTCTTGATCACAGTAACAAAAATTCCCTCCAGGAACAGCTGAAGGGTCAGGCAGTACTATAATTACTGCCCAGTTCAAGGTTACTCTGCAGTGAGCAAAACAAACTATTCTTCAAAAACAGGGAGGGGGTAACTTAAGGGAGGAGAGCTTTATTTCCCAAGGAGTCAGTTAATGCAGAGACTCACAAAACTGGGCACAGTGCAGATGCTAATGATTTGGAATACTCCACCCTAAACAGGACACGGATCCTAGGGAACATTGAGGAGGATGGGGCAGAGAGAATGTAAAAGGTTGGAGAGGAGCCCTGCAAGACAGCGTCTTCCAGACAGGATGTGACCATCACATTCATGAATTCACCGCACCAGTGGTTACCTGCACCACAAGACTGGGCTCATCACCACTTCATTGTGTATAGGGGAGGAGCTCACAAGGCCACACCGCTGGCCGAGGGATTATAGGCAGGAGGATTGCCTAGGCTGGCTTGGGCTACTGTATAAGACCCTGTTTCCAAAATCAAACAAGAACAAAAAGAGAGGGCAAGAGAAAGGGGGGGGGCAGGCCCTGGCGACTACTAACTAACCTGCTTTCTGGCTACCACTTGCCTCTCTGGATGCATAACACATGGCCTTTCCCTGTCTTGCTATTTTCACTTAGCAGAGCTTTTTCAGGCCTCTCGACTCAGCCTTCTGAATAGTAGTACAATGTTTCAAAGGAGTGCTGAAAGTTGACATCCCGCCCTGGTCCTAATCACCCTGGGAAAGCTTCCAGGTTCTTTCCATTAAGTATGACTCCAGCCTTAGGACTTTTAGGTAAATATTCTGTGTGTGTGTGTGTGTGTGTGTGTGTGTGTGTGTGTGTGTCTCCCTGTAGCCCCAGCTGGCCTGGAACTCATTAGGTAGACCAGGCTGGCCTGGAACTCACACACAGAGATCTGCCTGCCTCTGCCTCCCAAGTACTAGGATTAAAGTCATGCATCACTATGCCTGGCAGGTAAGTATTCTTTATCAAGTTGAGAAAGTTTCTATTTTTTTTAAGGCAAGTATTTTAATACTAGGATGCCCTTGAACTCCTGATACTTCTGCCTCTATCTCCCAAGAGCTAAGATTACAGGCTTTTGCTACTATGCTTTGTTTATAAGATTTATAAGATTGAACCCAGAACCTAGTACGTGCAAGGCAAGTAATCTTCCAACCGAGTTACAAACCAGCCAGTTTTTAGTTTTCTTTCTTTTATTTTTTGAAAATTGTATAATATTTATTCACCTACACACTTATTTTGTGTGTAGGATGTTGTGACCGTGTGTGTGTCACAACGTCCATGTACAGGTAAGTTGGTTTTCTCATTCTGCCATGTGGGTTCTGGGGATAGAACTTGGGTCATCAGGTTTGGCAGCAAGCATCTTTACCTACTGAGCCATCTTGTTGACCCTGGCTTGTTTTGTTTTGTTTTGTTTTGAGACAGGGTCTCACTACATATCCCTGTCTGGCCTTGAATTACCTATGTAGACCAGGCTGGCCTTGAACCTTGAACTCGGAGAGATCTGCCTGCTTCTGCCTCCTCAGTGCTGGTATTAAAGGTATGCAGGATCACACTAAAGATTTGTGTGTGTGTGTGTGTGTGTGTGTGTGTGTGTGTGTGTGTGTGTGCAGACTCCGACAGAGGCTCCAAGGGGGTGTCGGATTCCCGTGCTAAAGTTACAGGCCATTGTGAACTGCCTGCCTGATTTAGCATAGCACTCAGTGCTCAGGGCCTCTGCAGGAACAGTAAGTTCCTGTTGAACAGTCTCTCCAGCCCCTTTTTTCTTAATTTCCAGTAATGAAGTTATCTGAAATGTATTTGAGGCCTAATTAATTCCTTCCCTGATATGTGTCTTTAACATTTGTTATGTTCTTTTTACAATAAGATTTGTTTCCAAGTTGACTGGTATGTTTTAATTTTTTAAAATTTTATTTATTCTTGTATGTGTATGAATGTACTGTCTGCATGTAGGTTTGTTGTGCGATGCCGTGGAGGTCAGAAGAGAGTGTCGGATTCCCCTGGAACTGGATTTAAAGATGGTTCTCAGCCGCCATGTGGGTGCTAGGGATTGAACCCAGGTCCTCTGCAAGAGCAGTCGGTGCTCTTAACTGCTAGGCCATCTCTCCAGCCCCTGGTATGTTTTTTTAATGTGTTGTATTAATGTTGGGCTCAGGAGCAGAACATCTGCCTGGCACCTGTGATGCTCAGAGCTCAATCCCTAGCACAGCAAATAAATAAATAAAAATTTAAGAAGATGTTGATGTATTAGCAGGAAATTCTTGCTTCCTTTTTCCTTCTTTTCCTAAAATGTTCTTAATAACTGTGCCTTAATATTTTGAAAAATGAACAATACAATTATTATATCTACTTCATATTATAATAAACCCAATAAATCGATTTGGAAAGCATTCATATGTTTAAGATATTCATGTTTCTAATTTTTCCATTAAGGAGTTTATTGCCTGTGGTGGGCATTGTGGCTGACTCTGTAATCCCAACATTCAGCAAGTAAGAAGTCAGCATTGGCTGCATAGACCATGTCTCAAAAAAAAAAAAAAGATAAATAATCTCTGCTACTGCATTTGTGTATAATGGATTTGTATGTGTATATTAGATTTGAACAGAGTTACTTCATTTTTATTTCTTTATTTTTTTTTGTTAATTTTTTATTTCTGTATGTGATTACTGTTGATGCAGTGTTGCCCGTCGTGCAATGCCGGAGGTCAGAAGAGGGTGTCGGGTTCCAATTTTTATTTTACAGCTGGGCATGGTGGCACACACCTTCAATCCCAGTACTAGGGAGGCAGAGGCAGGGGACATCTCTGAGTTCAAGGGCAGCCTGGTCTACATAGAGAGTTACAGACCAGCTGGGGCTACAGGAAGACCCTGTCTCAAAAACACCAAAATGTTTTTTCTTTTACATTTATTTGTTTATCTGTGTGTGGCACACGCCTGGACGTCAGAGGATAATTCTGAGGAGTCAGCTCTCTCCTTCTGGGATGAAACTCAAGTTGTTAGGTCTGGCGGCATGAGCCTGTAACATGCTCAGCCATCCTTGCCAGCCCTTTTCTTTTCTTTCCCTTTCCTTTCTCCTTTCTTCTTTCTTCTTTCCTCTTTTCCTCTCCCTCCTCCCCCCCTCCTCCTCCCCTCCCTCCCCTCCCTCCCCTCCCTCCCCCCTCCCCTCCCCTCCCCCTCTTTTTCCTTTCTTTCCTTTTTTTTTTTTTTTTTTATTTTGAGGCAGGGTCTCCCTATAGCCCCAGCTGGCCTGGAACTCACTGTGTAGACCATCAGGCTCACCTTGAACTCACAAAGATCTGTCTTTTTATTTTATTTTTTTTTTGTTTGTGTTTGTTTGTTTGTTTGTTTGGAGACAGGGTATCCCTGTAGCCTCCAGCAGGCTGAAACTTGCTTGTAAACCAGGCTGGCCTTGAACTCATAGAGAATCCACCTGCCTGCCTCCTGATGCTGGGATTAAAGCGATGCCACCACATTGTTTTTTTTTTTATTCTTCTTATTTATTGAATGTGTGATTTCTTTATTATTCTTATCAGTTACATAATTTACATGTATTTCTCCCCAGTCTGGAATATTTTTTTCTTTTTTAATATTTTTATTATTTTTTTAATTTTATGTGTGACTGTATTGCCTGCATGTATGTAAGTGCACCTGTGGCGTGCATGCTGGAGGGACTCAGAAGAGTGCATCAGATTCCCTGAACAGAGTTACAGACAGTTGTTAGCTGCCTGTGGGTGCCAGGAATTGAACCTGGGTCCTCTGCAAGAGCAGTCAGAGCTCTTAAACACTGGGTCATCTCTCCAGCCCTATTCAATTTTTTTTTTTTTTTTTTTTTTGTTATGTTTTTTTTTTTTGTTTTCAGTTGTTAGTTATTTATTCTTGAGACAGGGTCTCACATGACCCAGGTTAGTTTTGAACTTGCTACATAGATTCCAGTGACCTTGAGCTCCTGATCTCTGACTCTACCTCCAAAGTCCTGGGATTACAGGCATGTACCTCCACACCCAGCTTCACAGTTCATATTTAAACTTCCAAGGTGTTGTTTATTTTTATTTTTTAATTTTCTATGTGTATGATGTACTGTCTGCATGCAGGTCTGTGCAACCGTGTGTGCAATGCCGGGGAGGTCAGAAGAGGGGTGTCGGATTCCCCTGAACTGGAGTTCTCCTGGAATGTGGAGTTTCAGACGGTTCTCAGCCGCCATGTGGGTGCTGGGGATCGAACCCGGTCCTCTAAGAGCGTCGGCGCTCCCAACAGCTAGGCCATACTCTCCAGCCCGGGTGTTGTTTATTTTTATCTTTTTTTTTTTTTTTGTTTTTTTGAGACAGGTCTCCCTGAGTACCAGGTGTCCTGGAGCTCGCTCTGTAGACCAGGCTGGCCTGACACCACACAGAGATCTGCCTATCTCTGCCTCCCGCGAGTGCTGGGATTAAAAGCATGCCCACAACACCTGGGCGGTGTTGTTTATTTTTTAAATATTTTTTATTTTTTCATATGTTATGAGTGTACTGTCTGCATGCATGTTTGTGTCACCCGTGTTGTGCAATGCCCGCGGAGGTCAGAAGAGAGTCGGATTCCCTGGAACTGGAGTTAAGGACGGTTTTCAGCGCCATGTGGGTGCTGGGATTCGAAACCGGTCCTCTGCAAGAGCATTGGCGCTCTTACCGCTAGGTCTATCTCTTCTGCCCGTGTGTTTATTTTTTTATTTTTTGTCTTTTCGAGACAGAGTCTCCCTGTAGCCCAGCTGTCCTGGAACTCACTCTGTAGACCAGGCTGGCCTTGAACTCACAGGATTGCCTGCCTCTGCCTCCCAATGCTAGGATTAAGGCATGTGCCCACCATGCCTGGCTGGTTATTTTATTTATTTTTTTGTTGTTGTTTATTTTTAAGACCATTTCATGTACCCCAGATCAGCCTTGACCTAGCTATGAACAGATAATGACCTTGAACTTCAAACCCTCCTGTATGCACTTGCAGAGTGTCTACCATCGATGTCTGGTTTACACAGTGATGGGGATAAAACCCAGAACCTCATACATGTGGGGTAAACACTGAGCTACATTCCTGTTCTAACTTATAAGTTTTTTTTTAATTAAGTGTAATATCCAGGTTTACTATATTGTAATCATTTAAGTTTTAATTTGCACTGTGTTTAAATGAGGTAAGAAATTTATTTGATTGCATTTTATTATTTATTATTATTTTATTATTTATTTATTTATTTATTTATTTATTTAGATTTTTTTTTGTGTATGTGTGTGTGTAAGTCAAAGTTCAACTTATAGGAGTCAACCAATTCTCACCTTCCACTATGTAGTCATGGGGAACAAATTCAGGTTGTCAGGCTTAGCAGCAAGCACCTTTACCCACTGGGCCATCTTACAGCCCCTTAGGGATAAGAGTCTTTTTTTTTTTTTTTTGGTCGTTTGAGACAGGGTCTCCCTGTAGCGTTAGCCGAGCTTGAAACTCATATGTAGACCAGNTTGTTTTTTATTTATTTTATTTTTTTGTTTGTGTTTTGTTTGTTTGTTTGTTTGTTTGGAGACAGGGTCTCCCTGTAGCCTCAGCAGGCTGAAACTTGCTGTGTAAACCAGGCTGGCCTTGAACTCATAGAGATCCACCTGCCTCTGCCTCCTGACTGCTGGGATTAAAGGCATGCACCACCACATTGTTTTTTTTTTTAATCTTCTTATTTATTGAATGTGTGAGTTCTTTATCTATTCTTATTATTATCAGTTACATAATTTACATGTATTTCTCCCCAGTCTGTGAATTATTTTTTCTTTCATTTTAAATATTTTATTATTTTAATTTTATGTGTGACTGTATTGCCTGCATGTATGTAAGTGCACCTGTGGAGTGAGAGGAGGAAAAAGGCATCAGATTCCCTGAACAGATTACAGACAGTTGTTAGCTGCCTTGTGGGTGCCAGGAATTGAACCTGGGTCCTCTGCAAGAGCAGTCAGAGCTCTTAAACACTGGGTCATCTCTCCAGCCCATAATTCAATTTTTAAGTTTATTCTTTGACACATAAAAGTATATGTATATACAGTTTATTTGTTTTTTGTTTTCAGTTGTTAGTTATTTATTCTTGAGACAGGGTCTCACATGACCCAGGTTAGTTTTGAACTTGCTACATAGATTCCAGTGACCTTGAGCTCCTGATCTCTGACTCTACCTCCAAAGTCCTGGGATTACAGGCATGTACCTCCACACCCAGCTTCACAGCTCATATTTAAACTTCCAAGGTGTTGTTTATTTTTATTTTTTTAAATTTCTTTATGTGTATGAATGTACTGTCTGCATGCAAGGTTTGTGCACCCGTGTCGTGCAATGCCGGGGAGGTCAGAAGAGGGTTCGGATTCCCCTGGAACTGGAGTTATCGAGTCTGGAATTGGAGTTTCAGACGGTTTTCAGCCGCCATGTGGGTGCTGGGGATCGAACCCGGTCCTCTTAAGAGCGTCGGCGCTCTCAAACGCCTTCTACCTCCCCGGCCATTCTCTCCAGCCCGGGTGTTGTTTATTTTTATCCTTTTTTTTTTTTTTTTTTTTGGTTATTTTTGAACAGGTCCCTTTTAGTACCAGGTGTCCTGGATCGTCTGCTAGACCAGGCTGGCATTGAACACCAGAGATCGCCTATCATCTGGCTTCCCGGTGTTGGGATTAAAGGCATGCCACCACACTCACCTGGCGGTGTTGTTTATTTTTTAAAATATTTTTTATTTTTTTAATTATGAGTGTACTGTCTGCATGCTGTTTGTGCACCGTCGTTGCAATGCCTGAGGATTGCGTCAGAGGAGTGTCGGATTCCCCTGGAACTGGGTTAAAGCGTCCTTTTCAGCCGCCATGTGGGTGCTGGGATCGAACGGGTCCTCTGCAAGAGCAGTTGGCGCTCTTACCCTAGGCTTTCTCTTTTTTTTTTTTTTTTTGTTGTTGTTTTTTTTTTTTTTGTCTTTCGAGACAGGTCTTCCCTGTAGCCCCCAGCTGTCCTGGAACTCACTCTGTAGACCAGGCTGCGCCTTGACTCACAGAGATCTGCCTGCCTCTGCCTCCCAAGTGCTAGGATTATAAGGTCATGGCCACCATGCGGCTTTTTGGTTATTTTATTTATTTTTTTTGTTGTTGTTTATTTTTAAGTGACATTTGTATGTACCCCAGATCAGCCTTGACCTAGCTATGAACAGATAATGACCTTGAACTTCAAACCCTCCTGTATGCACTTGCAGAGTGTCTACCATCATGTCTGGTTTACACAGTGATGGGGATAAAACCCAGAACCTCATACATGTGGGTAAATCACTGAGCTACATTCCTGTTCTAACTTATAAGTTTTTTTTTATAAGGTGTAATATCCAGGTTTACTATATTGTAATCATTTAAGTTTTAATTTGCACTGTGTTTAAATGAGGTAAGAAATTTTATTTGATTGCATTTTATTTATTTTTATTTATTTATTTATTTATTTATTTATTTATTTATTTGGAGGGTATGCTTGTGTCATGGAGTGTGTGTGGAAGTCAAAGGTCAACTTATAGGAGTCGACCAATTCTCACCTTCCACTATGTAGGTCATGGGGAACAAATTCAGGTTGTCAGGCTTAGCAGCAAGCACCTTTACCCACTGGGCCATCTTACCAGCCCTTAGGATAAGAGTCTTTTTTTTTTTTTTTGGTCTGTTTAAGACAGGGTCTCCCTGTAGCGTTAGCCAGCTTGAAACTCACTATGTAGACCAGGCTGGCCTTGAACTCACAGAGATCCACCTGTCTCTGCCTCCCAAATGCTGGGATTAAAAGTGTGCACCAGGGCTGGAGAGATGGCTCAGTGGTTAAGAGTGCCAACTGCTCTTGCAGAGGACCTGGGTTCGATTCCCAGCACCCACATGGCGGCTAAGAACGTCTTTAAACCAGGTGTGGTGGCACATGCCTCTAACACACCTGGCACTGGGTAAGAGTCTTTTATCAAGAGAGCTGCCACCTGTGATCTTAGCACTTTGGGAAACTGAGGCACAGAGATTGGGATTTGGAAACCAGTCTTTGCTACATAGTCTCAAGAAATCAAAATAATAATAACAAAAAGAAAAATAATAATTTCATGATTTATGGAATCAATATATACTAACTTAGGCTCATTGCCATTTTACACTGAGGAGTTTGAAATGTGCCCACTGTGACTGAGAACTGGATGTACTGGTGCAGACCTGTGATCCCAGCACAGAAGGGGCTGAGGTAGGCAAATCTCTAGCTCAAGGCCAGCCTGAGTTTTCAGACCCGGTGCCCCCCCCAAGCCCCCACAAATAATAATAATAGTTTAATATTTTCTTTTTTTGGTCTTTTCGAGACAGGGTCTCCCTGTAGCCCCAGCTGGCCTGAAACATTACTCTGTAGACCAGGCTGGCCTTGAACTCACAAAGATCCGCCTGCCTCTGCCTCCCGAGTGCTGGGATTAAAGGCATGCACCACCACACCTAGCCAATAGTTTAATATTTTCATCACTCCAGTCCCCCCCAAATTCCCTGTGCTGGTTTGCAGTCTCCATCCTTACCCTGCTAATAAGAATTAGTCTTTTGGGCTGGAGAGATGGCTCAGTGGTTAAGAGCTCTGACTGCTCTTGCAGAGGACCTGGGTTTGATTCCTAGCACCCACATGGTGGCTAAGAACCATCTTTAAGCCGGGCGTGGTGGAACATGCCTTTAATCCTAGCACTGGGGAGGCAGAGGCAGGCAGATCTCTGTGAGTTCAAGGGCAGTCTGGTTTACTGTCTACAGAGTAAGTTCCAGGCCAGCTGGGGCTATAGGGAGACCCTATCTCAAAAAAAAAAAAATTAGTCTTTTTTGAGACAGAGTCTCCCTATAGCCCCAGCTGGCTTAGAACTGACATAGAGCAGGTTGGCCTTGATCTCAGAGAGATCTGACTGCTTCTGCCCCTTGAGTCCTGGGATTAAAGGTGTATGCTACCAAGCCTAGCTAAGAATTGGTCCTTTTTGTGACTCAGTAGACTTGTCTATACTGGAATTTTTATAGAATAGAACCATACAGGATTAATTTTTATAGTTTCTTTGACCAACCAGTGTTTTGAAGGTAATCCATGTTATAGTGCGTGTCAGAACTTTTTTGTTGTTACTATTGTTTTATTATATATGCATATATCTAACCATCTTAATTATATGCAGTCATTTCAACCATCCATTCACCAGTTGATATGGCATTTTTTAAATTTTATTTAGTTGTAATTGTCATTACTTTGGAACTTACTGTGTAGTGGCCTAGTCTGACCTCAGACTCTTGGAAACTCTTCTGTTTCAGCAGTCCCAGGATACTGATGAGCACCACCATGCCAGGGAGTAGTTTAATTAATTTTTATTTTTTTATTAATTCGATTTTAAATACTGAAGGGGGTAAAATAATTTTCCTGTGTGTGTGTGTATGTGTGTGTGCGTGTGTGTCTGCCTTTTTTTAAGCTAATGTTTTATTGAAGCTCTGTGTATTTCATACAAATCAAATTATATTACAAATCAAATCTAGACCTGTACCCCCTCCATGCCCCCCCACCCCGCCAGAGCTCATACATTCTGCCAAACATGTTTTTCATCTTTTTCTCAGTCTATCTCAAAATTCTTGATGCAGAAGTTTACTGTTTCAAGCAGAAGTTCACCGCTTCAGTCAGTTCTTTGACGCAGTCTTTCTGATGTTGTTGCTCTTGTTATTCCTTCCAATATGCCTCACTCCAAAATATGCCATATGCATGCCACATATATCATAGGTTTTAGCATCTTCAGGTTATGATTTTTTTTTTTTTGGTCTTTTTGAGACAGGGTCTCCCTGTAGCCCCAGCTGTCCTGGAACTCACCTTGTAGACCAGGCTGGCCTTGAACTCACAAAGATCCACCTGTCTCTGCCCCCCAAGTGCTAGGATTAAAGGCGTGCGCCACCACGTCCGGCATGATTTTTTTTTTTATTAGGCTGAAAGATGCCATGTTTGAAGGCTCCTCCTTGGCAAGCCCAAACCACCATCAGTTCTTGTGCTCCACACTGGGGAATAATTTTCCTTTAACATAGCTTTATTGTATGGCTGCATGAATTGAGACACTGTAGTATGTTTCAGATGTGAACTATACACTGAATTCTAAAGAAAGAATGATGACAATGATGATGATGATGAATTTGAGTAAATAAAGTAGATGAAGCACTCAGGAGGCTGAGGCAGATGGATCTCTGTGAGATACATAGTGAGTTCTAGCCAGCTGGGGCTACAGGGAAACCCTGTCTCAAAAAGCAAAACAAATAAAATGATTAATAATAATAATAATGTGATTGAATGGATGAATGAAGAAGCAGAAAATAGGCCAAGTGGTGAAGGCCTGTAATCCCCACTGGAGAATGACAGGTTCAAAGCCAACTTGGACTACAAGGTGAGTTCAATGGTTTGAATTCCAAACCAAGAGGATCAAGTTAATATCTAACCAGAGTGACAGAAAGAAATAACAGAGAGGCAGCATCTGGAGAGCTAATACCAAACATTTTCAGAATTTATGGAATGCACCAATCTTCAAATTCAAACAAAAAAGAAATCCCAAGGATAACTGGAAAGAGGAGGGGGGCTCGTGAGATGGCTCAGTCAGTAAAGTGCCTGCCACATAAGGAGGGAGACCTCACTTGAGGTTCCCAGCATCCATGTAAAAGCTGGGCATACATGTGTAGCCCCAGCACCAGGAGGGGCAGAGACAGACAGGTCCCTGAAGCCAGACAGGCCAGCCAATCTAGACACTGGTGCAATTCAGGTTGTGAGAGGGTTTTTTTGTTTTTTTTTTTTTGTCTTTTGAGAAAGGGTCTCCCTGTAGTTCCAGCTAGCCTGGAACTTACTATGTAAACCAGGATGGCCTTAACTCACAGAGATCTGCCTGCCTCTGCCTCCCTAGTGCAAGGACCAAGAGTGCACCACCAAGCCTGGTGAAAGCTTGCTGTTCTTCTGGAGGACCCAAGTTCGATTCCCAGAACCCACATGGTGCTCGCCCGAACAACTATCGGTAACTCCAGTCCCATGGGATCCAACACCCTCTTCTGGCCTCTGCAGGACATTGCATGCATGTGGTACACTTCCATACATGCAGGCAAAACACATAAAATAAAAATAAATAGAATATTTTATTAAATAGGTGAATGATCAAAGAAGATACTCCACAGACCCTCTACAAATACACCCACCCTCAGCCATGCACACACCCATGTGAACACATCCATATGCCCCCCCACACACATGGGGGGGAAGGAAGAGGAGGTAACCCATACCTAAGTACAGGGTAGTGAAGCCAGGAATATCTTAAACAGAGGATTCAAAATCAGCTGGGGAAACACCTTATCAACAACAATGGAGTAGGCTGATAACATCACCCTAATGTTTTGTCTATGTTAAGTGGAAAAGACCTGTAATGGAGAATTATATTAGATTCAGTGACCTGTAGTTGGAGGTCAAATAAAGACTCTTTCAGAACATCCAAAGCCAAAAGACAGCCAGAGACAGACATTATTAACATCCTAATGCCCTGGAGAAGTACCCCCAACACACCCCAAATTAACCCTTGCAGCTCTGGATCTAACTGCCAGTCATAGGTAGTACAGGAGGGCTAGAGTTAGAAATTGGGGAGTGAAGCCGGGCATGGTGGCGCACACCTTTAATCCCAGCACTTGGGAGGCAAAGGCAGGTGGATCTCTGTGAGTTCAAGAACAGCCTGGTCTACAGAGGTAGTTCCGGGCCAGCTGGGGCTACAGGGAGACCCTGTCTCAAAAAGACAAAAAAAAAGGGGGGAACTGAAGAGTGTCTGGAGGCCCCTAGGATTGTATTCAGGGTGTCAGCCAGGCCTGCACCACGCACAGGCTTAACTCCACTGGACGGTTCAGTTCACTGACTGCTCACTGAAGCCTGGGGCCTGTGGTACACGGCTACAGAAGCAGGAGGCATTGCTGGCACCCACAAGTTTGGGCCGCTTGGACAACAGAGCAGGACTCTTATCTGAAACAAACCACCACCACCAACGACAAAAGCAAAAAAATAAAAAATAAAAAAAGGAAAACTTGCAAATGGCTGGCTTGCTGGCAGTCAGGTGCTGCTTCTAGATTGTTGACGGCTGGCACCTCCCAGAGCAAATAATTCAAAAGATAGCAAAAAAATGGAAACAATGTCTTCTGGGACCCTGCCCTGGAAACCACACAGTGCCAGAAATAAGACATTCCTGTTGGTTGTGTAGAGGAGCCTGACTCAGTGTGGGAGGGAACATCACAGGTCGTCATACCCAGGAAGTCATCTTGCAGGTGGAGTACTACACAGTATGTGGCTCTGCAGGACATGTGACTTGGCTTGTGTAACAAATTGCAAGACAGGACATTGGGACCCGTTGACCAACTGTAGTGTGAGCGAATGAACGAAGCAATAGTGTGGATGATGTTTTTCTTTTCTTTTTAATTTTTAAAAAAATTTTATTTCTGTATGTGTATGAATGTACTGTCTGCATGCAAGTTTGTGCACCCATGTCGTGTAATGCCACGGAGGTCAGAAGAGGGTGTCAGATTCCCCTGGAACTGGAGTTCTCCTGGAAGTGGAGTTTCAGATGGTTCTCGGCCGCCATGTGGGTGCTGGGGATCAAACCCGGGTCCTCTGTAAGAGCGGTCGGCGCTCTTAACCACTAGGTCAGCTCTCCAGCCCCTGGATGATGTTTTTCAAAGTCTTCACCCTTCCTTAGTGTGGGCTGAACTTCCTCCCCCCAGACTGAGTGTGGACAGGAAAGTAATTTAACAGTGCAGAGGCAGTGTCATAGTCCGCTTTGTGTTACTGTAACAAAATGCCTAGTAACAGGTGCTTCATAAAGAAACTTGGGTGCTTGGGGTGATGGTACATGCCTATAATCCCAGAACTTTGGAGATAGAGATAAGAGGGTCAGGAGTTCAAAGCCAGCTTGGCTACTTAATCAGTCTGAAGTCAGCCTCTGCTGCATGAGACCCTGTCTCAAAACTAAAACAAAACAAAAAAGAATGCTAAGAGGTTTATTTAATTACAAGTTGTGAATATGATGGTACCACGCAGAAGGAGATCACACAGAGGGAGAGAGGAAGAGAATGTTCACATGGTACAGGGTTACAGACATGGCTCAGCAGTTAAGAGCACTGGCTGCTCATGCAGAGGACCCGTTTGGTTCCCAGCCCAGACCTGGAGGTTCACAACCATCCATCACTCCAGTTCTAGGGGCTCCATCGCCCTCTTCTGGTCTCCGTGGGCATTGCATGACACAGGAGCACCTATAAGCAGGCAAACACTCACACACCTAAAATAAAAATAAAGAGAAGGGAGAGGGGGAAAACCAGACTCGCTCTTTTACAACAGCTTGTTCTCTACCATTTATTATTTCTGTATTTATTTTATTTTAGTGAGGCAGGCTAATTTTATTGCATCCCAAGCTAATGTCGAATTCATAATCCTCCTGCCCCAGCTTCCGAAAGTGCTAGGATTATAAGCAAGTGTCTCTACATCTGGCTCAAATTTAATTTTTTCAGAACTTAAAACCAAGAAAAAAAAACCCAAGGATGTGGCTGGCTTCTACAATAGAGCAGCCTTCTAACCCCAGACACTGGGTAGACAGAGGCAGGAGAAACTCTCGAGCAGACGAGTTTGAGACAGCCTCAGCAACAGAGTAAAAACTCCCCCACCCCCCTTGATAAACCTCAAACAAAGCCAAGCAGGCAGACAGAAACAAAGAACAGATCACTATGGTCCAACAAGCGCTACCTCCCTGAAGAGCTGCACCCAGGGGCCCAGTTATTCTATTTCAGAATGTCTGATACCATTGTCCTTTTGTCCACCATCATTTTGTGGGATGGTCCTGAGGTTGTGTCAGGACAGCTGGGTGTGGCTGTGTATCCTGTAATCCTAGCTACTAGGGAGACCATGCAGGAGGGTTGCAAGTTTGAGGCCAGTCTGGACAATTTGGTGAGACTGTCCCAAATCCGAAACAGGACTGGGGTTGCAGCTCGCTGGTAGAGGATGCGCCCAGCAGCCCACAGCCCTGGGTTCCATCTCCAGGAGCACGGGAGCAGGTCGGCTGTGCATGCCTTCAACTATGGTGGGAACTTGCCACACCCACCCACCGTGCCTTTACCCAGCAGACCCTGCATTGTTTCATATTCAATGTCTCTGTTGTCAGAGCAGCCCAGTGAGGGAGACACTGGTATTTATCTCCACTTCCTAACTGAGGATTGAACAGCTCGACTTGCCTAGCATCGTAGTAAAGCTGGGTTTGAACCTATTCTGATGTCAAAGTCTTCAGTTCTCACTGGTTACAGATTAACTGAAAGTTCATCAAGAATGCAAACAAGGTAGTATTTTGGCTGGTGCCAGAGGCTCTAGGCCCTCAGGTTTAAGGAGACTTGGAAGGTAAAAAACAAATAGGCCAGGCTCTTTGCTTGGAGCCGACAAGGTATTTCTCATGATGCACCTGCCACTAGCCCGTCCACTCTTTCCACATGCTTTCCTGTTAGAATGAGACCAGGCCCGGAGAAACCCCTCTGAGGCAGCTTGCACGAAGCTACAGGCCAGCTGCATGCTGAGATAAGCTGGGCTGAGGGAGCGGAGCCAGGCCTGTGACGCCAGGCCTGTGACGCCAGGCCTGTGACGCCCTGCTGCCCCCTCAGTGATGTCTGTCCACACCAGACACTGTCCCTCTAGGGACTCAGGGCTCAGGCCAAAGGTCTCTGGTTTTACGACGGAGCTCCTGTAACACTGCCCTTCCAGAAACTTCTGTAGTTAGAATGGCCTCTAACTCTCTGGACAGGTGATAGATTAGACAATATTCGTCCCTAGACAGTGAGGTTTTAGCTGTTATGGCCAAGGGAAAGGACAGGCCTTGTGCCAAGACAACCTGCAACCTTCGGTTGACGTGTGTGAAGCGGGCATGCACGGGTGACAGGGCTATTTTTGCCCCTCCAAGGGCTGTCAGCAGGCAGGAGGTGAAGGAGATCCTATGGGGATCTGAGATAGTGCGTACAGTGCTGCTGGAACTCAGCAAGGACTGGGTCCTGCTGGACCTAGAGCTGCCCTTATTGTTGGTTCACAAAACAGAGGATAGGAGGGACCCTCGCCATCCTGGATCGTCCGCCAGGAGCCGTTTGCTATTACTTTTCCTCCTCTCCCACATTTGTGTAGTCCTGCTGATATATGGCATCGTCCTGGGTCCAGTTCAGCAATGAGAGTCAGTCAGAAGGGACTGTCAGTGTCCTGACACAGGGGCCAGCAGACTGTCATAATCAGCACCAGGCAAAAGCATTCATGCAGACAGCCGAAGGTGTCCTTACTTTGCATGAAGGCCATGTTCCTGGAAAGTTGTTCCTAATTGGAGTCTATTGGCTTGCAGGACAGGGGTGAGATTCTAGCCTGAAACATGCAGGATTTATCTCCTATCCAGAAACATGGGGTACGGTATCGCTCTCTACCCCCCTTCCCCACTGCCCAGCCAGTTCTACTTCCTTGGACTCTCTGTGGATACCCAACATGGCTGCCTAGACTCCGACTCTCTCATCTCCAGTCCACCTTGTGTACCATCATGACTGTGCTCCTTCCTAAGCGCTATACTGGTAGCACAGGCCTGTAATACCTACCCAAGAAGCTAAGGCAGGAGGATCACAAGGCCTTTTCCCCAGTAAATATATTTTAAGTCTCTTCCTGTACTTAGACCCCATCTATAGGGATCTTTTTCTCCTTCTTTTTCTTTGTAGACAGGTTCTCACCAGGCATGGTGGCTCATACCTATAATCCCAGCACTCAGGAGGATGCAGCAGAAAAAAATTATTGTATTGTATTGTATTGTATTTATTCATTTATTCATTTGTTCATGGATGTGGATGTGTGGATGTGTGTGGATGTGTGTGCCCCAGTACACATTGGTACCTTCCTATGAAGTATGCAAAGTGCTTGTTTAGCCACAGATTCACCAAAACTATTATCACTCCCCTAAATTTCTTCCAGCTGAATAGAAGAGAGAGAGAGAGAGAGAGAGAGAGAGAGAGAGAGAGAATGCTTCTTTGGGATTCGTGCGCTCGTACTCTCTATTCTCTTTTACAACTTCTGCACACAGCAGGGAGAATAGTCCTTTGCCCTGTGTGCTGCAATGCTTCTCCATTGGCCACTGTCTTCCAACTTTGGGGTTGGGGTGCTGGGTATGGACCCAGGGCCTACCACAAGATGAGCACAGCTGTGGCCCTGAGTGGCACCCAGCCAGTTTTCTGAGCTTTAGAATGGCGACACCACGGGCACGGCCAGAACTGACCAGACAGCAAACGATTTCAGAATCTGGTTTTATCTCCAACTTTCCAGAGGAATAACCCTCGCCTACGAACCGAGGATGAAAAGCGGTACATATTGATGGGATTTGTTTTATTTTTTTATTTTTTAAATTTATTTTATTTTATTTATTTTTGTATGTGTATGAATGTACTGTCTGCATGTAGGTTTGCGCACCCGTGTCGTGCAATGCCGCGGAGGTCAGAAGAGGGTGTTGGATTCCCCTGGAACTGGAGTTCTCCTGGAATTGGAGTTACAGACGGTTCTCAGCCGCCATGTGGGTGCTGGGGATCAAACCCGGGTCCTCTGCAAGAGCAGTCGGTGCTCTTAACCACTAGGCTATCTCTCCAGCCCCGGGATTTGTTTTATTTATGTGTGTGTATATCTATATGTGTTGTTGCATGTTGTGTGAGTTGTATGTGTGTGATGCAGGTATGTGAGTGTGGGTGTGAAGGTCTGTGCACACACATGCAGGGACCAGCAGGGGGTGTTGGGTGTTTTCCTTTATGGCTCTCTACTTTCCTGCCTTGAGATAGTTTCTTGCCGAACCCGAAGTTTGCTCTTTCAGATGGGCAAGCCGGCTGGTGAACTCCTGAGATCCACTTGTGTCTGTCCCCATGTTGATGTTACAGGAACAAGAAGCCATGACAGATGTTCTTACGTGGAGGCTGGGGATTCCAACTCGGGTCCTCGTGCTTCTACAAGAAGCACTCTAATCACTATCACTGAGCTGTCTCCTCACTTCTCAGCCCCTCACGGGAGTCTTCACCCTTCCTTAGTGTGGGCTGAACTTCCTCCCCCCAGACTGAGTGTGGACAGGAAAGTAATTTAACAGTGCAGAGGCAGTGTCATAGTCTGCTTTGTGTTACTGTAACAAAATGCCTAGTAACAGGTGCTTCATAAAGAAACTTGGGTGCTTGGGGTGATGGTACATGCCTATAATCCCAGAACTTTGCGATAAGATAAGAGGGTCAGGAGTTCAAAGCCAGCTTGGCTACTTAATCAGTCTGAAGTCAGCCTCTGCTCTATGGACCCTGTCTCACAAAACTAAAACAAAACAAAAAAGAATGCTAAGAGGTTTATTTAATTACAAGTTGTGAATATGATGGTACCACGCAGAAGGAGATCACACAGAGGGAGAAAGGAAGAGAAGTTCACATGGTACAGGGTTACAGACTGGCTCCGCAGTTAAGAGCACTGGCTGCTCATGCAGAGGACCCATTTGGTTCCCAGCCCAGACCTGGAGGTGTCACAACCACCCTCCATCACTCCAGTTCTAGGGGCTCCATCGCCCTCTTTGGTCTCCTGTGGGCATTGCATGACACAGGAGCACCTATAAGCAGGCAAAACTCCACACCTAAAATAAAACAAATAAAAAGAAGGGAGGGGGGAAAACCAGACTCGCTCTTTTACAACAGCTTGTTCTCTACCATTTATTATTTCTATTTTATTTTATTTAGTGAGCAGGCTAATTTTTATTGCACTCCAAGCTAATGTCAAATTCATAATCCTCCTGCCTCAGCTTCCGAAAGTGCTAGGATTATAAGCAAGTGCCTCTACATCTGGCTCAAATTTAATTTTTTCAGAACTTAAAACCAAGAAAAAAAAAACCCAAGGATGTGGCTGGCTTCTACAATAGTGCAGCCTTCTAACCCCAGACACTTGGTAGACAGAGGCAGGAGAAACTCTCGAGCAGACGAGTTTGAGACCAGCCTCAGCAACAGAGTAAAAACTCCCCCCACCCACCTCGATAAACCTCAAACAAAGCCAAGCAGGCAGACAGAAACAAAGAACAGATCACTATGGTCCAACAAGCGCTACCTCCCCTGAAGAGCTGCACCCAGGGGCCCAGTTATTCTATTTCAGAATGTCTGATACCATTGTCCTTTTGTCCACCATCATTTTGTGGGATGGTCCTGAGGTTGTGTCAGGACAGCTGGGTGTGGCTGTGTATCCTGTAATCCTAGCTACTAGGGAGACCATGCAGGAGGGTTGCAAGTTTGAGGCCAGTCTGGACAATTTGGTGAGACTGTCCCAAATCCAAAACAGGACTGGGGTTGCAGCTCGCTGGTAGAGGATGCACCCAGCAGCCCACAGCCTGGGTTCCATCTCCAGGAGCAAGGAGCAGGTCGGCTGTGCATGCCTTCAACTATGGTGGGAACTTGCCACACCCACCCACCGTGCCTTTACCCAGCAGACCCTGCATTGTTTCATATTCAATGTCTCTGTTGTCAGAGCAGCCCAGTGAGGGAGACACTGGTATTTATCTCCACTTCCTAACTGAGGATTGAACAGCTCGACTTGCCTAGCATCGTAGTAAAGCTGGGTTTGAACCCATTCTGATGTCAAAGTCTGCAGTTCTCACTGGTTACAGATTAACTGAAAGTTCATCAAGAATGCAAACAAGGTAGTATTTTGGCTGGTGCCAGAGGCTCTAGGCCCTCAGGTTTAAGGAGCCTTGGAGGGTAAAAAACAAATATGCCAGGCTCTTTGCTTGGAGCCGACAAGGTATTTCTCATGATGCACCTGCCACTAGCCCGTCCACTCTTTCCACAGGCTTTCCTGTTAGACTGAGACCAGGCCCAGAGAAACCCCTCTGAGGCAGCTCGCACGAAGCTGCAGGCCAGCTGCATGCTGAGATAAGCTGGGCTGAGGGAGCGAGAGTGTATGAATGTATTGTCTGCATGCAGGTCTGTGCACCCGTGTCGTGCAATGCCGCGGAGGTCAGAAGAGGGTCTCGGATTCCCCTGGAACTGGAGTTCTCCTGGAATTGGAGTTACAGACGGTTCTTAGCCGCCATGTGGGTGCTGGGGATCGAACCCAGGTCCTCTGCAAGAGTGTCGGCGCTCTTAACTGCTAGGCTATCTCTCCAGCCCATATATATTGGTCTTTTCAAGACAGGGTCTCCTTGTAGCCCCAGCTGTCTGGAACTTGCTCTGTAGACCAGGCTGGCCTTGAACTCACAAAGATTTGTCTGCCTCTGCCTCCCAAGTGCTGGTATTAAAGGCATGCGCCACCATGCCTGGCAATTTTTTTAACATTTTAATTTTTTTAAACTATGTATTTTATTTTATTTTTTTTTTAATTTATTTATTCTTGTATGTGTACAAATGCATTGTCTGCATGTAGGTCTGTGCACCCGTGGAGGTCAGAAGAGGGCGTCGGATTCCCCTGGAACTGGAGCCAAAGACGGTTCTCAGACGCCATGTGGGTGCTGGGGATCGAACCTGCGTCCTGTGCAAGAGCAGTCGGCGCTCCCAACTACTAGGCCATCTCTCCAGCCCCTGGCAATCTTTTTAAAAGAAGAATGATACCATCACTATTTTGTAATCTTTTTAAAAAAGATATTGTTTATTATTTTTATTGTATGTGTATGAGTCTCTTGCCTGCATGTATCTAAGTACATCCATTCCATGCAATGCCAATGCCCTTCAGCACTGAGCCATCTCTGCAGCCCCTATTTTGGATTCTTATTTATTTATTTATTTATATTTATTTTTGGTCTTTTTGAGACAGGGTCTCCCTGTAGCCCCAGCTGTCCAGGAACTCACTATGTAGACCAGGTGGCCTTGAACTCACAGAGATCCACCAGTCTCTGCCCCCCGAGTGCTGGGATTAAGGGCGAGCACCACCAAGCCTGGCTTTATTATCCCATTTTTTAGAAGGTAACTAACAGAAGTCCCAAGTCGAATGGCAACCAAGGGGCAATGCTGAGTCCCAGGTCCAGTCGATGTCCACATCCTTCAAATGGGCTAGCAGAGTACATACATGGAAACAGAGAACATGGCTTTGACATGGAAGCCCTAAACCTGCCTCAGGATCCCACAGTCAGCCTGGAGACCAGCTGGGTGGCCTAGATGTTCAAGAGTTCTCTCTTACTTGGACTTGGCTTCATAAGAAAGTCATGGGGGTGACAGCCCCAGCTGTCAAGCAAGAGGCTCAAGGGGGACAGGTGCTGGATGCCAGCCAGACAGGGCGGGTACGAGGAGCAACTACATAGACGTGTGGGGTGACCAGGCAGGGTTCCTGCTCCTCTAGAGAAGGTGACGGCACAAGGGGTGACCTCTGCCTCCTTACACTGGGCACTGCCGGGGCTGCAGAACGCTTCCAGCCAGAGTTGGACCAGTGCTAAGAGCAGGCTTTGCACGCACAGGTGCCTGCATCCATTCATCCATCCACTCCTAGCACCGCTACTGCCAGGCACAGTTAGGCACGAGAGGACTGACTGCCCCAGGGCTCTGGCCTTCCACAACCACTGCAAAAGACCGTGAGCTGCAGGTTAGGAGTTTGGGCTCTCTCCTCGGGCAGACCTCGGTTCAAATCTTGATTATTTCACCTCCCAGATGTGCAACCTTGAGCGAGTGAACCTATCTGAAGCTCTTTCCCACAGAGGGTTTCTACTGAAAAAAAAAAAAAAAGAGAGACTGCAGAGCTGGAGAGATGGTTCAGCAGTTAAGGGTGCCAGCTGTTTTTGCAGAAGATCAGGGTTCAATTCCCAGCATCCACATAGCAGCTAACCAGCCATCTATAACTCCAGTTCCAGGGGAATCCAATGCCCTTTTCTGACTCCATGGGCATTGCATGACACAGGTGCACTTAAATGCGTGCAGGCAATACACTCAGACACATAAAGGTAATAAATAAATTTTTTAAGATTTTATTTATTTTTGTATGTGTATGAATGTACTGTCTGCATACAGGTCTGTGCACCCGTGTAGTGCAATGCCACGGAGGTCAGAAGAGGGTGTCAGATTCCCCTGGAACTGGAGTTCTTCTGGAATTGGAGCTACAGACGGTTCTTAGCTACTATATGGGTGCTGGGGATTGAACCCGGGTCCCCTGCAAGAGCAGTTGGCACTCTTAATGGCTAGGCTATCTCTCCAACCCCATAAATAAATTTTTAAAAAGAAACATGGCTGCCGGGCGTGGTGGCACGTGCCTTTAATCCTAGCACTGGGGATGCAGAGGCAGGCGGATCACTGTGAGTTCAAGGCCAGCCTGGTCTACAGAGTGACCCTGTCTCAAAAGACTTAAAAAACAAATGAGCAGCTGCATATGAAGAATTTAAAAGGACACAGCGAGCACCCAGTCAACATGGGTATTAAAAAGAGGCCACGGCATTGGCTGAGCAAGTAAAAGCACTTCACACAAGCCTGATGAGGAGTGGTTAGTCCCTGGAACTCACGTCGAAAGCCAGATGCAGTGGTGCGCATCTGTAATCCCAGCATTCCTACAGGGAGGTGGGATGCAGAGACTTGGGAGTCAGTAGGAAGCTCTCAGGCCAGCTGGTCTGGGGAACAAGACAACACAGAAACAAGAGAGACTCTGCCTCAAAACCGTGGAAAGAGGGCGGGCATGATGGCGCACACCTTTAATCCCAGCACTTGGGAGGCAGAGGCAGGCAGATCTCTGTGAGATCACAGCCAGCCTGTTCTACATAGTGAGCTCCAGGCCAGCTGGGGCTGCAGGAGACCCTGTTTCAAAAAGACAAAAGTAAATAAATAAAAAATTTTTAATGGTGGTAGGTGAAAACAAACTCCTGAAAATTGTCCTGTAACCGTTTATTTAAAAAGAGCTCCACACCTGGAAATGCATGTCTAGAGCCCAGGTACCCAGGGGATAGAGGCAAGAGGATTGTTGAGAGGAGAAGTCAGGGGATGTGGGTGACAGACTGAGGGCCTGTCATCGTGGTGCATGTCTACAATCTCAGCACTTGGGAGGTACAGGCAGGGAGGACGATTGGGAGTTCAAGTCCATCCTCAGCTACACAGTGGGTTCGAGGCCAGCCTGGGCCACATAAGACTGTGTCAAGAGAGAGAGGAGAGAGGAGAGAAGAGAGAGAGAGAGAGAGAGAGAGAGAGAAAGAGAAAGAAAGAGAGAGAGGTGGGTGGGCCAGCGGATCCTCCTGTGCGGAAGCCTTGGGCTCACTGGGGGAAGCAGAGAGCAGGTGCATTTGGCTCTGCTGTGCCTCCCGCTGACTCCAGCTATGGGAACCCTTGGCCTTGGTTAGGAAGCTGCATTGTTACTGGTTTGCTAAATCCAGACCAGGCCTAAACTGGCTTCTCTCTACCCAGCAGGAAGCTGAGAAGCAGTGAGGTTGCTTGGTTGCCAGAGGTCCAAACATGGCGGGCAGGCTCAAGTCAGATCCAGGGCCCAGAGACCGTGTCTTCACTGCACTATGACATTCAAATTTTGAGGAAGGAAGAGAGAGCCCCTTGTAGAGTCCCTGGCTGCGCCTGCTGGTGCTGGGAGGGGGACGAGTGCTCTTAGAGGAGGGCAAGTCGCTTAGGCTGGGGCGGGGTCCTCTGAGGCCTCTTCTAATTGGTGGAGGCTGACAGAGTTCTGCTGACTCAGGCTGGCAAGCCAATCAGAACGGTTTCTTTTCTTTTCTTTTTCTTTTCTTTTTTTTTTTTTTTGTCTGTCTTTTTGAGACGGGTCTCCCTTTTTTCCCAGCTGACCTTAGAAGGGTTTCTTGAGGGCTGTTTCTACTTGGGTCTGACTTTGAAGCTCCTTTTGGGTGGCAAATGCATCACTGATTCACTCGCTGTGCTCCCTCCATCGGTGAGCAAGACAAAGTCCACATGCCCAGCAGCTGACCCACTGGGGTGAAGGATCTTTTCTCTTTTGGCTTCGCACTTTGCACACTTCATTCCCTACTAAGCTTTGCCGTTTTAGGAGAACAAGACTGTGAGGCAGGCAGGGATCTTACTTGCATCCTAGATGCCTGCACATGACAGAAGCTGAAAACACGCTTGTTGAGCTGGACTGAACGGGCATCTTGGCAGCCTCTCGCAGGGCTGGGTGGGGTGGGAAATTCATCACCTTCCCCTTTTCCCATATGGGTGTCAGATACCATCTCCTTCATGCAGCTTTCCCACCTGGACTGGAGCCAGAGACTGCTGTGACTTCTGATTCAAATTGCCTCCCATTCCAAGCAAGGAAGTCTCACCTTTTGAAATGTACGATCTAGTGAGGACACCCAAGCTCACACACCATCATGTGGAATGTTGACATTTTGCTTTATAATTAAACTGTTCTTTTAAAAAATTTTTTAAATAATTTTTTTATGTGTTGAATGTACTGTCTTCATGTAGGTTTGTGCACCCGTGTCATGCAATGCCGTGGAAGTCAGAAGAGGGTGTCGGATTCCCCTGAAACTGGAGTTAAAGACGGTTCTCAGCCGTCATGTGGGTGCTGGTGATTGAACCCGTGTCCTCTGCAAGAGCAGTCGGCAATCTTAACCGCTAGGTCATCTCTCCAGCCTAATTTTTCTTATTTATTTTTTATGTGTATGAGTGTACTGTCTGCATGTAGGTTGGCGCACCTGTGTTGTGCAATACCACAGAGGTCAGAAGAGGGCGTTGGATTCCCCTGGAACTGGAGTCAAGGATGGTTCTCAGCTGCCATGTGGGTGCTGGGGATTGAACTTGGGTCCTATGGGGATCGAACCCGGTTCCTCTGCAAGAGCAGTTGGAGCTCTTAACCGCTAGGCCATCTCTCCAGCCCCCTGTTTTTGTTATTTTGAGACCAGGTCTTTCTCTCTTATTTATTTATGTTCTGGTTAAGTGTTCTGAAAGTCAATTTTATTTTTAGTTATTTATTGTTTGTTTAGTTGCTTGGTTTTTGTTGTTTTTGTTTTTGTTTTTTCAGAAAGGGTCTCTCATAGACCCAGCTGGCCTAGAACTTGCTATGGGACCAGGCTGGCCTTATTCATAATCTGTCTATCTCTACCTCCCAAGAACTGGTACTAAAGGTGTTCATGCACCTCCCCTATTTATTTTTATTTTATGTACATGAGTGTTTTGCCTGTCATATGTAAGTGTACCTCATGCATGCAATGCCCTTGGAGACAGAAGAGGGTGGCAGATCCCTGGAACTGGACTTTTAGATGGTTGTTAGCCACCATTGTTGGTGCTGATAACCAAACCCAGGTCTTCCACAAAAGCAGCTAGTGCTCGTGTGCTGAGCCATCTCTTTAGCCCCTGAAAATCAATTTTAATTACCTATATTTAGGCTTCTGTCTAGATTTAGGTTCCCCACTTAAGGCTTAGAGAAAATGATAGGCTCAGAGGCTAGAGCTGTACCTCAGTGGCAGAGCATTGGTCCAGAGGTGGGCAGGGGTAGAGGAGAAAAGGTAAAAAGATCCAGTACCATTTATTGAAGAAAAAAAAGGTACCAGACCCTCTTAAGCAGAGCAATCCTTGGCCACATAGGAACAGAAGCTTCTAGGGCATGGTGTCTACTGTACTAAAATGCAACACAAGTTTTGTTTAATTTGCTATTCTATGGAAAGATCTAGGAATACTACATAACAATACTTTAGACTGGACTGGGCATAGTGGTGCATGCCTATAATCCCAGCACTCAGATGGCCAAGGCAGGCAGATCTGTGTGAGTTCAAGGGCAGCCTGGTCTACATAGTGGAGTCTAGCCAGTTGGGGCTAAAGGGAGACCCTGTCTAAAAAAAGGGGGTATGTTTCTTGTTTGCTGTTTGCTTGGAAGGTTTCTGAGGCAAGATCTCCCTAGCCGAGGCTTCGGCTGAACTGGAACTTACTATGTAGCTGGCCTCAAACTCAAACTCATAACAGTCTTGCTTGTCTTGGCCTCCTAAGTGCTGGGATACAAGGTGTGAACCACCACACTTGGTCCTTTGAGGGTTTTTTTTGGGTTTTTTTGAGACAGGGTCTCCCTGTAGCCCAGCTGTCTGGAACTCACTCGTAGACCAGGCTGGCCTTGACTCAAAAGGATCCGCCTGCCTCTGCCTCCCAAGTGCTAGGATTAAAGGCGTGTGCCACCACGCCCGGCCCTTTGAGGGTTTTGTAAACTTTCTCGGGGTTGTATGGTGTAATGGCTAAGAACGCAGGTCCCAGAGTTTTCTTGTTAAAAGCTGGGTAATCCTGGGCAACTTTACTGAATTATTCTAACTTGATTTTTGGTAAAACTTGGTGCTGTTAAATTAATCCAAAGACAATCATTATGAAAGTGTCTAGCATGGTACTTAGGAGAGAAAGGTCTCGGCAGGCTTTGTGGCCTGGTGGCAAAAGGCTAGAACTTCTTATAATTCACACACACATACACACACACACACACACACACACACACACACAAAGATTGCAGGCTTAGGATTTTGATATGGGTGTAACCCTTCAGAGCTGGTGGCTTTGGGCAGCTAAGTCATGAAGCCTCAGTTTCTTCATTTGCAAAATGGGGACGATTTACACACATCTGAAAGTGTGCTTGGCACACAGCACTGTCTCTATTTGACTACGACTGCTTAAATGTTAGCTCTTTTCCCCTGACCTTTAAACACTGGGTAGGGCATAGGCAGCAGAGACAGGCTGGGTGGACTTAGGGAACGTCGCTTTGGGGAGCCCCCAAAGCCAAAGTGGGCCTTAGAGCAAAAGAGCGGAAGAGGCTGGAAACCCTAGGGCAAGGTGCTGTCCCTGAACTGCCAGATACTGAAGGAGAACAGATAAATTCTTTGGCAACTTTTGTGTGGTAAATCCGTGATTATCTTTGCAGTCTGAATAGTTTTTCCTGAAAGTCACTGTCAAAGTTCTGCTTGCAGAAGAAGTGGAAATGCCCCCTAGAAAGAGTCAGCAGCCCCCCTGGGTTCCATTGCAGGCCTCACCTTCCACCTGTCATGTAGTCTGCCTCTTGTCCTTCCCAGATGGGGAATCCGAAGACTTGCATTCCTGGCCCGGCCCACAGGGGCCTCTGTAAACTGTTTCCTGGCCTCCCCTGGTGGACAACTGTGGCAATTCAGCCCTTCCCAGGGAGGCTGCGCCCCTGGGTGTCTGGAGTGCTGCTGTACTGTGGCCTGGGCTTCTGGCCTATGCCTCCCAGGGGGGGTACGCCCTGGGCAGGAGGAGCCTTCTGGGCCAGTCAGGGATTATCACAGAGCAGCATGCAGAGACGCTCCACCCTACCTCGGATTAGAGGCTGGTGATGTTTAAGGACAAGGTTGCTGCTCTTGGCATGAAGGGCCAAGACAGGAGAGTGCTCCATGGGGCTGGCCTCAAGTGGAGAGCCTCAGGAGCTGAGCCTTTGCGAGCTTTGACCTGAATACCAAACCAGTTTCTAGCCAGTCCTTCATGACACTCCCAGGCCACTGGGTCCCTTAGGCTGGAGTAGGTTTTCCTAAACCCATCTGAAGCCAATCCCATACCCTCAGAGGTGATGTGTCTGATGTCTCACTCTAAAAATCTTTTGTCTTAAAAAAAAATCCAAAAACTCTGAAGTAACTAAAAAAAAAAAAAAAACCAACATTCTAATACTAGGCTGGGAGTTACCTCAGTAACACTTGTACGGCATATAGGATTCCAGTGTCGATATCGTAGCACACCCTGTACACCAAGCAAGGTCCTGAGCTAGGCCCCGTGGGAGCCAGGATTATGCTAGATGGTAAAGCCGCAGCTGGGCATGGTTGTGTAACCCTGTCGTCCAACATGAGAGAGGCAGAAAGATCCCAAGTTCAAGGCCCCTTGGGCTATGCAGTGAGACCTTGTCCCAAAGGGGAGGAGGGTGCACAGCAGAATTAGTCATCTAGAGGCCTAGAGACCAAAGGTCAGCACAGACAGGTGAGCAGAATCTGCCTCTGTCAGTGCCTAGTGGGGTGCACCTAGGGTCTAGAAGCTTCCCCCAGGGGTGGTGGGCAGACGCTTCTGGGAGCAGGCCGGAAGGGTAGGGTGCATTCAGGGATCAGTGACTAACAATGTGGCACAGAGCTTCTCAGCGTCCCGCCCCAGGCACAGGGAAAACTTTCCTGAGGGTGAGCTGTTGGCCCTCTCCCCTGGGGAGTCGGGGGGGGGGGCAGGAGGCAATCGGCAGAGGGGAGACGTTCAGGAGCAGCAACCTTGGCTAGGCAGGCTTGGGGAAACATTTCCTTTCCTGGGAGGCTGCTGAGGTGGGGTCTTGACATGCAGAACAGAGCCTGACCAAGGGGTCGAGGGAGGCAGTGCAAAGCCCCCAAGACTGCTGGGCGGCTAGATGCCCAAAATCTTGGCTGGGACAGGCCCTGAGTCAGGACAGATTATCGGAAATGTCTCTAGGCCCACTGTGGGGGAATAATCCTGAGTGGGAGAGAGTTCCTGCTCATCTCCTATGTGTTCAGTACTTCTAAGGGCCTTCCTGCCTTCCTTCTTTCCTCCCTTCATCCTTCTTTCCTCTTGCCCTCCCTCCCTCCCTATCTCCCTTCCTCTTTCCCCTTTTTGTTCTAGGCAATCAAATCCTGGGGCTCATACATAATAGGCAAGCATGGGGCTGGAGAGATGGCTCAATGGTTAAAAGCACCAGATGCTTTTGCAGAGAACCCAGCACCTAAACAGCATTAAGCCCAGTTCCGGAGGATCTGACACCCCCTTTTAGCCCCCATGGGCACTGCATGCATGGGTGTACTTCTATGCATGTAAGCAAAACATTCATACACATAAAATAAACATAAATAAAATAAAAATTTAATAATAATATAATAACAGGCAAGTATACTATAACTGTTCTTGAGCCCCAGCTCATAGTTCTAAGCATATTTCACACTACACAGGGCACATATTCCCATTTCACAGCTGAAAGCAGTGAGATCCACCCAGTTAACATTCCCAGCTATCTCAGTCCCTCTTACAGTTTTGAAGTCCTCTGCTTTCAGGCATTGGGTTCGTTCTGCCCACAGCAGTGCAAGCGTGAGGATACAGGCCTCATCAGACTCAGGGAAGCCTGGGGCAGAGGGCTAGACCTGCTTTGAGCACGTGTGCTGTGCACGTGTGCTCTCCTAGGCCGTCAGATTGCTTCTTTCCTCTTCCACCAGTGCATCTTTAGAGTTCATTGTTTTGTTCTACCTACTCCTTTCCCAGGTTGTCCTCAAGCCTGTGATCTTCCTGCCTCAGTATCCTGAGTGCTGGGGTTACAGGCATGAGGTTCCACCGTGCACTGCTCTAAGCTCACCATTAGAGCAGCTTCTGGGACAGGGGTTAGACAAACAGCTGCTGGTACGCAGAGAACGGGATGGAAACTGCTGTTACTTGGGTGCTCTACATTTTACCAGCTAGGGCAATGATGCCCTCACCTACCTTGCCGACTACAGAGTTCCAGTGTGTCTTGGCTACATGGATTCCAGTGTGTGTGCGCACAGTGCAGCAGGCCCGTCACTCACCTGTGCTGGATTCTGACAGGGCTCTCCAACACCTATTTAAAGCCAGTTAGTAGAATAGGGCTCCTGAGCTGGGCACAGTGGTGGCCTTTAATCCCAGCACTCTCGAGGCAGAGGCAGGAGGACTTCAAGGCTTTAAATTAATCCAAAGACAGTCATTATGAAAGTGTCTAGCATGGTACTTAGGAGAACAGTCTCGGCAGGCTTTGTGGCTGGTGGCAAAAGGCTAGAACTTCTTATAATTCCACACACACACACACACACTCACACACACACAAGATTGCAGGCTTAGGATTTTGATATGGGTGTAACACTTCAGAGCTGGTGGCTTTGGCCAGCTAAGTCATAAAGCCTCAGTTTCTTCATTGCAAAATGGGGACGATTTACACACATCTGAGAGTGTGCTTGGCACACAGCGCTGTCTCTATTTGACTATGACTGCTTAAATGTTAGCTCTGTTCCCTGACCTTTAAACACTGGGTAGGGCTATAGGCAGCAGAGACAGGCTGGGTGAACTTAGGGAATGTCGCTTTGGGGAGCCCCCAAAGCCAAAGTGGGCCTTAGAGCCAAAGAGCAGAAGAGGCTGGGAAACCCTAGGGCAAGGTGCTGTCCCGGAACTGCCAGATACTGAAGGAGAACAGATAAATTCTTTGGCAACTTTTGTGTGGTAAATCCGTGATTAACTTTGCACTCTGAATCGTCTTTCCTGAAAGTCACTGTCAAAGTTCTGCTTGCAGAAGAAGTGGAAATGCCCCCTAGAGTCAGCAGGCCCCCTGGGTTCCATTGCAGGCCTCACCTTCCACCTCTCATGTAGTCTGCCTCTTGTCCTTCCCAGATGGGGAATCTGAAGACTTGCATTCCTGGCCAGGCCACAGGGGCCTCTGTAAACTGTTTCCTGGCCTCCCCTGGTGGACAACTGTGGCAATTCAGCCCTTCCAGGGAGGCTGCGCCATCCTAGATGCCTGCACATGACAGAAGCTGAAAACACGCTTGTTGAGCTGGACTGAACGGGCATCTTGGCAGCCTCTCGCAGGGCTGGGTGGGGTGGGAAATTCATCACCTTCCCCTTTTCCCATATGGGTGTCAGATACCATCTCCTTCATGCAGCCTTCCCACCTGGACTGGAGCCAGAGACTGCTGTGACTTCTGATTCAAATTGCCTCACATGCCAAGCAAGGAAGTCTCACCTTTTGAAATGTATGATCTAATGAGGACACCCAAGCTCACACACCATCGTGTGGAATGTTGACATTTTGCTTTATAATTAAACTGTTCTTTTTAAAAAAATTTTAATTAATTTTTTATGTGTATGAATGTACTGTCTGCATGTAGGTTTGTGCACCCATGTCATGCAATGCGTTGAAGTCAGAAGAGGGTGTCGGATTCCCCTGGAACTGGAGTTAAAGACGGTTCTCAGCTGCCATGTGGGTGCTGGGGATTGAACCTGGGTCCTCTGCAAGAGCAGTCGGCAATCTTAACCGCGAGGTCATCTCTCCAGCCCAATTTTTATTATTTATTTTTTATGTGTCTGAGTGTACTGTCTGCATGTAGGTTGGTGCACCTGTGTTGTGCAATACCACAGAGGTCAGAAGAGGGTGTTGGATTCCCCTGGAACTGGAGTCAAGGACGGTTCTCAGCTGCCATGTGGGTGCTGGGGATCGAACCTGGGTCCTATGGGTCCTCTGCAAGAGCAGTTGGAGGTCTTAACCGCTAGGCCATCTCTCCAGCCCCATTTTTGTTATTTTGAGACCAGGTCTTTCTCTCTTATTTATTTATGTTCTGGTTAACTGTTCTGAAAGTCAATTTTATTTTTAGTTATTTATTGTTTGTTTAGTTGGTTGGTTTTTTGTTTTTGTTTTTTCAGAAAGGGTCTCTCTATAGCCCCAGCTGGCCTAGAACTTGCTATGGAGACCAGGCTGGCCTTAATTCATAATCTGTCTACCTCTACCTCCCAAGAACTGGTACTAAAGGTGTTCAATGCACCCATCCCTATTTATTTTTATTTTATGTACATGAGTGTTTTGCCTGCCTATATTTTTTTTTGTTTTTTTTGTTTTTTTTTATTTTATTTATTTCTGTATGTGTATGAGTGTGCTGTCTGCATGTAGGTCTGTGCACCCGTGTCCTGCAATGCCACGGAGGTCAGAAGAGGGTGTCGGATTCCCCTGGAACTGGAATTCTCCTGGAATTGGAGTTTCAGAAGGTTCTTGCCGCCATGTGGGTGCTGGGGATCGAACCCCGGTCTTCTGTAAGAGCTGTCGGTGCTCTTAACCGCTAGGCCATCTCTCCAGCCCCTTGCCTGTCTATATGTAAGTGTACCTCATGCATGCAATGCCCTTGGAGACCAGAAGAGGGTGGCAGATCCCCTGGAACTGGAGTTTTAGATGGTTGTTAGCCACTATGTTGGTGCTGAGAACCAAACCCAGGTCTTCCGCAAAAGCAGCTAGTGCTCGTGGCTGCTGAGCCATCTCTTTAGCCCCTGAAAATCAATTTTAATGACCTATATTTAGGCTTCTATCTAGATTTAGGTTCCTCACTTAAGGCTTAGAGAAAATGATAGGCTCAGAGGCTAAAGCTGTACCTCAGTGGCAGAGCATTGGTCCAGAGGTGGGCAGGGGAAGAGGAGAAAAGGTAAAAAGATCCAGTACCATTTATTGAAGAAAAAAAAAGGTACCAGACCCTCTTAAGCAGAGCAATCCTTGGCCACATAGGAACAGAAGCTTCTAGGGCATGGTGTCTACTGTACTAAAATGCAACACAAGTTTTGTTTAATTTGCTATTCTATGGAAAGATCTAGGAATACTACATAACAATACTTTAGACTGGACTGGGCATAGTGGTGCATGCCTATAATCCCAGCACTCAGATGGCCAAGGCAGGCAGATCTGTGTGAGTTCAAGGGCTAGCCTGGTCTACATAGTGAGTTCTAGGCCAGTTGGGGCTAAAGGGAGACCCTGTCTAAAAAAAAGGGGGGTATGTTTCTTGTTTGCTGTTTGCTTGGAAGGTTTCTGAGGCAAGATCTCCCTAGCCGAGGCTTCGGCTGAACTGGAACTTACTATGTAGCTGGCCTCAAACTCAAACTCATAACAGTCTGCTTGTCTTGGCCTCCTAAGTGCTGGGATTACAGGTGTGAACCACCACACTTGGTCCTTTGAGGGTTTTTTTGGGTTTTTTTGAGACAGGGTCTCCCTGTAGCCCCAGCTGTCCTGGAACTCACTCGTAGACCAGGCTGGCCTTGAACTCACAAAGATCCGCCTGCCTCTGCCTCCCAAGTGCTAGGATTAAAGGCGTGTGCCACCACGTCCGGCCCTTTGAGGGTTTTGTAACCTTTCTCCGGGTTGTATGGTGTAATGGCTAAGAACGCAGGTCCCAGAGCTTTCCTGGGGTAATCCTGGGCAACTTTACTGAATTATTCTAACTTGATTTTTGGTAAAACTTGGTGCTGTTAAATTAATCCAAAGACAGTCATTATGAAAGTGTCTAGCATGGTACTTAGGAGAGAACAGGTCTCGGCAGGCTTTGTGGCCTGGTGGCAAAAGGCTAGAACTTCTTATAATTCACACACACACACACACACACACACACTCACACACAAAGATTGCAGGCTTAGGATTTTGATATGGGTGTAACACTTCAGAGCTGGTGGCTTTGGCCAGCTAAGTCATAAAGCCTCAGTTTCTTCATTTGCAAAATGGGGACGATTTACACACATCTGAGAGTGTGCTTGGCACACAGCGCTGTCTCTATTTGACTATGACTGCTTAAATGTTAGCTCTGTTCCCTGACCTTTAAACACTGGGTAGGGCTATAGGCAGCAGAGACAGGCTGGGTGGACTTAGGGAATGTCGCTTTGGGGAGCCCCCAAAGCCAAAGTGGGCCTTAGAGCCAAAGAGCAGAAGAGGCTGGGAACCCTAGGGCAAGGTGCTGTCCCGGAACTGCCAGATACTGAAGGAGAACAGATAAATTCTTTGGCAACTTTTGTGTGGTAAATCCGTGATTAACTTTGCACTCTGAATCGTCTTTCCTGAAAGTCACTGTCAAAGTTCTGCTTGCAGAAGAAGTGGAAATGCCCCCTAGAGTCAGCAGGCCCCCTGGGTTCCATTGCAGGCCTCACCTTCCACCTCCTCATGTAGTCTGCCTCTTGTCCTTCCCAGATGGGGAATCTGAAGACTTGCATTCCTGGCCAGGCCCACAGGGGCCTCTGTAAACTGTTTCCTGGCCTCCCCTGGTGGACAACTGTGGCAATTCAGCCCTTCCAGGGAGGCTGCGCCCCTGGGTGTCTGGAGTGCTGCTGTGTTGTGGCCTGGGCTTCTGGCCTATGCCTCCCAGGGGGGTTTGCCCTGGGCAGGAGGAGCCTTCTGGGCCAGGCAGGGATTATCACAGAGCAGCATGCCAGAGACGCTCCACCCTACCTCGGATTAGAGGCTGTTGATGTTTAAGGACAAGGTTGCTGCTCTTGGCATGAAGGGCCAAGACAGGAGAGTGCTCCATGGGGCTGGCCTCAAGTGGAGAGCCTCAGGAGCTGAGCCTTTGCGAGCTTTGACCTGAATACCAAACCAGTTTCTAGCCAGTCCTTCATGACACTCCCAGGCCACTGGGTCCCTTAGGCTGGAGTAGGTTTTCCTAAGCCCATCTGAAGCCAATCCCATACCCAGGTGATGTGTCTGATGTCTCACTCTAAAAATCTTTTGTCTTAAAGAAAAATCCAAAATCTCTGAAGTAACTAAAAAAAAAAAAACCAACATTCTAATACTAGGCTGGGAGTTACCTTAGTAACACTTGTACGGCATATAGGATTCCAGTGTCGATATTGTGGCACACCCTGTACACCAAGCAAGGTCCTGAGCTAGGCCCCGTGGGAGCCAGGAGTATGCTAGATGGTAAAGCCGCAGCTGGGCATGGTTGTGTAACCCTGTCATCCAACATGAGAGAGGCAGAAAGATCCCAAGTTCAAGGCCCCTTGGGCTATGCAGTGAGACCTTGTCCCAAAGGGGAGGAGGGTGCACAGCAGAATTAGTCATCTAGAGGCCTAGAGACCAAAGGTCAGCACAGACAGGGGAGCAGAATCTGCCTCTGTCAGTGCCTAGTGGGGTGCACCTAGGGTCTAGAAGCTTCCCCCAGGGGTGGTGGGCAGACGCCTCCGGGAGCAGGCCGGAAGGGTAGGGTGCATTCAGGGATCAGTGACTAACAATGTGGCACAGAGCTTCTCAGCGTCCCGCCCCAGGCACAGGGAAAACTTTCCTGAGGGTGAGCTGTTGGCCCTCTCCCCTGGGGAGTGGGGGGGAGGGGAGCAGATGGGAGAAGTTCAGGAGCAGCAACCTTGGCTAGGCAGGCTTGGGGAAACATTTCCTTTCCTGGGAGGCTGCTGAGGTGGGGTCTTGACATGCACAACAGAGCCTGACCAAGGGGTCGAGAGAGGCAGTGCAAAGCCCCCAAGACTGCTGGGCGGCTAGATGCTGCCTACCCCAAAATCTTGGCTGGGACAGGCCCTGAGTCAGGACAGATTATCGGAAATGTCTCTAGGCCCACTGTGGGGGAATAATCCTGAGTGGGAGAGAGTTCCTGCTCATCTCCTATGTGTTCAGTACTTCTAAGGGCCTTCCTGCCTTCCTTCTTTCCTCCCTTCCTCCTTCTTTCCTCTTGCCCTCCCTCCCTCCCTGTCTCCCTCCCCCTTTCCCCTTTTTGTTCTAGGCAATCAAACCCTGGGGCTCATACATAATAGGCAAGCATGGGGCTGGAGAGATGGCTCAATGGTTAAAAGCACCAGATGCTTTTGCAGAGGACCCAGCACCTAAACAGCATTAAGCCCAGTTCCAGAGGATCTGACATCCCCTTTTAGCCCCCATGGGCACTGCATGCATGGGTGTACTTCTATGCATGTAAGCAAAACATTCATACACATAAAATAAACATAAATAAAATAAAAATTTAATAATAATAATATAATAACAGGCAAGTATACTACAACTGTTCTTGAGCCCCAGCTCATGGTTCTAAGCATATTTCACACTACACAGGGCACATATTCCCATTTCACAGCTGAAAGCAGTGAGATCCACCCAGTAAACATTCCCAGCTACCTCAGTCCCTCTTACAATTTTGAAGTCCTCTGCTTTCAGGCATTGGGTTCGTTCTGCCCACAGCAGTGCAGCGTGAGGATACAGGCCTCATCAGACTCAGGGAAGCCTGGGGCAGAGGGCTAGACCTGCTTTGAGCATGTGTGCTGTGCACGTGTGCTCTCCTAGGCCATCAGATTGCTTCTTTCCTCTTCCACCAGTGCATCTTTAGAGTTCATTTTTTTGTTCTAGTACTCCTTTCCCAGGTTGTCCTCAAGCCTGTGATCTTCCTGCCTCAGTATCCTGAGTGCTGGGGTTACAGGCATGAGGTTCCACCATGCACTGCTCTAAGCTCACCATTAGAGCAGCTTCTGGGACAGGGGTTAGACAAACAGCTGCTGGTACGCAGAGAACGGGATGGAAACTGCTGTTACTTGGGTGCTCTACATTTTACCAGCTAGGGCAATGATGCCCTCACCTACCTTGCCGACTACAGAGTTCCAGTGTGTCTTGGCTACATGGATTCCAGAGTGTGCGCGCACAGTGCGGCAGGCCCGTCACCCACCTGTGCTGGATTCTGACAGGGCTCTCCAACACCTATTTAAAGCCAGTTAGTAGAATAGGGCTCCTGAGCTGGGCACGGTGGTGGCCTTTAATCCCAGCGCTCTCGAGGCAGAGGCAGGAGGACTTCAAGGCTAGCCAGGTCTACATAGGGGTTTGCAGGCCTGCTCAAAAAGACAAAAAAAAAAAAAGTCTCCTGAAGTCATCATTTGAACAAATGGTTTGCCTGGGTAGAACCGGGCCTTTCCCAGGAGGGCAGTCGGCTTCTGCAAACCTGGAACCCATAACTAACTTTCCAGGTGTTTCCGGGTTTCCTGGATTTTGAGACCAACCCATAGATCACTGGTCATGGGTCCTCTGGACCCACTTTGAGCATAGCCCTGGGTTTGAGCTGACAGAGAGAAAGACTACCCATGCCGGGCGTGGTGGCACATGCCTTTAATCCCAGCACTGGGCAGGCAGATCTTTGTGAGTTCAAGGCCCAGCCTGGTCTATATAGTGAGTTCTAGGACAGCTGGGGCTACAGGGAGACCCTGTCTCAACAAAAATAAATAAATAAATAAATAAATAAATAAATAATAAATAAGATAAAAAAATAAAAAGACTACCCACATGTCTTTTCTCAAGACTGACAGGAGCGACTCACCCAAAGGTCAACAGTGGGCAGGGCCCAGTGACTCACTGGTTCCCACATGGTCTGGCCCCGTAGCTGCCAGGCCTGGGTGGATATCCTTATCCCTGAGGCTCTCCAGACACAGAAGGGGGCCACCCCATTCTTAGATAGCTGTGCTGCAAAGAAGCTCCCATTTACAGAGATAAGGATCAGGGTCGGGGAGCTGGCCTGCTCACACTTGAGCTACATCTCTCAGCTTCTTGTACCAGTACCCCCCCCATGATGCCCACAGTGCCCACCGTGCCCGGCTCCAGGTCCTCTGTGGGTCTGGGTAGAATAGCTACTTACCCAACCTCCATAACCCTCTGTAATCTTGTTTCCAAGAAAGGGCAGAACAAGCCTGCGGACCTCATGGTCCCCACTGACTGTAAGTCAATAAACAAAGTGAGGACATGTTTACTTTCTTGTTAAAAGACCCAGTCCTTTCCTGTCCAACTTTAGTTTTGTAAAGAAACAGGAATACAGAGTAACAAGGATTAATGGCTGAACAATTGACAGAGTGATGGAGCAATGCACACCTTTAAGGAAGGGATCCCAAGTCTTGGTGCTGGGGTGGTGGTGTGGGGTGTTGGGACTATAGGCTGGAATGGAGAAGATGAGACTGAAAGTTAGAGTAAGTTAGTTCTATGTATTCCCATCCCCTGCCTATCCACTCAGCACCCTCCCACCCCTCCCCACTGACAAGATTCTCAGGGGCCACCTTTCCCAGTATCTGTGGACCTTGAACAGGGGCTCCGGGAGCCAAGTCTCAGATTAATTGTCCTGTTGTTGCTAAGTGAGAACGAGGGCAGAGGGGAGCAGGACCAGAGAGACTCCGAGAGGCCGGGTCTCTGTGAGACAGATCTCACTCGGACCAGGAAAATAAGAGAAGGACCAGGAAAATAAGAGAAGGACTTGGAACCTGTCTTTCCTTCTAGAGAAGAAGGGTACCCTTCTGCCTTTCCAGGGCCCCCTCTCCTCCAGGGACCCCCTTTTCCTTCCATCTGTAAATATGGAAATTGAGCACTGAGCACCACAACCCCAGGGAGAACTGGGCCCCAAAGTCAGGAGCCCAGGCTCGTGGACTGTCTCCCTAGGAGAGTCTGAGTTGGATGGCAGGCTCTAGCAACCTGATACAAGCTCTGCAGACAGGCCCTGCATGCCTTGGTCCTGGGAGGGGCAGAAGCAAGTGGGAACCAGGGATTGTGAGTCCCTGAAACATAAATGACTCACCCTGGGTGGCTCTGCTCCCTGTCCAGCCCACATTCCCGGGCCTTTGTTCTGACCTGCCTGGGCCCAGCCTTAAAGGGCCAGATCTTCTGAGGCTGGAGCTGGATGTCCAGCCACCATCCCATCCGCCTTATTATCCAGACCCCTGATGGGGTTGCTTAGCATCTTGGGACTATGGAGAAGAGGATGTTTTTACCTTGCAGGGTTTAGAGTACCAATCGCATCCTTAGGCCCACCAGGATTAAGAACATCTTTTTCCCACTTGCAAAAACTCTACAAGGGGAATCCCCTCCAAAGCAACTTCCTCCAGGATCTTACAGAAGTTCTCTTCTAACCAACTTCCCCTCCGCCCCCCCCCCCCCCTCAGGCTGCAGGTCATGCTGGAGTCCCTAAACAGGAGTCCTCCTTCATCATCTGTCCACTTCACTTTACCCTGACCCAGTTTACTGTTGGTTTATACTTCTTCACTTTGATTTGGTGTCTTGCTGTGTGGCCCAGAATGGCCTGAAACTCACATCTTTTTGCTGGCATCACAGGCATGTACCACCAGGCTCAGCTAGTATTGGTTGGGGTCTGGTAGGTTTTAGGTTCTCTTCAACCTCAGATCCTGGGCCCCCAGGAGTCCGGGTTCCACAGCAATCCTGTCCTGTTGGTTGGGGTGGAGCACTTCCTTGGGGCTGAACTATCACCTTGATACCCAATGGCCAAGCGAGTTCTTTGGACTTCCTACGCCGCCACCCTGTGGACACCGAAGAGAACTGGCCTTCAGATTATCACTCAGTTGAAACCAGCACCCTCAGTTAAAAGCAGAATGAAAGCCAGGCCTGAATTCAGAGAGGCAAGGATGCGGCTTGCATCTCTTAACCTCACTGCAAGTCCCACATCCTCTGTAAAACAGACTCTTAAATCAACAGGAACAGAAGTCAGTCAGCTGAGTTAAAAGTTACAGCGGCTGGGGGTAGGGCTCAATGGTAGAATGAGAAACCTAGAAATCACAATACTTTTTGTAGAGAATTAGAAAGACCTGTATTCTCCCAAACACTAACCTTTCCTTCACCACCACCCCCCCACCCCCGGCCATCTATAGTCAATGCTCAAACACATTGCTAGATGTTTGAGTTAAGGTTCATCTAGTGTTAATATGCAGGTTTTCAGAGCTGGATCAGTCTATCAACTCTTGAGCCACATGCAAGCTGGATTTAGGAGGAGGAGAAAAGTTCTGAGGATGCGGTAGGGAGAGGCTTGGGGGGTAGATATCATCATGAGGACAGGGGTGGGAGAATGTCGATCCAGGTAAGGAGGGGTTGGGTGACCCACAGACTCTCTGAATAACACATGTTCTTAGTGACTTAGGACAAATCTTTACTAAACGGGCCAGGACCACAGATTGTAGCTTGTGTCCAATGTGACCATTGGCCCTAATCAGGTGTTGGTCCTGAGAGCTCTGGGCACCTTTACTGACCAGGCCACCTGACCCCACACAAGCACAGGTTTGTTTGGACCTTATTTCCAAAAGCAGCTAACAACCGCCAGTAATTCCAGTTCCAGGGGATCCACTGCCGTCTTCTGACCTCTTCAGGCATTGCACAACATGGGTGTACTCACACGCACGCAGGCAATACACATACACATAAAATAAAACTTTTTTAAGGTTTGGGGTTTTTTTTTGTCATTTTGAAACAGGGTCTCCCTGTAGCCCCAGCTGTCCTGGAACTCACTCTGTAGATCAGGCTGGCCTTGAACTCACAAAGATCTGCCTGTCTCTGCTAGGATTAAAGGGGTGCACCACCACGCCCAGCTTAAAAACAGTTCTTAGCTGCCATGTGCATGCTGGGAATTGAACCTGGGTCCTCTGCAAGAGCAGTCGGCATGTTCTTAAATGCTAAGCCATCTCTCCAGCCCCCCATTTTTTTAAAGTTTTTAATTTAAACTTTAAATTTTTAAAGTTTTTATCTGGGATATGTTTGTGTTTTAAAATATTTATTGTGCATGTTTGAATGTGGGCTTGTGTAACCATACATGTGTCTGGAGGTCAGAGGACAACATGCAGGAGTCAGTTTTCTCCTTCCTCCCACCAAGAATTCCTGGTATCAAACTCAGATCCTCAGGCTTGGTGCAGAAGTGTTTGTACATGCTGAGCCATTTGGGTAGCCATTTATTTTTGAGATAGGGTCACACAGTGTAGCCCAGGCTAGCCTTATATTCATGGCAATCCTCCTGCTTCCTGAATGCCAGAATTTTAGGCGTAAGCTACCCAGCCACAGCTGGCTTTTTGGACACTTTTAACGTCTAAAGATTCTGATTTTATAGGATCCACGCACACAACTCAAATGCGTTCTAAATTTTTAAAATTAATTTTATTTATTTCTGTATGTGTATGAATGTACTGTCTGCATGCAAGTCTGTGCACCCGTGTCGCGCAACGCCGCGGAGGTCAGAAGCGGGTGTTGGACTCCCCTGGATCTGGAGTTCTCCTGGAACTGGAGTTTCAGACGGTTCTCGGCCGCCATGTGGGTGCTGGGGATCGAACCCGGGTCCTCTGCAAGAGCAGTCGGCGCTCTTAACCGCTAAGCCATCTCTCCAGCCCTTCAAATGTGTTCTATGTAATTATTGGAGATAGAAACTGGCTGGAATCACACTGAGTGTAAGAAACAACCAAACTCCCCAAACTCACTCACTCACTCACTCCATCCAATCATCCATCCATCCATCCACCCACCCACACACCTGCTCATCCACCCACATGCCTGCTCATCCACCCACCCGCCTGCTCATCCACCCACACGCCTGCTCATCCACCCACCCACCCACCTGCTCATCCACCCACCCACCTGCTCATCCATCCATACACTCCACCTCATCCATCCATCTACCCACTCATCTGCCTATCTACCTACTCATCCACCCCCACACTCATTTCCCACACACATCCTTGCACATGCTTGCATCCATTCAACTATTTGTCTGTTTTGTTGAGGTGACCTGGGTCAGTTTCCCTACTTCTAAGTTGGAGCATCCTTTAAAGGCTTCCCTTCCTCTTTATCACTCCATTCCTTGTCACACTAACCCTCACTCAAGATCACATGATTGGGTGATGAGATGCCTCAGTGGTTAAGAGCACTGGTTGTCCTTGCAGAGGACCCAGGTTGATTCCCAGCACCTACATGAAAGCTAACAGTTCTCTGCACTCCAGGTTTAGGGAATCTGATGCCCTCCTCTGACCTCCTCAGGCACTGCACGACATGGGTGCAGTTAAATATATACATAAAATTTAAAAAATTGAAAATGTATTATTTCTATTTTATGTGCATGCATGTATTCCCTGCATGTGTGTAAGTGCACCCATGTCATGCAATGCCCACAGAGGTCAGAAGGCATCAGAGATCCCCTGAAACTGGAGTTGTGAGCAGTTGTTGGCTGCCATGTGGGTGCTGGAATTTGAACCTGGATCTTCTGCAAGAGCAGTGGTGCTCTTAACCACTGAGCCATCTCTCCAGCCCCACTATAAAGTATTTTTTTAAAGATCAAAGGGTCTTACTCTCTGGTCCAGGCTGACTTCAAAATTACGGAGATCCTCATTCCCCAGCCTCCCAAATTCTTTTTTTTTTTTTTTTTTTTTTTGAGACAGGGTCTCCCTGTCACCCCAGCTGTCCTGGAATTCACTCTGTAGACAAGGTTGGCCTTGAACTCACAAAGATCCTCCTGCCTCTGCCTCCCAAGTGCTAGGATTAAGGGCGTGCGCCTCCATGCCTGGCCCGAATTCTTTATAGGTAGGAGCCACTATGTCTGGCTCTCAAAATCATAATCTTCATTTAATTAATGTATTTATTTTGTTTTAAAAGTTTTATTACATTTTATTTGTGGGGCACATTTATGTGTGTGGAGGTCAGGGGATAACTTGCAGGCCAGGAGTGGATTCTCTCCTTCTACCATGTGGACCCTGAAGGTTGAACTCAGGTTGTCAGGCGTGGAGAAAAGTGCCTTTTCTTTCTCAGCCATCTCACTGTTCTTATTTTGTGTCTTTGAGACAGGGTCTCATGAGTCCAGGCTGGCCCCAAACTCCTGATCCTTTTACCTCTGCCTTCAGACTGCTGGAATCACAGGTGGGCGCCTCCCCACTTGCAGGGTCAGAATCTTTAAATGAGTCTTTCTGCTTCTGATCTCTCCTGGTTCAATATGTCTCATTACCAAATTAATCTCCCAGATGCTCTTAAGTGAATACAGATTGCCTGAATTTCATGGTCTAACTTAAGAGACTCATACCGTATGCCTTATATTGTGATTTCATCCTTTGGAGTTAGTGGTTTAGGGAGAACAAAGGTTTTATTTTACACATCACAAATAATTTTATTTAAAAAATTTTTAAATTAAACGTATTTATTTTGGCAGTGTTGGGAATTGAACTTAGGACTTTGGCATGTTAGGCAAGCATTGTACTACATTGGAGCTACACTCCAATCCTCCAGAATATATATATATACCAATAATATATATACCAATAATATATATACCAATAATATATATACCAATAATATATATATATATTCTTTTCAAGACAGGGTCTCCCTGTAGTCCCAGCTGTCCTGGAACTCACTCTGTAGACCAGGCTGGCCTTGACCTCACAAAGATCTGCCTGCCTCTGCCTCCTGAGTGCTAGGATTAAAGGTGTGCGCCACCACACCCGGCTTTTAATATATATTTTTAATATATATTTAAAAATATATTTTTTTAAATCTTTAAGAGCTTTCAACCTGTATGCCTTGCTGTGTATGTGAGTTTTGTATCTTTTCCACTCCACTCTGGCCTGGGGTCTTCTGCCTTTCTTCATGGACGGGGTAGGGAAGGGTGGTTCTATCTGAAGCAGGTATCACACCGGGAGCGTCTCAGACTCTGAGGTCCTTACAGGTTTCATCCAGTAGTCCAGCTACCTGCTTGTCCATTCAGCCCTTCACTGCCTTCAGGCCATAAACTGAGCAGGGAGGGCATCAAACCCTTTGTCTTATTTCCAGTTTCCCACAGCTTCCTTTCCAGAGCCTCCTAGGTAAGCCCCATCCTTCCCTCCTTACAGCGCGGACACTCCAGCCCCAGAGGGAACCAGCCCATCAACCTGAACCATTACGCCACCAAGAAGAGTGTGGCCGAGAGCATGTTGGATGTGGCACTCTTTATGTCCAATGCCACGCGGCTGAAAGCCGTGCTGGAGCAGGGGCCGACCTCTCAGTACTACACCGCCCTCATCGCCCTCATCAGCGTCTCTCTGCTCCTGCAAGTGGTCATTGGAATCCTCCTAGTGCTCATTGGTGAGAAGCCCAAGCCGGAATCAGGCCTTCTGCTTGGGCGCCCCCTGGTGGTGGGAAAGACCCTTGCCTGGCACAAAAACTTCCCAGCCATAGGTTAAACCAGAGTCAAACCCCGGTTATAGCTCTCACCCAGCGAGGGTGCCTGCCACCTGTCCTATCTCCCTATGTCTCATGGGAGCACTCCTTGATAGAGACTAATTTATCCTCTTAGAAGACTATTTCAGTTCCCAATCTCCACCAGATGGATGCTCCCTGCACAGTCAGCCGACCCAAAGTCATTTCAGCCCATGGCTGCCATCTTGGGTTCTTCTCTGTAGGTCTCCAAAGCCAGGTTCCCTCCACACTAGCGAGCGTAGGAAGGAAAGCTCCAGGCTGCCACCCGGCTCTCCTCCCTCCCCTCAACAGCACGGCTGAACCCGAATGAGGTGGAAAACCAGTGGCGACTAAACCAGCTCAACAGCTCTGCCACCATCCTGATCTTCATCACTGTGCTCATCAACATTTTTATCACTGCCTTCGGTACACACAAGACAGGCGTCGTGGCTGCCAGAACCTCGAGTAATCCTGTTTAATCCCAGCCTAGGACCCAGGTGAGGTCGACGACAAGAGCCCTCAGGTCCCAGAGTTCCCCTCTGGCCCTTCTATACCTCTGGGGGTTGGAGCGCGGGGAAGGCTTGTAGACCTAAGACCGAGAGTCTTGGAAGAGCTGGCAGAGGGCCTCCGTGAGCCTGCCCCGCGCCATCTGCCCCGCAGGGGGGAGGGGTGACTATCCTTCGGTTATTTTGTTTCTGCTTTTAGGCAGGTCTCCTGTAGCTGAGGATGGCTTGGAATTCACAATCCTCCTGCCTCCACCTTTCAATGCTGCGATTACAGGTGTGCCGCAGCAACCAGTTCTTAGGCAGATATTTCCCCCACCCACCCCCGGCATGTTTGGGATGGGATGGCAGTCCAGTGTAGCTACAGGCTGGCTCTGGTCTGCTGGCAAGACGCACATGTGAAATTTTTTTTTTTTTTTTGGTCTTTTTGAGACAGGGTCTCCCTGTAGCTCCGGCTGTCCTGGAACTCGCTTTGTAGACCAGGCTGGCCTTGAACTCACAAAGATCCGCCTGCCTCTGCCTCCCAAGTGCTAGGATTACCGTCTGGTCTACTTTCTTACAGGAGCAGGGTCTGGAACTGCTTCGGCCTCCTTTGTCTCTGCCCTGCCAGGCTAAGGGGCAGGCACTTTCCATGGCCTCTGGGGAGAGCTTCAAGGGCAGTGGAGAGGCCCCTGCATCCTGTCTGCGGCACCTGCATTAAGCTGTGCTACTTTGCAGTTTGGCATGATTTGCATCTTGGTCTGGAGACCCGAGTTGGGACCGGACAGCCAGCCTTTTCTCCAGCAGCAGCAGGTCTGCTAAGGCCAAGTCTGCCGTCTACACACTCGGGTTCTCACTTCACTGCACTCTTTACCGCTGCTCCAGCCCTCACTTTTCCCCTTCTGTAAAATGGGAATCTGTCTGTCTATAAAGATCTCTGAAAACCCACTGAGTCGCTCTGGCTTTCTTCAGTCATAAAGGCTTTCAATTCAGGCTGGTGGGTGGATGTCCCTTTCATCTGTGTCCTGGAAAGACCTTATTGTAATCTGTACACCAAACATTATGGTTCACTCAGTTCTGGATCGACGTGTACTCACGTGCACCTTTTAAAGAATCCACTAGAAACCTATTCTAGTTTTCACACCACTAGTGTCCCTGAGATGTGTTTAAGAATACAAATTCTTGGGGGCTGGAGAGATGGCTTAGCAGTGAAGAGCACCAACTGCTCTTGCAGAGGACCTGGGATTGATTCCCAGCACCCACATGGCAGCTGAGAACCGTCTTTAACTCCAGTTCCAGAGGAATCTGACACCCTCTTCTGACCTCCGCGGCATTGCACCACACGGTGCACAAACCTACATGCAGACAGTACATACATGTAAAAAAAATTTTTTTAATTAAGAAAAGAATACAAATTCTGGGCTGATGTGATGATTCAATGGGAAAAAGGTTTTGCCACCAAACCTGACAACCTGAGTTCAACCTCCAGAATCCATATGGAAGGAAAAAAGCAACCCCCATAGGGTCCTCTGACCACCTCCACGCGTGCTGTGTCATGTGTGCCCATACATGTGTGCATACACACATACAATAAATTAATAAATCTAATTTTTTAAAAAGGACTACAAATTTTAAGTTCGGTGTGGTGCACACACTTGTAATCCCAGCACCTGAGAAGCTGTCAGGAGGATGATGAGTTCAAGGCCATCCTGGGCTTCATAGCAAGACCTTGTCCCCTAAAACAAACCAAAAATTTCATTATGACTCTTAGCGGTAGATAAAAAAAAAATTCTTTTCATTTAGTTGCCTTGGCCAAATACAACTTGGAAGTTCAGCTTGTTGGTAAAGTACCAACAGAACGTCTTCAGCTCAAGCAGAAAAGATTTTAAAAATACTTATTTTTAGAGGGTCTCACCGAGTAGGCCAGGCCGGCCTTATGCTCCCGATCACTCTTCCTCAATGTCCCAAAGACTAGGATTACAGGTGTGACCAACAGTGGTCTCTCAGCTAAGACCACCACCTCCACTAGTCTGGTCTTCCACAAGACAAGACACTCGGACAGGACAGCCAGGCCCTTCCTGAGCATGCCACAGCACAGTACCAAACTAGGAGTCAGATGGAGGGTGGTGGGCACAGTCCTTACCCTGTCTACGAGGGACTTGTCCCTCAGACAGCTAAGGGACAAGTATATGAATCCATGCGAATGGGTAACAGGAACACAGAGCCATTTGTTTTCTAAGACACTGGATTTAATGCCCCGCCCCCCCCAGCATTTCTCTACAGAGTAGGGGCCAAGCCAGGCCCTTCCCCTTAAGGCAGATGGTGAGGAGGTAACAGACATCAAACACAAGGCACTAGAACGGGAGGGGGGGAAGAGGCCTGGATGAGTCTTAGTCCTCACATGTTGGAGCAGGAAGGGTGCTGGGTCTGGTTTGTGGCCCCAGAAAGACACCCCCCCCCCACCAGCTGTCCAACTCTCCCTAGCCTACTCCTTATATGCCCTTTCTAGAGGGCAGAAGGCCTGAGCAGAGGCCGGAAGAAGCCACGGCCTGCTAACAGAACCACCAAGTCCTCCAGATGGCTTAAAGGAAGGCAGGGACTCCCTACCACCCCGAGGGTTGGTGTCACATCCGGTGTGCCAGGCTCTGTTCTCAGCATTCCCAAGGCCCAGCAGGTAGAGCCTGCAACTCCTGCTCTACTCTTGACTAACTGCATGGTGGACAGGCTCTGTGTGTGACCGCAGGGCCCTGCTGCTCACCCATAGGCCCTTTCTCACAGCAGAGAAGCCCTGTGCTAACTCCCTCCACAGACTCTGAGTTCAAGACCCAGCATTCAATGCACCACTGATGAGTTCAGCAGCAGCAGTAGAAAAGTCCCCAGCCACAAAAGCACTGGGACCATTAGTGCAAGATAAGTACGTGACATCAGGTGACAGAAAGGGCGGTCAAAGAAAAGGTCAAGGGTCGTTAAGTACGTGACATCAGGGACAGAAAGGGTGGCCATAGAAAAGGTCAAGGGCCCTCAAGTACGTGACATCAGGTGACAGAAAGGGTGGCCATAGAAAAGGTCAAGGGCCGTTGTCCCTGAAAGTCATCATTTTTCAGTTCTTCTTTTCCCGTATTCGGTGGTCGGGTCTGGGGTTTCACCTTGTCCCCTTCCTCTTCCTCCCTCGGGCCAGGTGGCTGGGGCTCTCTGCAGGAGGGCAAGGCCACTTGGGAGGACGGCCCAGTGCCCACCAGTCTGTCTCCCAATACCCCACTACAGCAAGACACCACTGGTTCCGGGCTTCAGTCTGGAGTTCACTCTACCCAGAGATGTTGGGTACTGTCCCAGCAGGGGTGATGCACATGTTTGGAAGGCACGAAGCTGCACTGGAAGTTCTCCACCTGGGACCAGCCCCTCAGGGAGGGACAGCGCCCAAGGGACACATCTCTATATACAAGTGGGTTTGAAGTCTGCAGTCCACAACTTCACCCCTCAGTTAGTGCTGAGTCTAAACAGCAGTTCTGGTTTTCTGTTAAAAACATGACTCCCTCCCCACCAAATAAAACGTGTGCAGTTGAAGTTTCCAGGTCACAGGCGGCACTCCCTGCGGGAGCACGGGGCTGTTGAAACGCACCTTATGGCCACGGGTAGGCTTGCTCAGCAGGGCTTCTCTTCCTGACCTCACTGACCATCCTCTGCAGCCCCTCCACCTGTCAACTGAACAAGCGGCCGAAAAGCCTTGCTGGGCACCCGTCCCCCATGGAGGGACAGCTGGTAGAGAGCAATTCCTGCTGAGGCCTCCGCTCCCCACACTCCCTCCTCCAGCCGCCAGGGGCGCTGGGAGCAACTGCATGGCCAGGAGCTGTGAGCGCTGTCCCCGCGGGTCAAGACATCTTTGTCTGGCGGAGGCGGTTCCACATGCCTCGCTTGGAATGGAAGTGATGGAAGAAGTTCCTGAGGGAGAGCCGCTCCACTTCCAGGCCTGCTTGGAGGATCCTGCAGGACAGACGGCAGCGTGAAGCAGCAGTCTGCACCCAGCCAGCACCTGGGAACGTCCACGGCCCCTGAGGAGCCCACCCTTTCTCATCTGTGTCAGACCCAGTCTTCCTTCCTCCCCTCACATCCCATGGGGCAAAGCAAGCCAGATGCAGTAGAGCCAGTCAGCCTGGGCTGCAATCCCAACTCTGTGCCTGGGAAACTCATACTGTGAATAAAAGACAGTTCCCGCTCTAGAAGAGGACAATAATTTTATAAATGTATGGGGTGTTTTTTTTGTTTGTTTGTTTTGAGACGGGGTCTCCCTGTAGCCCCAGCAGGCCTGGAACTCGCTCTGTAGACCAGGCTGGCCTTGAACTCACAGAGATCTGCCTGCTTCTGCCTCCTAAGTGCTGGGATTAAAGGCGTGTGCCACCACGCCCGCTAAAGATGGTTCTTAGCGCCATGTGGGTGCTAGGAATTGAACCTGGGTCCTCTGCAAGAGCAGTTGCGCCTCTTGCCTTACTCTGAACCATTCCCAGCCCCAAATGTTTTTCTTAATAGACACTCCCATGCTGTCTAGTCACCACATGCACGCGCCCACACATGTGCACACACGTGATGATGATGGATTTAAAAAAAAAATTTTTTTTTATTTAATTTTATTTATTCTGTTATGTGTATGAACTTACTGTCTGCATGCTAAGTCTGTGCACCCGTGTCGGCTGCAACGCCGTGGAGGTCAGAGAGGGTGTCGGATTCCCCTGCCTGTAGTTCACCTGAATGGAGCTTCAAACGGTTCTCACGCCGCCATTGTGGGTGCTGGGGATCGAACCCGGGTCCTCTGCAAGAGCAGTCGGCGCTTCTTAACCCGGCTAGGCCATCACTCCAGCCCTGATGATGGATTTATAACAGCACAGTTCCTGGCACATACCAAGGGTTCAGTTACTGCGGTTCCATTATAGTAGCTTCTGGAAGCAGAAGACTGGACTTCTACAGTCTTTCCCCTGTTCCTTTGTTTGTTTGTTTGTTTTGGGAGGGGTAGGGGGAGAGGGCATCACATTGTTAGGTGACCAAGGCTTCTAACTCAAGATGCTCCTGCCTCAGCCTCCTGAGTACTGGGATCACAGGCATGTGCCACCACACCTGGCTTTTTCTTTTTCTTTTTTTTTTTTTTTTTTTTCTTTTTGAGACAGGGTCCCCCTGTAGCTCCAGCTGTCTTGGAACTCGCTCTGTAGACCAGGCTGGCCTTGAACTCACAAAGATCCGCCTGCCTCTGCCTCCCAAGTGCTAGGATTAAAGGTGTGCGCCACCATGCCCGGCTAAGACAGAAGTGTAGGAAGCTAAGGAACAGAAGAGAGGCTTCCCTGACCGGGAATTGAACCCGGGTCGCGGCGGTGAGAGCGCCGAATCCGAACCACTAGACCACCAGGGAGCGTTACACCTGGCTTTTTCTCGCAGTGCTGAGGATCGAATCTCTCACACCCTCCACACTAGGCAGGTGCTTTCCATACTCTCACAAAGCGGCCTGTACTGCAGGCAGGCCTGCAAGGACCTGGAACTGGAAGCAGTTTCTTTCCCTTTGGGTCTCCAAGGCAGCAGGAGGGTTAAGAACTATTCTGAAGCCAGGTGTGGTGGCACATGCCTTTAATCCCACCACTTGGGAGGAAAAGGACAGGTGGATCTCTGAGTTCAAGGCCAGCCCGGTCTGCATAGTGAATTCCAGGCCAGCTGTGGGCTGTGCCTATCGCAAAAAAAACAAAAACAAAACAAAAAACCACTATTCTGGAAGTGTACATCAAAGCACCAAGTCCAGCATGAAGGTCACACATGGCAGTAACCGTGACACCGGGCGCCCGCTGCTTTGGGTCTATTGTGACCTGGCTTCCTGGGGACACAAGTTCTCTGAACTTCATGACTTCCCACCTTTAATTTTCAGAATTTTTACTTTCTTCCTTTTTTTTTCCCCTTCCCTCCAGGGGAAAATCATAAAAAGCTTTGCTCTGTGGGCCTTTGATACAGAGAGAGAGAGAGAGAGAGAGAGAGAGAGAGAGAGAGAGAGAGAGAGAGAGAGAGAGAGAGAGAGAGACAAGTAATTAACTACTCTTCATGACTCAGTTTTTCTCCTCTGAGAAATGGAGATAATTGTCCCTAGCAAAGCAGTCTGGAGGGAATAAATGAGCTCATGGGTGTGAATCACCTGCCTGTCAGGTGTGGAAACTCAAAGGTTGGCGGCTGCACCTTGCCCTGTCTTTCAGGAAGCTTCTGTGTCCCCTGGTGCTCCTGACCTTCCTTGTCCCTCCACTTCCTATGGACCCTTTCTCTCTCTCTCTCCTCCTTCCCTGTGCTGACACCTTTAGTTGTCAACTTGACACAGCTGGGAGGAGGGCAGCTCAGCTGGGGAAATCCCTCTGTCGCACTGGCCTGGGAGCGATCTGTGAGGCATTTTCTTGATTACTGGATGGAAGTTTCCCAGGCCACTGTGGGCGGTGCCACCCCTGAGTTGGATAAGAAAGCAGGCTGAGGGGGCTGGAGAGATGACTCCGCAGTTAAGAGCACTGGCTGCTCTTGTAGAAGACCTGGGTTCAACTCCCAGTATCCACATGGCAGCTAACAACCACCTGTAACTCCAGTTCCAGGGAATGTGATGCCCTCTTCTGTCCTCCACAGGCATTGCATGACACAGGTCCCACTTACATATGTGTAAGCAATACATTCATATACATAAAATAAAAATAAATTAAAAAAGAAAACAAAAACAAAGCAAACTGAGCACAGGCCAGAGGAGGAACCCAGTAAGCAGCGTTCCTCCCAGCAGTAAGCAGAGATCTTCAACCCAGCAAGCAGTGTTCCTAAGCAGAGTTCCTCCGTGCAGTAGGCGGGGTCCCCCACGGTCTGTGCTCAGTTCCCACCCCACAGTCCTGCCATGCGTCCTGCCTTGGCTCCCCCCATGAGGGATAAGCTGTGAGACGGAAGGAACTTTTCTCTCCCTAAGTTGCTTCTGCTCAGGGTTTTTGTTCACAGCAATAGAAAGTGACTAGGACAGTCTCCAGGTAGCACCCTCTTCCTTCCCCCTCTTGGGCTCTTGAAGAGACTCTCTACTCTCTCTCTCTCTCTCTCTCTCACACACACACACACACACACACACACACACACACACACACACACACACACACAAACAGTCTCACTGTAGCAGGTTCCTCTCACCTGCAGACTGGTGCCCACACAACCCTGCTCCTTGCTAGAACATTCTCCTGGTCACCTGCCAGGTGTTCCTACTGTTCTTCTCCTTTTTTTTTTTTTGGGGGGGTGGGGAGCTGTTGTTTGCTTTTGAGACAGGGTTTTGTTTATGAAGCCCAGGCTGCCCAGGAACTTGTGGCTGTCCTCCTGCCTCCCTAGTGCTGTGATTTCAGTCCTATGCCATCACATCAGGCTAAGAACACTAGTGTGGGGGCTGGAGAGATGGCTCAGTGGTTAAGAGCGCTGACTGCTCTTGCAGAGGATCCGGGTTCAATTCCCAGCACCCAGATGGTGGCTGAGAACCATCTTTAACTCCAGTTCCAGGGGAATCACGCCCTCTTCTGACCTCCGCGCGCATTGCACGACACGGGTGCACAAACCTACATCTGAGACAGTACACTCATACACATAAAATAAACATTAAAAAAAATACATGTGTGTGTGGTGTGCACGCCCATGCATACACGATATTATATACTTATGATTTGAACAGTTGATCCCTAGCTCATAGAGCTGTTTGGGGGAATTGTGGAACCTTCTGGACATGGGGACTAGCTGGAAACAGGGCCATAGGCCCAAGTCTGTTTCTTCCTGGTCTGTTCAAGATGTGAGTTCTTGGCTCCATGAAGGCCACCGTTCCTTCCCTGCCATGCAACTCCATGAAACTCAGCGGTAAGTCCTTTCTCCGCTAGGATACTTCAGTGGGGAACTTTGTCACAGGGGGACAAAAGTAACTAATAATGTACATACAACGTTGTTTTTCTTTAGGACCAAGGCCTCGTTCATTCTTGGCAAGCGCTCTTCACTGAGCTAGGCCCAGCCTCTCTTTCTCTGAGGCTTTACATCTTCTCCAAATGCCTTTCAGAATGACCCCTAGGGACTTGGACCCCCTGGATGTCTACCTTCCACTTAACGGTCTATACTGCTGGCCCCCAAGTCACTCCCGACCCTTGGCCTTTCTCCTCAGAGCTTTGGCCTCTCGTCCAGGCAGGGAAGAGCGTGAGCCCTGGCTGGGGAGAACACACTCATGCTCAGCAGGGCTCCCAACCTGGGCCTGAGGACAGTAGCACCATGTTTTTTTTTTTTTTTTTATGTGTATGAATGTAGCGTCTGTATGTAGGTTTTGCACCCTGTCGTGCAATGCCGGCAGAGGTCAGAAGAGAGGCTTCGGATTCCCTGGAACTAGAATTGCAGCCATGTGGTGCTGGGGATCGGAACGTGGGTCCTCTGCAGAGCAGCTCAGTGCTCTTAACCTCTAGGCCATCTCTCCAGCCCCTCATTGTTAGCTCAGTTTCCTGCTCTGCCTCGGACAGTTTTCCAACCTCCCAACTGCCACACAGCCTGTGCGACACCACAACTGCGGAAGTATCACCCGCCGCCCCCGCCCCCACCCTGCTGGACACACAGCTTGAGTGGCAGTGAAGTCGATCACAAGCGATCTCCCAGACAGCAGTACACTTTCCTGTGCTCTGGAATCTGTAGCCAAGAGGCACAGCCTGGCGCTCCGCCCCCATTCCCGCTTTAGCGCCCTTTGGGGTAGAACTCTGACAGCCTGCAGGCTGTCCTTCCGGTCACCTGTCCAGCAGCTCCCAGTCTTCCCCGCCCCAGCGGTCCCGGAACTCCTTGGTGTTCATCCCGCCAATCTTGTCCAGGTCTGACTTGTAGATGCCAAGCAGTCCAAACCCATTTACTTCCCAGTAGCCTGCGGAACAGACGGAGAGACAGTGCAGTGAGACAGCCGGACAGGAGAGAGCACCGCACAACGCTGTGCTCCCATCAGGCTCTCCAGGAATGTGGAGAGGAAACGAGGAGTGGTGGGGACTTGCAAATCCTGTCAGCTAGCACGTCCTGGGCCTGGACCAGTGATGGGGGAAGCCGCCATAACCAAGGTCGGGTGCAGCAGACCAAGCAGGTGACCACAAACTGATGAGAGCACTACACGTCAGAATGTGACAGCAGCAGCCCTTCCGGCAGCTGTGACTCGGTTGTTGTCTACTTCCTTTCTCTGCAGCTTCTGTCTTCAGGGGCACAGCGTCCAGCACACAGTGCATGCTTCATGAATGTTTTTGGTAGACTGCATGCTGGGATGGGTGGGGGGAAGGGTCACTCTGAGCCTGCTACTGCGGCTGTGTCACGGCCTGGGACACTTTCCCTGGACGGACTGTCCAAGAGCTCAGAGAAGACAGGGAAGACAAGATGCAAACGGATGGGAACACGAGATGCTGACATAAAATTTTCCCACTCCTTGGGGTTAAAGCTTCAATGGCCAGATGGGTTGTGCGTGTGTGGGGGGTCTCCTTCTGTCATCCAGGACAGGACTCACCTTCAGGCCACTCGGGGGTAGCCCCACAATGCAGCCGCATCACCATGGGGGCAAAGGCCATCTTGCCCTCCACACAGTGCTTCCGGATGGTGTCGATGCTCCTGCTGGGAAGTGGCTGTGCAGGTCACAGAAGGACGAGACCAGCTGTGAGTATGGTCCTGGAGACACGAGAGGCAAGGTCAGCAGGAGTCACCTGGACACAGGCTGAGACGGGCCACTCTCCAGAGGCGTCCTCAGAGCTCTTCCCTACTGGCCAGTTCGCACGGACACCCGCACAGAGCCAACCACACGGCCGGGTGAATGTCTGCCAACACTGGTCGGGCCCTAGGGCGCGTGCTCACACCACACAGGCCCCTCCCCCTTTTCCACAGGTCTGTGCAGGCGGAGTTGCCCACACCCCCCCACAGGCCCCCTTCCCACTCTTTTCCACAGGTCGCAGTGGCATTGTTGCTCACACGCATCAGGCCCCTCCCACCTTTCGCGGTGTGGTTTCAGCTATGGGACGTGCTTCACACCGCTCACAGCCCCCCCCCCCTTCTCTTCCTTCTTATGCTGCCGGAGTCCCATATTCTGCCCAGACTGGTCCTGATATTTTGCCTAGTTGAGTCTACGCTGGCTCGTCAAGTCCGTTGATGTCTTGCTGCATAGCGCCTCTGGAGTGATGGACAGGGGCATAGCGCTTTGATCCACTGTTTTTATCGACTCAGATTTCTGTACGGTTGGGCCACATGCTCCACGTTGGTTGCCCAGGTCTGCAATGTCAGCAAACAGTGGATTTCCTTGCTAGAGTTTGCGAAGTAACCCCAAAGGGCACATTGTTCTCCCACCCTGTGTGCTACTGGGCGCTGGTGGACCACTTTCAGGAGGTGGGGACATGGGCCCATGGAAGTTGATCCCACTGAGATCCTGACCCTTCTTGTCAACAAGTGTCCTGGAAGCCACTGGGTGAGCAGTTCTCTGCCTTGTGTTTCCTACCATGATGAACTACTCCCTTGCCACAGGCCCAAAGAAAGCAGGGTCAAGTGACTATGGCCTTCAACCATGAAGCAAATGAGCCTTTCCTTAGAGCTGGGGATGTAGCTCAGGGGTGGGTTGTTGGCGACCTAGCTATGACAACGCCTTTGGGTTCAAAACTCGTTAGCACGCTGAGTGAAGATAAAGATGATAACTCACACCCTCAATTTTAAGGCTACACATCGTGGTATCTTGTCTCCCAGATAACAGAAAGCTTGACAACAATTACTCCTTGTCCCCAGTCCCTTCCCCTGCGAGAAGCTTGAGGTACCCTTAACCTCCCAATGTCTGTCTCCTCACACGATCCTTCAGCCACTCCTCCCACGGCTCGCTTCAGGCCGATCACCTTCACCCAGACTCCGATGCCCCAGCCACTCGAGAGTCCAGGCAGGACGGCGCTCAAAGTTTCCACTCAGCTTCCTGTACTGATAGCTGCAAGAAGAGGAGGGACAGAAAGGGGGAGAAGGGCTTGAGTGTTAGGGTTCAGACTGCAGGATCCCGCTGGTACCTATAGACAATTGGAGGCACTAAAANGTCTTGTGGGTATATTACCCAGGAGTGGTATGACCTGGGTCAAATGGAAGGCTCGTTTTGAGTCTCTCTAAGGGTTCTCCACACAGATTTCCATAGTGGCGTACAAGTTTACATTCCCACCAGCAACTGGTGATGTTCCCCTTTCTCCCAACCTCTCCAGCATTCTGGGGTTATCATGTTGTGTGCTTGATCCTTAGCCAGCTCTATTTGGAGTACAGTAGGTGATATCTCAAAAGGGTTGTTAATGTGCATTTCACTTTCAATTGTCCGGTATGCCCTGAACACTTCTTAAGATTTTATATGAGAGATTTCTTGCCTCCCCCCACGAAACAGGAGAAATAATGACTTATGACGATGATGGGGGTGCTCTCCAATGTAAATTGGAGACAACTATTCATAGTGTAATCTCTTATAAAAACGGTAAAATGCCTTCTTTAATTACTAATAGACAAACTGTGAAAAGGATTATCTCTGTTTCAGAACCAAATATAACACTAAAGTTTCTAAACTATGGGCTTAAGCAAATATATTATACAGAAGCTCTGACATCAGTAATGATTATTCTACCAGGGAGATGTTGGCACGGGGATCTACAGAACTCCACACAAAAGTAAAAGGCTTCCTTGCTCTTAAACTGGGATTACTGCAGGAGAGAGAGGCTATAATGCCCTGTGTCCTGAAGACCTGAGTTAACATGGAAAAGATGCATGAGACCGACCATCAAGTGTACAGATGGCTCTCTGGAATTACCAGAGAGGTGTTACAAGGGCCCCTAAACCAAAAAGCAATACGGGTCTCCTTGAGTCACGCAAGACTCCTACCGTCACGCACCACTACACCTCACTGCTGGAAAAATTGCCGGCAAGAGGCAGCCATATGTGCTTATATCCCAAATCTTTAATTGGCTTGGCTCCTTCCTTGGAGCGAGACCCATGGCTGATCCACAAAGCTTACCCATTTCTCTACAGTTAGGAGATATCATAAGCCACAGTAGGCCCTCGTCATTTTTAACAGGAAAAATGTAGTTCGTGGACCAACTTAGTCTCATCTAAACCTATATGTGCTATACACAAAGATAAACCTTACACCATAATCTAATTGACTTTTAAATACCTATATATCTCAATTGCTTGTGCTTCATTACGTGGATCGAAAGGTTATTCCTGACAAGCTTTAGCCCATGAAAAAAAACAGCCAGCATGATCAGCATCCAAAGACAAAGCCTCAGAGAGAGTGCACTTGTTGCTTCTCATCCACTTGCTGTCCCTTTTCTAAGCCCAGGGAATAATCTGCAGAAGAGGGGGCGTTGGTAGAATGTAACGGGCTGCGGATTGGGGTGAAGGTGAACTACAGCAATGTAGTCTGGACCCTCTTTGGTTAACTGATGAACATACAACCCTCACCCCCCGCTGGAATGGGGGGCGGGGGTGTTTGGGACAACAGCCATGCAAATTGGTTATTACATGAAGGATGCTCTTGTTACTCATGGCATATCACTATAGCTCAAAAAATGGAAAAAAAAAAACTGCGAGAGATATGCAGGAAGCATGTATGGCAGAACTGCACTGATCTCGTGTGGGTGGGTGAAGGGAAGGGAGAGATAGTGCCTGAACTGATTTCGAAAAATGATGTATGAAATGCACAAACGCATCAATAAAAAAAAATGTTGAGAAAAAAAAACAAAAAAAAAAGAACACTAGTGTGGGGACTGGAGAGATGGCTCAGTGGTTAAGAGCGCTGACTGCTCTTGCAGACGATCTGGGTTCAATTCCCAGCACCCAGATGGTGGCTGAGAACCGTCTTTAACTCCAGTTCCAGGGGAATCCAACGCCCTCTTCTGACCCCCGCGGCATTGCACGACACGGGTGCACAGACCTACATGCAGACAGTACACTCATACACATAAAATAAACATTAAAAAGAATACGTGTGTGTAAAGACATTCCAAGCAGGCACTCTAGTTCCAACCTCTAGGGCAGACAGGCTCTCATATACAGTCTGTGAATCAGTGAGAACCACGGGCCAGGCTCCGCTCAGTACCCGTGGTACTGCAGCACGTCTTTCCCACACTCCCTATTAACTATGGGGGATTGGGGAGCAGACTCTGACACGGTAATTCCTCGAGTCAACTCACACTGAACCTCTTTTCTAGCCCAAAGCTTGAGCTGTGGGTTAAGACCTCAGAGTAGCACAACTGAACGGGGTGGGTATGGGGGGTCATGAAAAATGTGGGGACAGTAAAAGGTTTCTGGTAGCGTCTACCCGTGCTGCATTGCACACCTTCACTGAGCCTTGGTTCTGAGTAGACCGGATGTGCATTCTGCACTGTGCACGCTGTCACACCTCGCAACACCAATGGATGTGCCAGAAAACCTTGGCTCAGATTCAAGACTACTTTATGTTATGAGATGGTGGGTTTCTTTTTAATATTTTACTTATTTTAGTGTATGCGTGTATGGCCTGCATGCACATAAATGCACCCATGTTGTGATGCCCATGGAGGTCAAGAAGGCACTGGATAGTCTGGAAACTAGAGTTATGATGGTTTTCTGCCACTGTGGGTGCTGGGATTGAACCCAGTTCCTCTGTAAGAGCAGCCAGTGCCCCTTAAACATGGGCCATCTCTCCAGCCCCAAAATGGGGGGTATTTTTAATTTTCTTTTATTATATTTTGTGTGTATTGCCTGCATGTATGTAAGTGCACCCATGTTGGACAGTGTCAGAAGAGGGCACTAGATTCCCCCTGAAACTAACTGGACTTACAGATGGTTGTTAGCTCCCATGTGGGTGCTGGGAATTGAACCCAGGTCCTCTGCAAGAGTAACCAGTGCTCTTAACTCTCCAGTTAACCAGCCCTAATTTCTAATTTTTTAATTGAATTTTTGTGAATTTCGCACAATATAGTTTGATGGCATTTAGCATTATATATTTAAATTTTTTCCAGGGGCTGGAGAGATGTCCTAGCAGTTAAACGCGCTGACTGCTCTTGCAGAGCACCCGGGTTCGATCCCCAGCACACACATGGTGGATGAGAACTGTCTTTAACTCCAGTTCAAGGGGAATCCAACATCCTCTTCTGACCTCTATGGCATTGCATGACACGGGTGCACAAACCCACATGCAGACAGTACATTCATACACATACAAAAATAAATAAAATAAAATAAACAACTAAAATTAAAATATTTTTTCTTTCCACGCCTTTAATCCTAGTACTCGGGAGGCAGAGGCAGGCGGATCTTTGTGAGTTCAAGACCACCCTGGTCTACAAAGTGAGTGCAGGACAGCTGGGGCTACAGGGAGACCCTGTCTCGAAGAGACCAAAAACAAATGTTTTTTCATGCCAGTGTACACTACACAGTGAGCACACTGCTCCCATAACCCTCTGCTCTCGCCTTTTTGCTTTCTATTTTCAAGTCTCCATACGTAGCACAAGCTGCCTCGAATGGATGGACGATCCTGGTGAGTGCTGCAACTGCAGTTGCGAAACCACATCTGGTGTCTAACAGGTTGTTAGGGAACCCTGCAAAGTGAAGGCCCCTGACTATCGGTTCCATAGGCTCTACTCCTCAGGGCTGCCTTCACACCCCTGTACTAGGGACCTGAGCTGTAACCCCATCCTTCACACCCATGTCCTAGGCACCTGAGCTCTAACCCTGTCCTTCACACCCCTGTCCTAGGGACCTGAGCTGTAACCCCGTCCTTCACACCCCTGTCCTAGGCACCTGAGCTGGAACCCCGTCCTTCACACCCGTGTCCTAGGCACCTGAGCTGTAACCCCGTCCTTCACACCCATGTCCTAGGCACCTGAGCTGTAATGCCGTCCTTCACACCCATGTCCTAGGGACCTGAGCTGTAACCCTAGCCTCCACACTCATGTCCTAGGCACCTGAGCTGTAACCCCGTACTTCACACCCGTGTCCTAGAGACCTGAGCTGTAACCCCGTCATTCACACACCTGTCCTAGGCACCTGAGCTGTAACCCCATACATCACACCCCTGTCCTAGGCACCTGAGCTGTAACCCCGTCTTTCACACCCCTGTCCTAGGCACCTGAGCTGTAACGCCGTCCTTCACACACATGTCCTAGGCACCTGAGCTGTAACCCCGTCCTTCACACCCCTGTCCTAGGCACCTAAGCTGTAACCCAGTCCTTCATACCCCTGTGCTAGGGACCTGAGCTGCAACCCCGTCCTTCACACGCCTGTCATCGGCACCTGAGCTGTAACCCCGTCTTTCACACCCCTGTCCTAGGCACCTGAGCTGTAACCCCATCCTTCAAACCCCTGTCCTAGGCACCTAAGCTGTAACCCCGTCTTTCACACCCCTGTCCTAGGGACATGAGTTGTAACCCCATCCTTCAGACCCCTGTCCTAGGCACCTGAGCTGTAACCCCGTCCTTCACAACCCTATCCAAGGCAAATGAGCTGCAACCCCGTCCTTCACAACCCTGTCCTAGGGACCTGAGCTCTAACCCGTCCTTCACACCCCTGTCCTAGGCACCTGAGCTGTAACCCCATCCTTCATACCCCTTTCCTAGGTACATGAGCTATAACCCCGTCCTTCACACCCCTATCCTAGAAAACTGAGCTGTAACCCCGTCCTTCACACCCCTGTCCGAGGGATCTGAGCTGTAACCCCGTCCTTCACACCCCTGTCCTAGGGACCTGAGCTGTAACCCCGTCCTTCACACCCCTATCCTAGGCCCCTGAGCTATAACCCCGTCATTCACACCCCGGTCCTAGGGACCTGAGCTGTAACCCCGTCCTTCACACCCATGTCCAAGGCATCTGAGCTGTACCCTGACCTTCACATCCATGTCCTAGGCACCTGAGCTATAACCCTGTCTTTCATACACCTATCCTAGGCAACTGAGCTGTAACCCTGTCCTTCACAGCCCTGTCCTAGGAAGCTGAGCTGTAACCTCATCGTTCACACCCATGTCCTAGGCACCTGAGCTGTAACCCCGTCCTTTACACCCCTGTCCAATGCACCTGAGCTGTAAAACCGTCCTTGACACCCATGTCCTAGGGACCTGACCTGTAACCCCGTCCTTAACACCCATGTCCTAGGCACCTGAGCTGTAACCCCGTCTTTCACACCGATGTCCTAGGCCCCTGAGCTGTAACCCTGTCCTTCACACCCATGTCCTAGGCAGCTGAGCTGTAACCCCGTCCTTCACATCCATGTCCTAGGGAGCTGAGCTGTAACCAGTCCTTCACACCCCGTCCTAGGGATCGGAGCTGTAACCCCATCCTTCACACCAATGTCCAAGGCAACTGAGCTGTAAGCCCGTCCTTCACACCGATGTCCTAGGCACCTGAGCTTTAAAGCCGTCCTTCACACCCCTGTCCTAGGGATCTGAGCTGTAACCCCGTCCTTCACACCCCTGTCCTAGGCACCTGAGCTGTAACCCCGTCCTTCACACCCCTGTCCTAGGCACCTGAGCTGTAACCCCGTCCTTCACACCCATGTCCTAGGCACCTGAGCTGTAACCCCGTCCTTCACACCCCTGTCCTAGGCACCTGAGCTGTAACCCCGTCCTTCACACCCCTGTCCTAGGCACCTGAGCTGTAACCCCGTCCTTCACACCCCTGTCCTAGGCACCTGAGCTGTAACCCCATCCTTCACACCCCTGTCCTAGGCACCTGAGCTGTAACCCCGTCCTTCACACCCCTGTCCTAGGCACCTGAGCTGTAACCCCGTCCTTCACACCCCTGTCCTAGGCACCTGAGCTGTAACCCCGTCCTTCACACCCCTGTCCTAGGCACCTGAGCTGTAACCCCGTCCTTCACACCCCTGTCCTAGGCACCTGAGCTGTAACCCCGTCCTTCACACCCCTGTCCTAGGCACCTGAGCTGTAACCCCGTCCTTCACACCCCTGTCCTAGGCACCTGAGCTGTAACCCCGTCCTTCACACCCCTGTCCTAGGCACCTGAGCTGTAACCCCGTCCTTCACACCCCTGTCCTAGGCACCTGAGCTGTAACCCCGTCCTTCACACCCCTGTCCTAGGCACCTGAGCTGTAACCCCGTCCTTCACACCCCTGTCCTAGGCACCTGAGCTGTAACCCCGTCCTTCACACCCCTGTCCTAGGCACCTGAGCTGTAACCCCGTCCTTCACACCCCTGTCCTAGGCACCTGAGCTGTAACCCCGTCCTTCACACCCCTGTCCTAGGCACCTGAGCTGTAACCCCGTCCTTCACACCCCTGTCCTAGGCACCTGAGCTGTAACCCCGTCCTTCACACCCCTGTCCTAGGCACCTGAGCTGTAACCCCGTCCTTCACACCCCTGTCCTAGGCACCTGAGCTGTAACCCCGTCCTTCACACCCCTGTCCTAGGCACCTGAGCTGTAACCCCGTCCTTCACACCCCTGTCCTAGGCACCTGAGCTGTAACCCCGTCCTTCACACCCCTGTCCTAGGCACCTGAGCTGTAACCCCGTCCTTCACACCCCTGTCCTAGGCACCTGAGCTGTAACCCCGTCCTTCACACCCCTGTCCTAGGCACCTGAGCTGTAACCCCGTCCTTCACACCCCTGTCCTAGGCACCTGAGCTGTAACCCCGTCCTTCACACCCCTGTCCTAGGCACCTGAGCTGTAACCCCGTCCTTCACACCCCTGTCCTAGGCACCTGAGCTGTAACCCCGTCCTTCACACCCCTGTCCTAGGCACCTGAGCTGTAACCCCGTCCTTCACACCCCTGTCCTAGGCACCTGAGCTGTAACCCCGTCCTTCACACCCCTGTCCTAGGCACCTGAGCTGTAACCCCGTCCTTCACACCCCTGTCCTAGGCACCTGAGCTGTAACCCCGTCCTTCACACCCCTGTCCTAGGCACCTGAGCTGTAACCCCGTCCTTCACACCCCTGTCCTAGGCACCTGAGCTGTAACCCCGTCCTTCACACCCCTGTCCTAGGCACCTGAGCTGTAACCCCGTCCTTCACACCCCTGTCCTAGGCACCTGAGCTGTAACCCCGTCCTTCACACCCCTGTCCTAGGCACCTGAGCTGTAACCCCGTCCTTCACACCCCTGTCCTAGGCACCTGAGCTGTAACCCCGTCCTTCACACCCCTGTCCTAGGCACCTGAGCTGTAACCCCGTCCTTCACACCCCTGTCCTAGGCACCTGAGCTGTAACCCCGTCCTTCACACCCCTGTCCTAGGCACCTGAGCTGTAACCCCGTCCTTCACACCCCTGTCCTAGGCACCTGAGCTGTAACCCCGTCCTTCACACCCCTGTCCTAGGCACCTGAGCTGTAACCCCGTCCTTCACACCCCTGTCCTAGGCACCTGAGCTGTAACCCCGTCCTTCACACCCCTGTCCTAGGCACCTGAGCTGTAACCCCGTCCTTCACACCCCTGTCCTAGGCACCTGAGCTGTAACCCCGTCCTTCACACCCCTGTCCTAGGCACCTGAGCTGTAACCCCGTCCTTCACACCCCTGTCCTAGGCACCTGAGCTGTAACCCCGTCCTTCACACCCCTGTCCTAGGCACCTGAGCTGTAACCCCGTCCTTCACACCCCTGTCCTAGGCACCTGAGCTGTAACCCCGTCCTTCACACCCCTGTCCTAGGCACCTGAGCTGTAACCCCGTCCTTCACACCCCTGTCCTAGGCACCTGAGCTGTAACCCCGTCCTTCACACCCCTGTCCTAGGCACCTGAGCTGTAACCCCGTCCTTCACACCCCTGTCCTAGGCACCTGAGCTGTAACCCCGTCCTTCACACCCCTGTCCTAGGCACCTGAGCTGTAACCCCGTCCTTCACACCCATGTCCTAGGCAACTGAGCTGTAACCCCGTCCTTCACACCCCTGTCCTAGGGACCTGAGCTGTAACCCCGTCCTTCACACCCAGGTCCTAGGCAACTGAGCTGTAACCCCGTCCTTCACACACCTGTCCTAGGGACCTGAGCTGTAACCCCGTCTTTCACACCCAAGTCCAAGGCACCTGAGCTCTACCCTAACCTTCACATCCATGTCCTAGGCACCTGAGCTATAACCCCGTCTTTCACACACCTATCCTAGGCAACTGAGCTGGAACCCCGTCCGTCACACCCCTGTCCTAAGGACCTGAGCTATAACCCCATCCTTCATACCCCTATCCTAGGCAAATGAGCTGTAACCCCGTCCTTCACACCCCTGTTCTAGGCACCTGAGCTTAACCCAGTCCATCACACACATGTCCTAGGCACCTGAGCTATAACCCCGCCCTTCACACCCCTATCCTAGGCAACTGACCTGTAACCCCGTCCCTCACACCCCTGTCCTAGAGACCTGAGCTGTAACCCCATCCTTCACACCCCTGTCCTAGGCACCTGAGCTGTAACCCCGTCCTTCACACACCTATCCTAGGCAAATGAGCTGTAATTCCGACCTTCACACCCCTGTCCTAGGGAACTGAGCGGTAACCCCGTACTTTACACCCCTATCCAAGGCAAATGAACTGTAACCCCGTCCTTCACACCCCTGTCCTAGGGACCTGAGGTGTAACCCCATCCTTCACACCCCTATCCTAGGCACCTGAGCTGTAACCCCGTCCTTCACACCCCTGTCCTAGGGACCTGAGTTGTAACCCCGTCCTTCACACCCCTATCCTAGGCATCTGAGCTGTAACCTCGTCCTTCACACCCCTGTCCTAGGGACCTGAGCTGTAACCCCATCCTTCACACCCATGTTCTAGGCACCGGGGCTGTAACCCCGTCCTTCACACCGCTGTCCTAGGGATCTGAGCTGTAACCCCGTCCTTCACACCCCTGTCCGAGGTATCTGAGTTGTAACCCCGTCCTTTACACCCATGTCATAGGCACCTGAGCTGTAACCCCGACCTTCACATCCATGTCCTAGGCACCTGAGCTGTAACACCGTCCTTCAAATCCATGTCCTAGGCACCTGAGCTATAACCCCATCCTTTACACCCATGTCCTAGCCACCTGAGCTGTAACCCCGTCCTTTACACCCCTGTCCTAGGCACCTGAGCTGTAACCTGTCCTTGACACCCATGTCCTAGGGACCTGAGCTGTAACCCCGTCCTTCACACCCATGTCCTTGGCACCTGAGCTGTAACCCCATCTGTCACACCGATGTCCTAGGCCCCTGAGCTGTAACCCTGTCCTTCACACCCATGTCCTAGGCAGCTGAGCTGTAACCCCGTCCTTCATATCCATGTCCTAGGGAGCTGAGCTGTACCCCGTCCTTCACAACCCTGTCTTAGGGACCTGAGCTGTAACCCCATCCTTCACACCCCATCCTAGGGATCTGAGCTGTAACCCAGTCCTTCAAACCCTGTCCTAGGGATCGGAGCTGTAACCCCGTCATTCACACCCATGTCAAAAGCAACTGAGCGGTAAGCCCGTCATTCAAACCAATGTCCTAGGCACCTGAGCTTTAACACCGTCCTTCACATCCGTGTCCTAGGGATCTGAGCTGTAACCCGGTCCTTCACACCCCTGTACGAAGCACCTGAGCTGTAATCCTGTCCTTCACACCCATGTCCTAGGGACTTAAGCTGTAACCCCGTATTTCACACCCCTATCCAAGGTAAATGAACTGTAACCATGTCCTTCACACACCTGTCCTAGGGACCTGAGCTGTAACCCCATCCTTCACACCCCCGTCCTAGGGACTTGAGCTGGAACCCCGTCCTTCACACCCATGTCCGAGGCACCTGAGCTGGAACCCCGTCCTTCACACCCCTGTCCTAGGGACCTGAGCTATAACCCCGTCCTTCACATCCCTGTCCTAGGCACCTGAGCTCTAACCCCGTCTTTCACACTCCTGTCCTAGGCACCTGAGCTGTAAGCCAGTCCATCACACACATGTCCTAGGCACCTGAGCTGTAACCCCGTCCTTCACACCCCTATCCTAGGCAAGTGACCTGTAACCCCGTCCCTCACACCCCTGTCCTAGAGACCTGAGGTGTAACCCCATCCTTCACAGCCCTGTCCTAGGTACCTGAGCTGTAACCCCGTCCTTCAGAACCCTGTCCTAGGCAAAGTAGCTGTAACCCCGTCCTTCACAACCCTGTCCTAGGCAAATGAGCTGTAACCCCGTCCTTCACACCCCTGTCCTAGGCACCTGAGCTGTAACCCAGTCCTTAACACCCATGTCCTAGGCACCTGAGCTATATCCCGGTCCTTCACACCGCTATCCTAGGCAACTGAGCTGTAACCTCATCCTTCACACCCCTGTACTAGGCACCTGAGCTGTAACCCAGTCCTTAACACCCATGTCCTAGGTACCTGAGCTATATCCCGGTCCTTCACACCGCTATCCTAGGCAACTGAGCTGTAACCCCATCCTTCACACCCCTGTCCTAGGCACCTGAGCTCTAACCCAGTCCTTAACACCCATGTCCTAGGCACCTGAGCTATAATCTGATTCTTCACACCCCTGTCCTAGGCACCTGAGCTTTAACCCCATCCTTCACAACCCTGTCCTAGGCACCTGAGCTCTAACCCTGTCTTCACATCCCTATCCTAGGCACCTGAGCTGTAACCCCGTCCTTCACACCCATGTCCTAGGCACCTGAGCTGTAACCCCATCCTTCACACCCCTGTCCTAACGATCTGAGCTGTAAACCCATCCTTCACACCCCTGTCTTAGGCACCTGAGCTCTAATCCCATCCTTCAAACCCTTGTCCTGGGCACCTGAGCTGTAACCCAGTCTTTCACACCCATGTCATAGGCACCGGAGCTGCAACCCCGTCCTTCACACTACTGTCCTATGCACCTGAGCTGTAACCCTGTCCTTCACACCCCTGTCCTAGGCACCTGAGCTGTAACCCCGTCCCTCACACCCCTGACCTAGGCACCTGAACTGTAACCCAGTTCTTAACACCCATGTCTTAGGTACCTGAGCTATAATCCCGTCCTTCACACCCCTATCCTGGGCAACTGAGCTGTAACCCCATCCATCACAACCCTGTCCTAGGGACCTGAGCTGTAACCCCGTCCTTCACACCCCTGTCCTATGCACCTGAGCTGTAACCCCATCCTTCACACCCCTGTCCTAGTCACCTGAGCTATAACCGCATCCTTCACACCCCTGACCTAGGGATCTGAGCTGTAACCCCGTCCTTCACACCCATGTCCTAGGAACCTGAGCTGTAACCCCGTCCTTCACACCCATATCTTATGCACCTGAGCTGTAACCCCCTCATTCACACCCTTGTCCTCAGCACCTGAACTGAAACCCCGTCCTTCACACCCATGTCGTAGGCACCTGAGCTGTAACTCCATCCTTCACACCCATGTCCTTGGCCCCTTAGCTGTAACCCCGTCATTCACAGCCCTGTCCTAGGCACCAGAGCTATAATCCCCTCTTTCACGCCCCTGTCCTAGGGACCTGAGCTGTAACCCCATCCTTCACACCCATGTCCTAGGCACCTGAGCTGTAACCCCACCCTTAACAACCCTGTCCTAGGCACCTGAGCTGTAACCCAGTCCTTCACACACATATCCTAGGCACCTGAGCTGTAACCCCGTCCTTCACACCCATGTCCTAGGCACCTGAGCTGTAACCCCGTCCTTCACACCCCTGTCCTAGGCACCTGAGCTGTAACCCCGTCCTTCACACCCCTGTCCTAGGCACCTGAGCTGTAACCCCGTCCTTCACACCCCTGTCCTAGGCACCTGAGCTGTAACCCCGTCCTTCACACCCCTGTCCTAGGCACCTGAGCTGTAACCCCGTCCTTCACACCCCTGTCCTAGGCACCTGAGCTGTAACCCCGTCCTTCACACCCCTGTCCTAGGCACCTGAGCTGTAACCCCGTCCTTCACACCCCTGTCCTAGGCACCTGAGCTGTAACCCCGTCCTTCACACCCCTGTCCTAGGCACCTGAGCTGTAACCCCGTCCTTCACACCCCTGTCCTAGGCACCTGAGCTGTAACCCCGTCCTTCACACCCCTGTCCTAGGCACCTGAGCTGTAACCCCGTCCTTCACACCCCTGTCCTAGGCACCTGAGCTGTAACCCCGTCCTTCACACCCCTGTCCTAGGCACCTGAGCTGTAACCCCGTCCTTCACACCCCTGTCCTAGGCACCTGAGCTGTAACCCCGTCCTTCACACCCCTGTCCTAGGCACCTGAGCTGTAACCCCGTCCTTCACACCCCTGTCCTAGGCACCTGAGCTGTAACCCCGTCCTTCACACCCCTGTCCTAGGCACCTGAGCTGTAACCCCGTCCTTCACACCCCTGTCCTAGGCACCTGAGCTGTAACCCCGTCCTTCACACCCCTGTCCTAGGCACCTGAGCTGTAACCCCGTCCTTCACACCCCTGTCCTAGGCACCTGAGCTGTAACCCCGTCCTTCACACCCCTGTCCTAGGCACCTGAGCTGTAACCCCGTCCTTCACACCCCTGTCCTAGGCACCTGAGCTGTAACCCCGTCCTTCACACCCCTGTCCTAGGCACCTGAGCTGTAACCCCGTCCTTCACACCCCTGTCCTAGGCACCTGAGCTGTAACCCCGTCCTTCACACCCCTGTCCTAGGCACCTGAGCTGTAACCCCGTCCTTCACACCCCTGTCCTAGGCACCTGAGCTGTAACCCCGTCCTTCACACCCCTGTCCTAGGCACCTGAGCTGTAACCCCGTCCTTCACACCCCTGTCCTAGGCACCTGAGCTGTAACCCCGTCCTTCACACCCCTGTCCTAGGCACCTGAGCTGTAACCCCGTCCTTCACACCCCTGTCCTAGGCACCTGAGCTGTAACCCCGTCCTTCACACCCCTGTCCTAGGCACCTGAGCTGTAACCCCGTCCTTCACACCCATGTCCTAGGCACCTGAGCTGTAACCCCGTCCTTCACACCCCTGTCCTAGGCACATGAGCTCTAACCCCGGCTTTCATACCCATGTCCGAAGTACCTGAGCTGTAACCCCGTCCTTCACACCCCTGTCCTAGGCACATGAGCTCTAACCCCGTCCTTCACACCCGTCCTAGGCACCTGAGCTGTAACCCCATCCTTCACACCCATGTCCTAGGCACCAGAGCTCTAACCCCATCTTCACATCCCTGTCCTAGGCACCTGAGCACTAACCCCGTCCTTCACACCCCTGTCACAGGCACCTGACTTGTAACCCCGTCATTCACACCCCTGTCCTAGGGACCTGAGCTGTAACACCGTCCTTCACAGCCATGTCCTAGGAACCTGAGCTGTAACACTGTCCTTCACAGCCCTGTCCTAGGCACCTGAGATGTAACCCGTTCCTTCACACCCCTGTTCTAAACACCTGACCTATAACCCCATCGTGCACACCCATATCCCAAGGACATGAGCTGTAACCCCGTCCTTCACACCCATGTCCTAGGCACCTGATCTGTAATCCCATCCTTCACATCCATGTCCTAGGCACCTGAGGTGTAACTCCATCCTTCACACCCCTGTCCTAGGCACCTGAGCTGTAACCCTGTCCTTCACACCCCTGTCCTGGGCACCTGAGCTGTATCCCCATCCTTCACACACATGTCCTAGGCACCTGAGCTGTAACCCCGGCCTTCACACCCATGTCCTAACTACCTGAGCTGTAACCCCGTCCTTCACACCCCTGTCCTACGCACATGAGCTGTAACCCCGTCCTTCACACCCCAGTCCTAGGGACCTGAGCTGTAACCCCGTCTTTCCCACCCCTGTCCTAGGGACTTGAGCTGTAACCACGTACTTCACACCCCTGTCCTAGGCACCTGAGCTGTAAACCCGTCCTTCACACCCCTGTCCTGGGCACCTGAGCTGTAACCCCGGCTTTCACACCCATGTCCGAAGTACCTGAGCTGTAACCCCGTCCTTCACACCCCTGTCCTAGGCACATGAGCTCTAACCCCGTCCTTCGTCACACCCCTGTCCTAGGCACCTGAGCTGTAACCCCATCCTTCACACCCATGTCCTAGGCACCTGAGCTCTAACCCCGTCTTCACATCCCTGTCCTAGGCACCTGAGCTGTAACCCCGTCCTTCACACCCATGTCCTAGGCACCTGAGCTGTAACCCCGT
>VZQC01000690.1:301293-312819 GCA_009823505.1 Rhizomys pruinosus | reverse complement strand
CACCTGAGCTCTAACCCCATCCTTCAAACCCCTGTCCTGGGCACCTGAGCTGTAACCCTGTCCTTCACACCCAAGTCCTAGGCACCTGAGCTGTAACGCAGTGTTTCCCACCCCTGTCCTAGGTATCTAAGCTGTAACCCTGTCCTTCACAGCCCTGTCCTAGGGACATGAGCTGTAAACCCGTCCTTCACACCCCTGTCCTAGGGACATGAGCTGTAAACCCGTCCTTCACACCCATTTCCAAGGCACCTGAGCTGTAACCCCATCCTTCACACGCATGTCCTAGGCACCTGAGCTGTAACCCCGTCCTTAACACCCCTGTCCTAGGCACCTGAGCAGTAACCCCGCCCTTCAGACCGCTGTCCTAGGAACCTGAGCTGTAACCCCGTCCTTCACATCCCGACCTAGGGATCTGAGCTGTAACCCCGTCCTTCACACCCCTGGCCTAGAAACCTGAGCTGTAACCCTGTCCTTCACACCTGTGTCCTAGGCACCTGAGCTCTAACCCCGTCCTTCACACCCCTGTCCTAGGGAACTGAGCTGTAACCCCGTATTTCACACTCCTATCCAAGGCAAATGAACTGTAACCCCGTCCTTCACACCCCTGTCCTAGGGACCTGAGGTGTAACCACATCCTTCACACCCCTATCCTAGGCACCTGAGCTGGAACCCCGTCCTTCACACCCCTGTCCTAGGGACCTGAGCTGTAACCCCGTCCTTCACACCCTGGTCCTAGGGACCTGAGCTGTAACCCCGTCCTTCACACCATGTCCTAGGCAACTGAGCTGTAACCCCATCCTTCACTCCCCTGTCCTAGGGACCTGAGCTGTAACCCCGTCCTTCACACCCCTTTCCGAGGCATCTGAGCTGTAACCCCGTCCTTCACACCCATATCCTAGGCACCTGAGCTGTAACCCCGACCTTCAGACCGCTGTCCTAGGAACCTGAGCTGTAACCCCGTCCTTCACATCCCGACCTAGGGATCTGAGCTGTAACCCCATCCTTCACACCCCTGTCCTAGGCACCTGAGCACTAACCCCGCCCTTCAGACCGCTGTCCTAGGAACCTGAGCTGTAACCCCGTCCTTCACATCCCGACCTAGGGATCTGAGCTGTAACCCCGTCCTTCACACCCATGGCCTAGACACCTGAGATGTAACCCTGTCCTTCACACCCATGTTGTAGGGACCTGAGCTGTAACCCCGTCCTTCACACCTGTGTCCTAGGCACCTGAGCTCTAACCCCGTCCTTCACAAACCTGTCCTAGGCAAATGAGCTGTAACCCCGTCCTTCACACCCCTGTCCTAGGCACCTGAGCTGTAACCCCGTCCTTCACACCCATGTCCTAGGCACCTGAGCTGTAACCCCGTCCTTCACACCCCTGTCCTAGGCACCTGAGCTGTAACCCCGTCCTTCACACCCCTGTCCTAGGCACCTGAGCTGTAACCCCGTCCTTCACACCCCTGTCCTAGGCACCTGAGCTGTAACCCCGTCCTTCACACCCCTGTCCTAGGCACCTGAGCTGTAACCCCGTCCTTCACACCCCTGTCCTAGGCACCTGAGCTGTAACCCCGTCCTTCACACCCCTGTCCTAGGCACCTGAGCTGTAACCCCGTCCTTCACACCCCTGTCCTAGGCACCTGAGCTGTAACCCCGTCCTTCACACCCCTGTCCTAGGCACCTGAGCTGTAACCCCGTCCTTCACACCCCTGTCCTAGGCACCTGAGCTGTAACCCCGTCCTTCACACCCCTGTCCTAGGCACCTGAGCTGTAACCCCGTCCTTCACACCCCTGTCCTAGGCACCTGAGCTGTAACCCCGTCCTTCACACCCCTGTCCTAGGCACCTGAGCTGTAACCCCGTCCTTCACACCCCTGTCCTAGGCACCTGAGCTGTAACCCCGTCCTTCACACCCCTGTCCTAGGCACCTGAGCTGTAACCCCGTCCTTCACACCCCTGTCCTAGGCACCTGAGCTGTAACCCCGTCCTTCACACCCCTGTCCTAGGCACCTGAGCTGTAACCCCGTCCTTCACACCCCTGTCCTAGGCACCTGAGCTGTAACCCCGTCCTTCACACCCCTGTCCTAGGCACCTGAGCTGTAACCCCGTCCTTCACACCCCTGTCCTAGGCACCTGAGCTGTAACCCCGTCCTTCACACCCCTGTCCTAGGCACCTGAGCTGTAACCCCGTCCTTCACACCCCTGTCCTAGGCACCTGAGCTGTAACCCCGTCCTTCACACCCCTGTCCTAGGCACCTGAGCTGTAACCCCGTCCTTCACACCCCTGTCCTAGGCACCTGAGCTGTAACCCCGTCCTTCACACCCCTGTCCTAGGCACCTGAGCTGTAACCCCGTCCTTCACACCCCTGTCCTAGGCACCTGAGCTGTAACCCCGTCCTTCACACCCCTGTCCTAGGCACCTGAGCTGTAACCCCGTCCTTCACACCCCTGTCCTAGGCACCTGAGCTGTAACCCCGTCCTTCACACCCCTGTCCTAGGCACCTGAGCTGTAACCCCGTCCTTCACACCCCTGTCCTAGGCACCTGAGCTGTAACCCCGTCCTTCACACCCCTGTCCTAGGCACCTGAGCTGTAACCCCGTCCTTCACACCCCTGTCCTAGGCACCTGAGCTGTAACCCCGTCCTTCACACCCCTGTCCTAGGCACCTGAGCTGTAACCCCGTCCTTCACACCCCTGTCCTAGGCACCTGAGCTGTAACCCCGTCCTTCACACCCCTGTCCTAGGCACCTGAGCTGTAACCCCGTCCTTCACACCCCTGTCCTAGGCACCTGAGCTGTAACCCCGTCCTTCACACCCCTGTCCTAGGCACCTGAGCTGTAACCCCGTCCTTCACACCCCTGTCCTAGGCACCTGAGCTGTAACCCCGTCCTTCACACCCCTGTCCTAGGCACCTGAGCTGTAACCCCGTCCTTCACACCCCTGTCCTAGGCACCTGAGCTGTAACCCCGTCCTTCACACCCCTGTCCTAGGCACCTGAGCTGTAACCCCGTCCTTCACACCCCTGTCCTAGGCACCTGAGCTGTAACCCCGTCCTTCACACCCCTGTCCTAGGCACCTGAGCTGTAACCCCGTCCTTCACACCCCTGTCCTAGGCACCTGAGCTGTAACCCCGTCCTTCACACCCCTGTCCTAGGCACCTGAGCTGTAACCCCGTCCTTCACACCCCTGTCCTAGGCACCTGAGCTGTAACCCCGTCCTTCACACCCCTGTCCTAGGCACCTGAGCTGTAACCCCGTCCTTCACACCCCTGTCCTAGGCACCTGAGCTGTAACCCCGTCCTTCACACCCCTGTCCTAGGCACCTGAGCTGTAACCCCGTCCTTCACACCCCTGTCCTAGGCACCTGAGCTGTAACCCCGTCCTTCACACCCCTGTCCTAGGCACCTGAGCTGTAACCCCGTCCTTCACACCCCTGTCCTAGGCACCTGAGCTGTAACCCCGTCCTTCACACCCCTGTCCTAGGCACCTGAGCTGTAACCCCGTCCTTCACACCCCTGTCCTAGGCACCTGAGCTGTAACCCCGTCCTTCACACCCCTGTCCTAGGCACCTGAGCTGTAACCCCGTCCTTCACACCCCTGTCCTAGGCACCTGAGCTGTAACCCCGTCCTTCACACCCCTGTCCTAGGCACCTGAGCTGTAACCCCGTCCTTCACACCCCTGTCCTAGGCACCTGAGCTGTAACCCCGTCCTTCACACCCCTGTCCTAGGCACCTGAGCTGTAACCCCGTCCTTCACACCCCTGTCCTAGGCACCTGAGCTGTAACCCCGTCCTTCACACCCCTGTCCTAGGCACCTGAGCTGTAACCCCGTCCTTCACACCCCTGTCCTAGGCACCTGAGCTGTAACCCCGTCCTTCACACCCCTGTCCTAGGCACCTGAGCTGTAACCCCGTCCTTCACACCCCTGTCCTAGGCACCTGAGCTGTAACCCCGTCCTTCACACCCCTGTCCTAGGCACCTGAGCTGTAACCCCGTCCTTCACACCCCTGTCCTAGGCACCTGAGCTGTAACCCCGTCCTTCACACCCCTGTCCTAGGCACCTGAGCTGTAACCCCGTCCTTCACACCCCTGTCCTAGGCACCTGAGCTGTAACCCCGTCCTTCACACCCCTGTCCTAGGCACCTGAGCTGTAACCCCGTCCTTCACACCCCTGTCCTAGGCACCTGAGCTGTAACCCCGTCCTTCACACCCCTGTCCTAGGCACCTGAGCTGTAACCCCGTCCTTCACACCCCTGTCCTAGGCACCTGAGCTGTAACCCCGTCCTTCACACCCCTGTCCTAGGCACCTGAGCTGTAACCCCGTCCTTCACACCCCTGTCCTAGGCACCTGAGCTGTAACCCCGTCCTTCACACCCCTGTCCTAGGCACCTGAGCTGTAACCCCGTCCTTCACACCCCTGTCCTAGGCACCTGAGCTGTAACCCCGTCCTTCACACCCCTGTCCTAGGCACCTGAGCTGTAACCCCGTCCTTCACACCCCTGTCCTAGGCACCTGAGCTGTAACCCCGTCCTTCACACCCCTGTCCTAGGCACCTGAGCTGTAACCCCGTCCTTCACACCCCTGTCCTAGGCACCTGAGCTGTAACCCCGTCCTTCACACCCCTGTCCTAGGCACCTGAGCTGTAACCCCGTCCTTCACACCCCTGTCCTAGGCACCTGAGCTGTAACCCCGTCCTTCACACCCCTGTCCTAGGCACCTGAGCTGTAACCCCGTCCTTCACACCCCTGTCCTAGGCACCTGAGCTGTAACCCCGTCCTTCACACCCCTGTCCTAGGCACCTGAGCTGTAACCCCGTCCTTCACACCCCTGTCCTAGGCACCTGAGCTGTAACCCCGTCCTTCACACCCCTGTCCTAGGCACCTGAGCTGTAACCCCGTCCTTCACACCCCTGTCCTAGGCACCTGAGCTGTAACCCCGTCCTTCACACCCCTGTCCTAGGCACCTGAGCTGTAACCCCGTCCTTCACACCCCTGTCCTAGGCACCTGAGCTGTAACCCCGTCCTTCACACCCCTGTCCTAGGCACCTGAGCTGTAACCCCGTCCTTCACACCCCTGTCCTAGGCACCTGAGCTGTAACCCCGTCCTTCACACCCCTGTCCTAGGCACCTGAGCTGTAACCCCGTCCTTCACACCCCTGTCCTAGGCACCTGAGCTGTAACCCCGTCCTTCACACCCCTGTCCTAGGCACCTGAGCTGTAACCCCGTCCTTCACACCCCTGTCCTAGGCACCTGAGCTGTAACCCCGTCCTTCACACCCCTGTCCTAGGCACCTGAGCTGTAACCCCGTCCTTCACACCCCTGTCCTAGGCACCTGAGCTGTAACCCCGTCCTTCACACCCCTGTCCTAGGCACCTGAGCTGTAACCCCGTCCTTCACACCCCTGTCCTAGGCACCTGAGCTGTAACCCCGTCCTTCACACCCCTGTCCTAGGCACCTGAGCTGTAACCCCGTCCTTCACACCCCTGTCCTAGGCACCTGAGCTGTAACCCCGTCCTTCACACCCCTGTCCTAGGCACCTGAGCTGTAACCCCGTCCTTCACACCCCTGTCCTAGGCACCTGAGCTGTAACCCCGTCCTTCACACCCCTGTCCTAGGCACCTGAGCTGTAACCCCGTCCTTCACACCCCTGTCCTAGGCACCTGAGCTGTAACCCCGTCCTTCACACCCCTGTCCTAGGCACCTGAGCTGTAACCCCGTCCTTCACACCCCTGTCCTAGGCACCTGAGCTGTAACCCCGTCCTTCACACCCCTGTCCTAGGCACCTGAGCTGTAACCCCGTCCTTCACACCCCTGTCCTAGGCACCTGAGCTGTAACCCCGTCCTTCACACCCCTGTCCTAGGCACCTGAGCTGTAACCCCGTCCTTCACACCCCTGTCCTAGGCACCTGAGCTGTAACCCCGTCCTTCACACCCCTGTCCTAGGCACCTGAGCTGTAACCCCGTCCTTCACACCCCTGTCCTAGGCACCTGAGCTGTAACCCCGTCCTTCACACCCCTGTCCTAGGCACCTGAGCTGTAACCCCGTCCTTCACACCCCTGTCCTAGGCACCTGAGCTGTAACCCCGTCCTTCACACCCCTGTCCTAGGCACCTGAGCTGTAACCCCGTCCTTCACACCCCTGTCCTAGGCACCTGAGCTGTAACCCCGTCCTTCACACCCCTGTCCTAGGCACCTGAGCTGTAACCCCGTCCTTCACACCCCTGTCCTAGGCACCTGAGCTGTAACCCCGTCCTTCACACCCCTGTCCTAGGCACCTGAGCTGTAACCCCGTCCTTCACACCCCTGTCCTAGGCACCTGAGCTGTAACCCCGTCCTTCACACCCCTGTCCTAGGCACCTGAGCTGTAACCCCGTCCTTCACACCCCTGTCCTAGGCACCTGAGCTGTAACCCCGTCCTTCACACCCCTGTCCTAGGCACCTGAGCTGTAACCCCGTCCTTCACACCCCTGTCCTAGGCACCTGAGCTGTAACCCCGTCCTTCACACCCCTGTCCTAGGCACCTGAGCTGTAACCCCGTCCTTCACACCCCTGTCCTAGGCACCTGAGCTGTAACCCCGTCCTTCACACCCCTGTCCTAGGCACCTGAGCTGTAACCCCGTCCTTCACACCCCTGTCCTAGGCACCTGAGCTGTAACCCCGTCCTTCACACCCCTGTCCTAGGCACCTGAGCTGTAACCCCGTCCTTCACACCCCTGTCCTAGGCACCTGAGCTGTAACCCCGTCCTTCACACCCCTGTCCTAGGCACCTGAGCTGTAACCCCGTCCTTCACACCCCTGTCCTAGGCACCTGAGCTGTAACCCCGTCCTTCACACCCCTGTCCTAGGCACCTGAGCTGTAACCCCGTCCTTCACACCCCTGTCCTAGGCACCTGAGCTGTAACCCCGTCCTTCACACCCCTGTCCTAGGCACCTGAGCTGTAACCCCGTCCTTCACACCCCTGTCCTAGGCACCTGAGCTGTAACCCCGTCCTTCACACCCCTGTCCTAGGCACCTGAGCTGTAACCCCGTCCTTCACACCCCTGTCCTAGGCACCTGAGCTGTAACCCCGTCCTTCACACCCCTGTCCTAGGCACCTGAGCTGTAACCCCGTCCTTCACACCCCTGTCCTAGGCACCTGAGCTGTAACCCCGTCCTTCACACCCCTGTCCTAGGCACCTGAGCTGTAACCCCGTCCTTCACACCCCTGTCCTAGGCACCTGAGCTGTAACCCCGTCCTTCACACCCCTGTCCTAGGCACCTGAGCTGTAACCCCGTCCTTCACACCCCTGTCCTAGGCACCTGAGCTGTAACCCCGTCCTTCACACCCCTGTCCTAGGCACCTGAGCTGTAACCCCGTCCTTCACACCCCTGTCCTAGGCACCTGAGCTGTAACCCCGTCCTTCACACCCCTGTCCTAGGCACCTGAGCTGTAACCCCGTCCTTCACACCCCTGTCCTAGGCACCTGAGCTGTAACCCCGTCCTTCACACCCCTGTCCTAGGCACCTGAGCTGTAACCCCGTCCTTCACACCCCTGTCCTAGGCACCTGAGCTGTAACCCCGTCCTTCACACCCCTGTCCTAGGCACCTGAGCTGTAACCCCGTCCTTCACACCCCTGTCCTAGGCACCTGAGCTGTAACCCCGTCCTTCACACCCCTGTCCTAGGCACCTGAGCTGTAACCCCGTCCTTCACACCCCTGTCCTAGGCACCTGAGCTGTAACCCCGTCCTTCACACCCCTGTCCTAGGCACCTGAGCTGTAACCCCGTCCTTCACACCCCTGTCCTAGGCACCTGAGCTGTAACCCCGTCCTTCACACCCCTGTCCTAGGCACCTGAGCTGTAACCCCGTCCTTCACACCCCTGTCCTAGGCACCTGAGCTGTAACCCCGTCCTTCACACCCCTGTCCTAGGCACCTGAGCTGTAACCCCGTCCTTCACACCCCTGTCCTAGGCACCTGAGCTGTAACCCCGTCCTTCACACCCCTGTCCTAGGCACCTGAGCTGTAACCCCGTCCTTCACACCCCTGTCCTAGGCACCTGAGCTGTAACCCCGTCCTTCACACCCCTGTCCTAGGCACCTGAGCTGTAACCCCGTCCTTCACACCCCTGTCCTAGGCACCTGAGCTGTAACCCCGTCCTTCACACCCCTGTCCTAGGCACCTGAGCTGTAACCCCGTCCTTCACACCCCTGTCCTAGGCACCTGAGCTGTAACCCCGTCCTTCACACCCCTGTCCTAGGCACCTGAGCTGTAACCCCGTCCTTCACACCCCTGTCCTAGGCACCTGAGCTGTAACCCCGTCCTTCACACCCCTGTCCTAGGCACCTGAGCTGTAACCCCGTCCTTCACACCCCTGTCCTAGGCACCTGAGCTGTAACCCCGTCCTTCACACCCCTGTCCTAGGCACCTGAGCTGTAACCCCGTCCTTCACACCCCTGTCCTAGGCACCTGAGCTGTAACCCCGTCCTTCACACCCCTGTCCTAGGCACCTGAGCTGTAACCCCGTCCTTCACACCCCTGTCCTAGGCACCTGAGCTGTAACCCCGTCCTTCACACCCCTGTCCTAGGCACCTGAGCTGTAACCCCGTCCTTCACACCCCTGTCCTAGGCACCTGAGCTGTAACCCCGTCCTTCACACCCCTGTCCTAGGCACCTGAGCTGTAACCCCGTCCTTCACACCCCTGTCCTAGGCACCTGAGCTGTAACCCCGTCCTTCACACCCCTGTCCTAGGCACCTGAGCTGTAACCCCGTCCTTCACACCCCTGTCCTAGGCACCTGAGCTGTAACCCCGTCCTTCACACCCCTGTCCTAGGCACCTGAGCTGTAACCCCGTCCTTCACACCCCTGTCCTAGGCACCTGAGCTGTAACCCCGTCCTTCACACCCCTGTCCTAGGCACCTGAGCTGTAACCCCGTCCTTCACACCCCTGTCCTAGGCACCTGAGCTGTAACCCCGTCCTTCACACCCCTGTCCTAGGCACCTGAGCTGTAACCCCGTCCTTCACACCCCTGTCCTAGGCACCTGAGCTGTAACCCCGTCCTTCACACCCCTGTCCTAGGCACCTGAGCTGTAACCCCGTCCTTCACACCCCTGTCCTAGGCACCTGAGCTGTAACCCCGTCCTTCACACCCCTGTCCTAGGCACCTGAGCTGTAACCCCGTCCTTCACACCCCTGTCCTAGGCACCTGAGCTGTAACCCCGTCCTTCACACCCCTGTCCTAGGCACCTGAGCTGTAACCCCGTCCTTCACACCCCTGTCCTAGGCACCTGAGCTGTAACCCCGTCCTTCACACCCCTGTCCTAGGCACCTGAGCTGTAACCCCGTCCTTCACACCCCTGTCCTAGGCACCTGAGCTGTAACCCCGTCCTTCACACCCCTGTCCTAGGCACCTGAGCTGTAACCCCGTCCTTCACACCCCTGTCCTAGGCACCTGAGCTGTAACCCCGTCCTTCACACCCCTGTCCTAGGCACCTGAGCTGTAACCCCGTCCTTCACACCCCTGTCCTAGGCACCTGAGCTGTAACCCCGTCCTTCACACCCCTGTCCTAGGCACCTGAGCTGTAACCCCGTCCTTCACACCCCTGTCCTAGGCACCTGAGCTGTAACCCCGTCCTTCACACCCCTGTCCTAGGCACCTGAGCTGTAACCCCGTCCTTCACACCCCTGTCCTAGGCACCTGAGCTGTAACCCCGTCCTTCACACCCCTGTCCTAGGCACCTGAGCTGTAACCCCGTCCTTCACACCCCTGTCCTAGGCACCTGAGCTGTAACCCCGTCCTTCACACCCCTGTCCTAGGCACCTGAGCTGTAACCCCGTCCTTCACACCCCTGTCCTAGGCACCTGAGCTGTAACCCCGTCCTTCACACCCCTGTCCTAGGCACCTGAGCTGTAACCCCGTCCTTCACACCCCTGTCCTAGGCACCTGAGCTGTAACCCCGTCCTTCACACCCCTGTCCTAGGCACCTGAGCTGTAACCCCGTCCTTCACACCCCTGTCCTAGGCACCTGAGCTGTAACCCCGTCCTTCACACCCCTGTCCTAGGCACCTGAGCTGTAACCCCGTCCTTCACACCCCTGTCCTAGGCACCTGAGCTGTAACCCCGTCCTTCACACCCCTGTCCTAGGCACCTGAGCTGTAACCCCGTCCTTCACACCCCTGTCCTAGGCACCTGAGCTGTAACCCCGTCCTTCACACCCCTGTCCTAGGCACCTGAGCTGTAACCCCGTCCTTCACACCCCTGTCCTAGGCACCTGAGCTGTAACCCCGTCCTTCACACCCATGTCCTAGGCACCTGAGCTGTAACCCCGTCCTTCACACCCTTGTCCTAGGCACCTGAGCTGTAACCCTGTCCTTCACACTCATGTCTTAGGCACCTGAGCTATAACCCCATCCTTCACAGCCATGTCCTAGGCACATGAGCTGTATCCCGTCCTTCACAACCCTGTCCCTGGCACCTGAGCTAAAACCCCGTCCTTCACACCCCTGAATTAGGGACTTGAGCTGTAACCACGTCCTTCACACCCCTGTCCTATGCACCTTAGCTATAACCCCGTCCTTCACACCCCTCTTCTAGGGATCTGAGCTGTAAGCCCAAACTTCACATCTCTGGCCGAGGCATCTGAGCTGTAACCCGGTCCTTCACACCCATGTCCTAGGGATCTGAGCTGTAACCCTGTCCTTCACACCCCTGTCCTAGGCACCTGAGCTGTAACCCAGTCCTTCACACCCATGTCCTAGGCACCTGAGCTGTAACCCCGTCCTTCACACCCATGTCATAGGCACCTGAGCTGTAACCCTGTACTTCACACCCCTGTAAAAGGCACCTGAGCTCTAACACCGTCCTTCACACCCATGTCCTAGGCAACGGAGATGTAACCCTGTCCTTGACACCCATGTCCTAGGCACCTGAGCTGACATGTCCTAGGGATCTGAGCTGTAACCCCATCCTTCACACCCCTGTCCTAGGGACCTGAGCTGTAACCCCGTCCTTCACACCCATGTCCTAGGCACCTGAGCTGTAACCCTGTCCTTCACACCCATATCCTAGGGACCTGAGTTGTAACGCCGTCCTTCAGACCCATGTCCTACGTACATGAGCTGTAACCCTGTCCTTCACACCCATGTCCTAGGGACCTGAGCTGTAACCCCGTCCTTCACACGCCTGTCATAGGCACCTGAGCTTTAACTCCGTCTTTCACACCCCTGTCCTAGGCACCTGAGCTGTATCTCCATCCTTCAAACCCCTGTCCTAGGCACCTGAGCTGTAACCCCGAATTTCACACCCCTGTCCTAGGGACCTGAGCTGTAACCCCGTACTTCACACCCCTGTCCTAGGGACATGAGCTGTAAACCCGTCCTTCACACCCCTGTCCTAGGGACATGAGCTGTAAACCCGTCCTTCACACCCCTGTCCTAGTGACGTGAGCTGTAACCCCGTCCTTCATACCCATTTCCAAGGCACCTGAGCTGTAACCCCATCCTTCACACGAATGTCCTAGGCACCTGAGCTGTAACCCCGTCCTTAATA